>CM037859.1:47458212-48058212 GCA_021292105.1 Anadara kagoshimensis | reverse complement strand
GAGATGGGCAGGCATGTTCAGTTTCAGCATTCTAAAAGTCTTGAAGATGCTATTTCATATGCGGTAGAGTTTGAAGCTTTTGAGAAGAATAATGAGTAGAGCACTGCTGTTCTAAAACCTAAGGCGTTTGAAGCTATTCAATCTGTGAGGTCTAAAGTTAACACTCCCTGCAAACATGACGCGGGTCAGCCCTTGTTTTTGTAGTTACTTGTAGAAACTGTCGATACTACAGAAAGTAGTGAGAAGGTCGCAGTACCTGCCCATCTTAGCTTGTTGGTAGAGGGCACTTCAAGGGATCTTACTGATGAACAAAAACGTGAAGTTATGCAACTCTTACTTAATTATCAAGATATTTTCATGGGCGCGGATGGTAAATTGGGTAGGACAGGCTTAGTTAAGCATACAATTAACATGGGGGATGCGTCACCTGTAAAACTTCCACCTCGTAGAATTCCACTTGCTCAAAAGAAAATTGTTGAGGTATGATATAATCGAGCCAAGTGAATGTCCTTACTCATCCCCTTTGTTGTTAGTTACTAAAAAAAGATAGTTCCATAAGGTTTTGCATCTATTATCGCAAGCTTAATTATACTATAATAAAGGATGCTTATCCTTTACCAAGAATTGATGAATGTTTAGATACTCTAAGTGAGGCTAAATGGTTTAATACTCTGGATTTAGCGTCGGGTTATTGGCAATGTGAGATGGAAGAGAAGGATAAAAAACAGCTTTTGCAACTCATAAAGGCCTCTTCCAGTTCAATGTGCTCCCTTTTGGTCTTGTAAATGCTCCGGCGTGTTTTGAAAGGCTCATGGAACTCGTGCTTAGGGGACTTCAGTGGGATATCTGCATGTGTTATTTAGATGACGTCATAGTGTTTGGGGCTACATTTGAAGAGACAATATCAAATTTGACGGTTGTATTTGATCGATTCAGGAAAACTACTTTGTAATTAAAACCTAAAAAATGTGTATTGTTCCAGACAGAAGTGTTATTCCTTAGCCATGTTGTCTCTCATGAAGGGGTAAAGTCAATCATGTCGTGGCCTGTTCCTACAAATGTTTCGGAAATTCGTAGTTTTTTGGGTACTGCTGGATACTATAGGAAATTTGTACCAGATTTCTCTACAGTTGCTAAGCCTGTTACTGCTCTTACTAGGAAAAACAGGAAGTTTATCTGGTCTAAAGATTGCCAACAGTCATTTGAAACATTAAAGTCTTTATTAGTATCTGCTCCTATTTTGTCTTACCCCCAGGTAGGTTCTAAATTTATTTTGGATACCGATGCAAGCTTATCTGGAGTACGTGCAGTTTTGTCACAGGAACAGGATGGTGTTGAGAGAGTTATCGCTTATGCTAGTAAAACTTTAAGCCAGTCTCAAAGTAGATATTGTGTAACTTATAGAGAGTTGCTAGCTGTTGTTACATTTGTTAAACACTTTCGTCATTATTTATGGGGCAGGTCATTTACAATTAGAACTGACCATAGGTCCCTTACCTGGTTAAAGAACTTTAACAATCCAAAAGGTATGGTGGCTAGATGGATTGCTACTCTGGATACTTATAATTATGTCATTCAACATAGAAGGGGCACTCAGCATGGAAATACTGATGGACTCTCAAGGAGACCATATTCGCATTGTAAACGCTCCGATTGCTCAGGTTGTTCTAAGGAGCCTAAGAACATTTGGTCATTCAAGGTTCACGTAGGCCTGTTTCAAATGTTGCTCCCCTTATTGCGGAAAATCAGACGTGTTCTGGTGCAAATTTGTCTGGTTTATTTAGTGATCCTGTAAACTCTCAATCTGGTGATGATTCTTCTAGTTCATGTTCAGATATTACACCAAACTGGTTACTAACTTGATCTCATACTCAATTGTATGAGCTGCAAAATAAGGATCCTTACATTAAAAAGTTATTGGAGTTGAAACATAATTTTGATGAGAAACCCCAGCGACATTATTTGTGCAACACAAGTTCTGAAATTCGGTGTCTTTGGTCTGTGTGGGCACATCTTGAAGTAAAGAATGAGCTTCTATATTACAAATGGTTCTTGCCCAGTGGAGGTCATAAGTTGTTGCTGGTACCCCTCAGGAAATACGTGAATCTATCATGTTCGAATTGCATAACAAGCGCATATCTGGTCACCTGGGTAGAGATAAAACTTTAAATTCTATTCGTAGGAGGTTCTATTTTCCTGGAATGTCATCTGATGTTCGTAGGTGGTGCAAGAGCTAAGCATGGACCTGGTAAAGGTCGTTCACCTCTTCAGCAGTCTTCTGTTAATGGTCCATTAGATAGGATTGGTATAGATATTGTTGGTCCTTGTCCAGTTACTGAGGATGGAAATGAGTTTATTATAGTTATTTGTGATTATTTTACCAAGTGTGTGGAATGCTACCCGGTTCCTAATCACATGGCCTTGACTGTTACAGATAAATTTGTTAATGAATTTATATGTCGGTTTGGGGCTCCGAAGCAAATACATGCGGATCAGGGAGCAGTTTGAATCTCAGTTGTTTTCCATTTTCTGTGAAAAGTTTGGTGTGGATAAAACTAGAACAATCCCGTATAGACCCCAGTCAGATGGACTTGTTGAACGTTTTAATAGAACCCTTATTCAGATTATCCATTTTTGTGAATGAGAACCGTTCTGATTGGGATGACCATTTACCATATTTACTCATGGCCTATCGATCAACTGTTCATGAAAGCACTAAGTGCAGTCCTAATCTGTTAATGCTAGGTAGGGAAACTCTTTGTCCACTGGATTTAAAAGTTGGAGATCCAACAGATTTGTATCCAGAAAGTTGCCCAGTTTTGTATGTTGAGTGGCTTAAGCAATCTATGAACAAAACCTTTGAATTTGCTCATCAACATTTGGGTCAGTCATCTGTTCACCAGAAACGGTATTATGACCGTGGTCTTAAACCCCATACTTTTGAAGTAGGAAGTTTTGTTTAACGTTGGTATCCTCCATTGGCAAACATTAAACTGGGTTTAGGGTGGACTGGTCCCTTTCGTGTTGTAGACAGGTTATCTCAAGTCACTTATAAAATACAGAAAACCCCTGATAGTCCAATTCTGGTCATTCATGTAGATCATTTCAAGCCATATGAAGGTGCTGATGTTCCCAGTGCCTGGATAGGTAATGAGACCCTAGAAATGGAGCTTGATGACGAGTCTGATGATCATCTCATGGACTTGCCTAGTACTGACGATGAAGCACTTACCCCTCCCCAAGTCATTTTTACGCCACCTAGAGCCACTCGAGCAGGTAGACGAGTAAAGAAACCTGTTAAATATTCTCCATCTCTTTAGGGTTTGGCTTTATCCTTGGTAGTAGTGTACATATTGTTAATAGTATGTTTTAGTATTATTTTTTTCATAAATGTCCACATTGTCTAAATGTAAAAATCCCCATTTGATCACCTAGTCAATCTAATTACATCAACATATCAAATTAAGTTACTACTTCTAGCCTTAAAAACATGTTTTGCTCTCTCACATAATTTACATTACATAAACATAATTTTTGTGCTAACATTTTGAACTGTGACTATGTGGGGGTGAATTTTGCCATTGATCATAGGTATCATGGTATCAAAATAGCATAAAAGTTTTTTGGTTTTTTTTCAAAATGTTTCAATTTCAATGTAGTTTTGAAGACAGTTGTGTCTGATCAACATAATTGTATTATCAGTGCTACATCACTGTACAGTATCAGAAATGGGATTGTGACTGATCACCACACTTCTATTGCTGATTCTGTCATCTAAACCTATAAATAAAAATACATAAATATAAATTAGTGTTTGAGAGCATGATAATATAATATAATAATACAATCTGTAGCATGTTATTCATAACTTTTTTCTTATATTTTTCCAGATGACAAATATGGCTGATATCCTTTACTTTGATGTTACCTCTTACGACATGATGTCGTTAGACGATGATTTAAGGAAACCTTTTCCTGAGGGAGGCATGGAATGTGACGTGGTAGCTTGCACTAGAAAAGGGACCATTGCGACCCTGGCAAGCTACCACAAGCACTGGAACAAATTTCACGAGGCATTGGTACCATATTTTGATTGCCCCGTTTGTAATCAAACAGTTCTGGCAAGGTGTGACGTCCGGCGGCATCTTGCCAGAAAACATAAGCATACAGAGACCGAGATACTAATGGGTTCGGTCGTGGCCGAAATGCGGCCGAACTCTAAGTACATCCCTCCGGGGGATGTGTTACCTCCAAAGAGAGACCACAAAATAAATGTGGAGGCAAGAGAGGCTGCAAAAGGGAGGAGGAGACGGCTAACCTGGAGCCTCTTTTCCGGGAACCGTAATACACTGTTAGTAGGGACCAGGAGTTTCATTTACATTTCTCCCAGGATGGACAAACGGAGTCATGGTCCATAGCAAAAAAATATAAGAAGGCGAAATAATGCAGTGCGCGTGTGCCGTGTTTGTGAAAACAATTCATTGTGTTTTGTTTTTTAGTTTTAGTTTTAATTCAGAGACACAAAGAGTGACAATTATTTATTCATTTCGTTTGATTTGTTCTCATGTTTAAAATTCTTCATGGATATTTGTGGACATTTGTGAATACGTGTGTTATGAACATTTACAATATTAATTTTACAGTTTATGAACTTATTATATTATTATATACCTGTTTATTTGTTGAATTATATTGATACATAATCTACCATAATTTATTAATTTGCATTGTCATATTTATTCATATTTAAAATAATTTGTTCAAAAATTTTGTAGGGTAAATTTTCTCTTAAGGTGGGGGGAGTGTAACGGCGACCGTTTTTTTATGCACCGTTATTTTTTTATGATTATTTTAAATATTCATCATGAACGTGTCTGACTGTGTCGACTCGTTTGTTCTACTTTTATATAAACGTACCTTATTTATAAATCGATGATTTAGCACATATTTAAATCCTTATCACCGAGTATTTACTTTTTATTATATCACATTTTTCGGAGCCTTGTTCATCCGCCATTTTGCCGTATCGGCCTATCTACATTTATGTCTGCTGTTTTGATTGGTTGTGGCACTGACCAAACGTGGCATTCATTGGTCAGTGTTATAATCACTCTGATTGGTTTTGAACTTCTTGGGTGATAAATTCACGGGAAATAAGGATTTGTCACTTGGGGAGACTACCAAGATTGATAAGGTTGGCATACGACCTGGTCATTCGCTTTCTGGTCTCTGGCAGTAAAATGCCTCTACCTTCCATTTATTGTGTTAGGTTTTTAAGTTTTAAAATGGGGGGGTTAGTTATTTTTGATTTTGGCTTTACTTTAAACTATTTTTGATTAGGGACTTTTAAAGCATTTTGCTTAATTATTTTTGCTTCCTTGACCATATTCCGAATGACCAGGTTTATCATTAATTTTAGGTGGCTTCATCGTCAGTATTCACAGTATTAATTTTATTAAATAAATATTGCATTTCCCGTGTTCTTCCATTTCCCCTTTGAAATAATATTTTTGATACTTGTCATTTTTAGTAGGATGCTTTACCTGTTTTGTATTTATTAATAATGTCCCCTTTATATTATCTGCCCTCGGGTTTATGAGTCGTCTCGCCGTTATAACTTCCCCTTGCTCATGATGTTAATACATTATATATAATTATTAAGATTTAGAGATAGGGTGGATTTACTTTATATTGTTGTCTGTTGAGCTTTTTATTCACATATATTTGTTGTTTGTGATATTCTTGATATAATATTCAATATTATACAATTATGGACTTTTTAGAGGTTGTATATGGTGTGATATTCACCGGAAAAATAAATATTGATAGAGGCGACAGCCGAGGTCATTTATTTTTCCGGTGAATATCACACCATATACAACCACTAAGAAGTCCATAACTGTTTCATTATATAATTTACCCACTTTGACACTTCGGTTGACAATGTTTTCTCAAACCTGTGACCAGACAATCTAACTGTTTTACCGATGTTAGATTTCCCTGCCCACCCTGGTTGATCACACTAAAGTTAGTACTAGTTAGATCAATCTGACTTTTTAAATCTGATTCAGTCTATGAAAAAATAAATGACATTCCGGATGAAACAAAATCAATTACACACTAAATTGATAATGTCATAACGTCAACGTTCTATGAAAAAAATAACAAGACACAATCACTTGCGTACACTTAAATAATGACGTTCTAATCATTTTACGGAGAACGTCAACAAAAATCGATGACGTACATCGAATTTGATATTCACCGGAAAATCCGTGGTATATCATGTGAGATCCAATGGTCACGTGTTACCGTTTTAGCCAATCATAAAGACGGAATTTATTAATTATATAATAATTGGGGATATTTTGCCATAATAAATTTAGTGTTTTGTATTTTAATCCAGTTGTAGTAGTGGTCTTTTTAGTTAAGAAAGCTGTGCCATAACCTTGATACATTGAACCACCGCATTAACTCGGTTCCTGGGTGGATTTCATTAAATCCTTTACTGGGTTCCGGTTACATTTTTGGTCCCGCGAGGCGGATATCTTAGGCGGAAATTTTGGCACAGCTTTTTGAAATGTTATTTGTATGCTTGGCTTAGTTGTTTGCTGTTAGTTTTAGACACATTTTTGAGATATTTTTTGTACAGTTGATTGAGTTGTTTAGAAATTCGTATTTTTGTTTCATTACATTGATTTGTGTTGAATGACTGTTGGTTTCTCTAGAATGGCTGATAAAGGTACAGGCACATCGGATTTAGAGTTAGATACTGTTTTTCAGAAATATCTGAATAAAAGGGAGAGTTTATCGGTATAGACAAGTACACCGAATGTTAAGTTTAATAGGGACTCCAATGGAAATAAAGGGGTAGATGATACCGTCGGTCTGAAGTTTTCAAGGTCATTCCTGTCTGATTATGTCAGTGATAAGAGTCCAGTTCATAATGATAAAGATTCATTGAAAGTTGAAAATACTTATGGTTCTAAGTATTCAGTTCGTAATAAAACACAAAGGTTACAACCAAGCTTATATTCTACTCCTCAAAGGTTGTCAAGGCAGTACTTGCCTGTTCCTAAGAGTGACGAATATTCAATGCATGGTGGTTTTGATTCTTTGAAAGCTGATGTTACCAATAGTTCTAAAATGCAATCAAGTTCGTTTTCTAAACCACATAGGTCACTCAAGTCTAGTTCTAATTTCATTGTAAGACTCGAGAAAGAGCCCGATAAATTTGATGGCAAATCAGTAACTTGTAATGACTTTATTTTACAATTTGAGGATGTTTCAGATTGGAATAAGTGGACTTATAGGGAGATGGGTCAACAGTTGTCAATGGCAATTAAGGGTGATGCATTGAAATTGATAAGTAGTTTGACTTCTGATCAAAGGAGAGATTACTTTGAACTTAAGAAAGTACTTCAGCAAAGGTATAATCCTAAGGAGAGGACCCCTGCCTATAAAAGTGAGTTACAAGCAAGGCGTAGGCAAAGGGGTGAAACTTTGGAGGATTTTGGCTATTCTTTGCGTCGGTTGAGTGATTTTGCATACCCTGATCACCCATATGAGGTTCGTGATGAATTGGTGGTTGATAAGTTTATTGAAGGTTTGGTTGATAAAGAGATGGGCAGGCATGTTCAGTTTCAGCATCCTAAAAGTCTTGGAAGATGCTATTTCATATGCGGTAGAGTTTAAAGCTTTTGAGAAGAATTATGAGTCGAGCACTGGTGTTCTAAAACCTAAGGCGTTTGAAGCTATTCAATCTGCGAGGTCTAAAGTTAACACTCATCGCAAAGATGACTTGTTTCAGGAAAGGGAGTCTGCTATTGCGAATGTCGAAGCAAATAGAATGCTTCAAAACATGACTAAAGAATTTAAAAGCTTTCATAGGGAGTTAAGGTCTGAAAGGCGAAACGTAGAACAAATCTATAAGAACATTAAGGCAGAGAGAGAACACTTGGATGTTATATATGGCAATATCGTTAAACAAGGTCAAGGGGCCCAAGGTGTTAATAAACAGTCTAGTTCTTTTCAAAATAGACACACATTAAATCAGGGAAACTAAAAGAGGCTGTACCTGGGGCCGACGGCTCAGCCTCTCATATAGAAGAACACGTTTTTGTTTCTTCCAGGCCTAAGGTAGTGATAAGTCCAGTTGTTAATACTTGTTTGTTATTTATGGTGTATCATGTAGTGTTTTAGTAGATACTGGTGCAGCTGTCAGTATTTTGTCAAAGGTTGTTTATGATAAGGTTAAGGATTCTTTACCAGCCTTATCAAGGGACGATTTGACCCTGGCAGCGGCTGATGGTAGTATTCTGAAAACGTATGGTAAAGTTGTGGTGGAATTTGAAATGGGATGTTTGAGGTTTAAACAGGAGTTCATTGTTGCTGAATTGAATAGCATGTATGGGATATTAGGAATGGATTTCTTACATGAAAAAGATGTTTCATTTATGGTATCTAATAAACAACTTAAAGTTGATAATCAAGTAATATCCTTGCATAGTGAGATAAATCATACGTGTGCTAGATTGGTTGGTTGGTTGAATGTTGCTTAACGTCGCATCAGCAATTTTTCAGCTATTCGCGACGAGAACTATTTAATTAATCTCTATGGATTAATCTATGAACAATTTTGTGTATGCATGTGAAGTGCGAGTGTGTTGTATGGTCTGCCTTGTACTAGCGCGCACTCAGGGCGACTTTACCGTGCTAGCTCACAGAGTCAGTACACCGCAGACAAGCGTACCACTCCCCCAGTCCATTATACTGATACCAGGTGAATCAGTAAAGGCCAACGGCAAGGAAAATTCACTTTCCCACATGTGGTCCGAGCGGGACTCGAACTCACAGCGGTGAGAGACCCTGGATTTGAAGACTGACGTCTTATCCATTAGGCCACCGCGCCCTCCATACGTGTGCTAGAGTGAAGGTTTCTAGGAATATTACTATTCCCCCTGAATCTACAGCTATAATTAGTGGTTATGTAGATAGTAGTTTTGATACTGATGGTGATATTATGGTAGAACCTCTTGATTCATTGGGTAACAAAGGTGTCATGTTAGCTAGGACCTTAATAAATCCTTCGTTGTCTAACTTTAGTTTATCAGTTATCAATGTTAGTAACAAATATGTGAAGTTGAAAGGGGATACTGCAATTGGTAGTGTTGAATCTTTTAGCGTAAATAATATATCTGATGATAGTCAAAGGGTTTACAACTTGGTTGAAACTGTCGATACTACAGAAAGTAGTGAGGAGGTCGCAGTACCTGCCCATCTTAGCTTGTTGGTAGAGGGCACTTCAAGAAAACTTACTGATGAACAAAAGTTATGCAACTGTTACTTAATTATCAAGATATTTTCATGGGTCCCGATGGTAAATTGGGTAGGACAAGCTTAGTTAAGCATACAATTAACACGGGAGATGCGTTACCCGTAAAACTTCCACCTCGTAGAATTCCACTTGCTCAAAAGAAAATTGTTGAGGATGAACTTGAAAAAATGTTGAGAGATGATATAATCGGGCCAAGTGAAAGTCCTTACTCATACCAAATGTTGTTAGTTACTAAAAAAAGATGGTTCCATAAGGTTTTGCATCGATTATAGCAAGCTTAATTCTACTATAATAAAGGATGCTTATCCTTTACCAAGAATTGATGAATGTTTAGATACTCTAAGTGGGGCTAAATGGTTTAATACTCTGGATTTGGCGTCGGGTTATTGGCAATGTGAGATGGAAGAGAAGGATAAAGCAAAAACAGCTTTTGCAACTCATAAAAGCCTCTTCCAGTTCAATGTGCTCCCTTTTGGTCTTGTTAATGCTCCGGCGTGTTTTGAAAGGCTCATGGAACTCGTGCTTAGGGGACTTCAGTGGGATATCTGCATGTGTTATTTAGATGACGTCATAGTGTTTGGGGCTACATTTGAAGAGACCATATCAAATTTGATGGTTGTATTTGATCGATTCAGGAAAGCTAACTAGAAATTAAAACCTAAAAAATGTGAATTGTTCCAGACAGAAGTGTAATTCCTTGGTCATGTTGTCTCTCATGAAGGGGTAAAGTGCGATCCTGCAAAAGTTGACTCAATCATGTCGTGGCCTGTTCCTACAAATGGAAATTCGTAGTTTTTTGGGTACTGCTGAATACTATAGGAAATTTGTTCCAAACTTCTCTACAGTTGCTAAGCCTCTTACTGCTCTTACAAGGAAAAACAGGAAGTTTATCTGGTCTGAAGATTGCCAACAGTCATTTGAAACATTAAAGTCTTTATTAGTATCTGCTCCTATTTTGTCTTACCCCCAGGGTGGTTCTAAATTTATTTTGGATACCGATGCAAGCTTATCTAGAGTAGGTGCAGTTTTGTCACAGGAACAGGATGGTGTTGAGAGAGTTATCGCTTATGCTAGTAAAACTTTAAGCCAGTCTTAAAGTAGATATTGTGTCACTTATATTGAGTTGCTAGCTGTTACATTTGTTAAACACTTTCGTCATTATTTATGGGGCAGGTCATTTACAATTAGAACTGACCATGGGTCACTTACCTGGTTAAAGAACTTTAAAAATCCAGACGGTATGGTGGCTAGATGGATTGCTACTCTGGATACTTATGATTATGTCATTCAACATAGAAGGGGCACTCAGCATGGAAATGCTGATGGACTCTCAAGAAGACCATATTCGCATTGTAAACGCTTTGATTGCTCAGGTTGTTCTAAGGAGTCTAAGAACATTTGGTCATTCAAGGTTCACGTAGGCCTGTTTCAAATGTTGCTCCCCTTATTGTGGAAAATCAGACGTGTTCAGGTGCAAATTTGTCTGGTTTATTTAGTGATCCTGTAAACTCTCAATCTGGTGATGATTCTTCTAGTTCATGTTCAGATATTACACCAAACTGGTTACTAACTTGGTCTCATACTCAATTGTGTGAGCTGCAAAATAAGGATCCTTACATTAAAAAGTTATTGGAGTTGAAACATAATTTTGATGAGGAACCCCAGCGAAATTATTTGTGCAACACAAGTTCTGAAATTCGGTGTCTTTGGTCTGTGTGGGCACATCTTCAAGTAAAGCATGATCTTCTATATTACAAATGGTTCTTGCCCAGTGGAGGTCATAAGTTGTTGCTGGTAGCCCCTCCGGAAATACGTGAATCTATCATGTTCGAATTGCATAACAAGCGCATATCTGGTCATCTGGGTAGAGATAAAACTTTAAATTCTATTCGTAGGAGGTTCTATTTGCCTGGAATGTCCTCTGATGTTCGTAGGCGGTGCAAAAATTGTCATTTGTGTGCAAGAGCTAAGCATGGACCTGGTAAAGGTCGTTCACCTCTTCAGCAGTCTTCTGTTAATGGTCCATTAGATAGGATTGGTATAGATATTGTTGGTCCTTGTCCAGATACTGAGGATGGAAATGAGTTTAGCATAGTTATTTGTGATTATTTTACCAAGTGGGTGGAATGCTACCCGGTTCCTAATCACATGGCCTTGACTGTGGCAGATAAATTTGTTAATGAATTTATATGTCGGTTTGGGGCTCCGAAGCAAATACATTCGGATCAGGGAGCAGAGTTTGTATCTCAGTTGTTTTCCATTTTGTGTGAAAAGTTTGGTGTCGATAAAACTAGAACAACCCCGTATAGACCCCAGTCAGATGGACTTGTTGAACGTTTTAATAGAACCCTTATTCAGATGTTATCCATTTTTGTGAATGAGAACCGTTCTGATTGGGATGACCATTTACCATATTTACTCATGGCCTATCGATCAAATGTTCATGAAAGCACTAAGTGCAGTCCTAATCTGTTAATACTAGGTAGGGAAACTCTTTGTCCACTGGATTTAAAAGTTGGAGATCCACCAGATTTGTATCCAGAAAGTTGCCCAATTTTGTATGTTGAGTGGCTTAAGCAATCTATGAACAAAACCTTTGAATTTGCTCATCAACATTTGGGTCAGTCATCTGTTCACCAGAAACGGTATTATGACCGTGGTCTTAAACCCCGTACTTTTGAAGAAGGAAGTTTTGTTTGGTGTTGGTATCCTCCATTGGCAAACATTAAACTGGGTTTAGGGTGGACTGGTCTCTTTCGTGTTGTAGAAAGGTTATCTCATGTCACTTATAAAATACAGAAAACCCCCGATAGTCCAATTCTGGTCATTCATGTAGATCATCTCAAGCCATATGAAGGTGCTGATGTTCCCAGTGCCTGGATAGGTAATGAGACCCTAGAAATGGAGCTTGATGACGAGTCTGATGATCATCTCATGGACTTGCCTAGTACTGACTTAACTTATAAATAAAAATACAGAAATATACATTAGTGTTTAAAAGCATGATATTATAATATAATAATATAATCTGTAGCATGTTATTCATAACTTTTTTCTTTTATATTTTAAGATGACAAATATGGCTGATATCCTTTACCTCGACGTTGCCTCTTACGACATGATGTCGTTAGACGATGATTTAAGGAAACCTTTTCCTGAGGGAGGTATGGAATGTGAGGTGGTAGCTTGCACTAGAAAAGGGACCATTGCGACCCTGACAAGCTACCACAAGCACTGGAACAAATTTCCCGAGGCATTGGTACCATATTTTGATTGCCTCGTTTCTGGCAAGATGTGACGTCCGGCGGCATCTTGCCAGAAAACATACGCATAAAGAGACCGCGATACTAATGGGTTCGGTCGTGGCCGAACTCTAAGTACATCCCTACGGGGGATGTATTACCTCCAAAGAGAGACCATAAAATAAATGTGGAGGCAAGAGAGGCTGCAAAAAGGAAAAGAGAGGAGGAGACGGCTAACCTGGAGCCTCTTTTCCGGGAACCGGAATACACTGTTAGTAGGGACCAGGAGGTTCATTTACATTTCTTCTAGGATGGACGAACGGAGTCATGGTCCATAACAAAAAAAATATAAGAAGGCCAAATAATGTAGTGCGCGTGTGCCGTGTTTGTGAAAACAATTTATTGTGTTTTGTTTTTTAGTTTTAGTTTTAATTCAGAGACACAAATAATGACAATTATTTATTCATTTCGTTTGATTTGTTTTCATGTTTAAAATTCTTCATGGATATTTGTGGACATTCGTGAATACGTGTGTTATGAACATTTACAATATTAATTTTACAGTTTATCAACTTATTATATACCTGTTTATTTGTTGAATTATATTGATACATAATCTACCATAATTTATTTATTTGCATTGTCATATTTATTCAAGAATTTTGTAGGGTAAATTTTCTCTTAAGGTGGGGGGAGTGTAACGGCGACCGTTTTTTATGCACCGTTATTTTTTTATGATTATTTTAAATATTCATCATGAACGTGTCTGACTGTGTCGGCTCGTTTGTTCTACTTTTATATAAACATACCTTATTTATAAATCGATGACTTAGCACATATTTAAATCCTTATCACCAAGTATTTACTTTTTATTATATCACATTTTTCGGAGCCTTGTTCGTCCGCCATTTTGCCGTATCAGCCTATCTACATTTATGTCAGCCGTTTTGATTGGTTGTGACACTGACCAAACTTGGCATTCATTGGTCAGTGTTATAATCACTCCTATTGGTTTTGAACTTCTGGGGCGATAGATTCACGGGTAAAAAAGCAGGTGTTTTTCCGTGATTTGTCATTTGGGGAGACTACCAAGATTGATAAGGTTGGCATACGACCTGGTCATTCGCTTTCTGGTCTCTGGCAGTAAAATGCCTCTACCTTCCATTTATTTTGTTAAGTTTTTAAGTTCTAAAATGGGGGGTAGTTATTTTTGATTTTGGCTTTACTTTAAATTATTTTTGATTAGGGACTTTTAAAGCATTTTGCTTAATTATTTTTGTAGAATATTTTTGCTTCCTTGACCATATTCCGAATGACCAGTTTTATCATTAATTTTAGGTGGCTTCATCGTCCGTATTCACAGTATTAATTTTATTAAATAAATATTGCATTTCCCGTGTTCTTCCATTTCCCCTTTTAAATAATATTTTTGATACTTGTCATTTTTCTTTACCTGTTTTGTATTTATTAATAATGCCCCCTTTATATTATCTGCCCTTGGGTTTATGAGTCGTCTCGCCGTTATAACTTCCCCTTGCTCATGATGTTTATACATTATATATAATTATTAAGATTTACAGAGATAGGGTGGATTTACTTTATATTGTTGTCTGTTGAGCTATTTCTTCACATTTATTTGTTGTTGTGACGAATCATTGTACTCAGTAATTTGGAATAGCCAAGATATGGTCATTTACAGAGGGAGGTTAAATTGAACAGCCAAGGTGGCGGAGTAATTTTAACAAGATGAATTAAACTTCCTGGTTTATATTTTGATTAAATGCAATAATTCCATCATTAAAATACAGATAAATTCATTGTGATTCGATTCCCTGATTTAATATGATCCCAAAGATATCAATACCAAGGTATTAGGTACTAGTTAATGAGTTTTATAATCAGTGATAGGACTATCTTAATTGGTGAATGACTACAGACTCATCACAGATTACGGGTACATATGGGGTGCTTTAGATCAAATTGATCATTCTGTTCTGAACAGTCTACAGTCTACGTTGAAAGACAAAGCTAAAGATACAAAGGTAAGCTTCAAATATAATAAAATATTAGGAAAAAGTGCCGCTGGGAGACCCGGCCGCTTGGATAAAGCGTCAAGGCAAGGCACACAAAGGTTTGTGGTCTTGGAAGTCCATCTGTGGTACAGAGAAGAAAAGGGCACCAGTGGAAACCCCCGTGTTGAAAAGCGTTGGAAGGTGCCAGAGGTTTAGCCCGGCACAAGCTAAGGTTTCACCAGTGGTAGGCCCGGTGAACCTAGGCCCTGATAACGCATTACACGGCAACGCAATAACACAACGCACGTCAGCGTAGAAGAAAGTGCACGGCAACGTTGGATGCATTGCATGGCAACACAGTAACAACGCACGGCAACGTGGGAAGGCGCACAGCAACGTGGGACTCGGCGCACAGTGAAGTGTGACGGCGCAGCGCACGGCATCGGTGGACGAAGTGCACGATAAAGTGGGACGCACCGCACAGTACCGTGGTACAGCACACACAGTGATTTTTCTGGGTATCCACAGGGTCCGGTAAAGGGACCCATTCCCAATGCAAAAAAACATACATTTTTCCCAATTCTGTAGTAAAAAATTCCCAATTAGCTATGTTTATCAATTTTTTCAGAAAAAAAATTTCACAAGATCATCAACATCATATTCGGAGGATATCTCCTTCTGATAACGATTTTAATCTATATTAACCCACATTTTGCTGGATTATTTATATAGAGACAAAAGTCAGGGATTTTTCTGGGTATTTTGGGAAAAGGCCCCTGTGGGTTATTTGGGAAAAATGTATCGACAAAACCACAAAATTGGGAGAAATGACAAAGACTGTCGAATTAAGTCATTTTTTTTTTACTTTCAGATTCTATAGTAATACAGTTGTTACAAAGCAATCTGTCTTTGTTTCCTATTTTTGAAATCAATTAACAAGGCATCCAAGTCACTCTCGGACAAACTTTGGGATCCTTCCAAATATATTTTCATAATATTGTCTAGGCAAAGTCTGCAAAGTTTGCCTGTGCCCATTTTTTTCTTAGGATAAAATAGACAATTTTAAAGAGTTTTTTATTACACTTCTATTCCGTTAAATGTTCTGTTCATCAGATTCGTGTTTAGATTTGATCAACATATCATATACAGTGGTTTTCTTCTGGTCAGTTGCCTTAGTTTTAACATACTGTTTTTCTGCTACTATGTGGCACTTGCTACATTCATGTTTTTTAAGTTTACGTGTGAGGTGTGTCCTCAATTTGACTCCAATATTTTGAAATTCAATGTTATTAGAATCAGTAGAAGCGAAAAATTCACAGTATTTGCAAAGATTGGTTGGTTGTTGGTTGAATGTTGCTTAACGTCGCATCAGCAATTTTTCAGCTATTCGCGACGAGAACTATTTAATTAATCTCTATGGATTAATCTATGAACAATTTTTGTGTATGCATGTGAAGTGCGACTGTGTTGTATGGTCTGCCTTGTACTAGCGCGCACTCAGGGCGACTTTACCGTGCTAGCTCACAGAGTCAGTACGCCGCAGACAAGCGTACCACTCCCCCAGTCCATTATACTGATACCAGGTGAATCAGTAAAGGCCAACGGTAAGGAAAATTCACTTTCCCACATGTGGTCCGAGCGGGACTCGAACTCACAGCGGTGAGAGACCCTGGATTTGAAGACTGACGTCTTATCCATTAGGCCACCGCGCCCTCGTATCCTTCTTTACAATTTGAAAAATACAGCCATGGAAATACGTTTTCATAATTTGAAGCACGAAATTTACGCTGATCAGGCATGCTAGAAGTCGAATCAGATTCTTCTGATGAAAAATTGGTTGGTTGTTGGTTGAATGTTGCTTAACGTCACATCAGCAATTTTTCAGCTATTCGCGACGAGAACTATTTAATTAATCTCTATGGATTAATCTATGAACAATTTTTGTGTATGCATGTGAAGTGCGACTGTGTTGTATGGTCTGCCTTGTACTAGCGCGCACTCAGGGCGACTTTACCGTGCTAGCTCACAGAGTCAGTACGCCGCAGACAAGCGTACCACTCCCCCAGTCCATTATACTGATACCAGGTGAATCAGTAAAGGCCAACGGTAAGGAAAATTCACTTTCCCACATGTGGTCCGAGCGGGACTCGAACTCACAGCGGTGAGAGACCCTGGATTTGAAGACTGACGTCTTATCCATTAGGCCACCGCGCCCTCGTATCCTTCTTTACAATTTGAAAAATACAGCCATGGAAATACGTTTTCATAATTTGAAGCACGAAATTTACGCTGATCAGGCATGCTAGAAGTCGAATCAGATTCTTCTGATGAAAAATTGGTTGGTTGTTGGTTGAATGTTGCTTAACGTCGCATCAGCAATTTTTCAGCTATTCGCGACGAGAACTATTTAATTAATCTCTATGGATTAATCTATGAACAATTTTTGTGTATGCATGTGAAGTGCGACTGTGTTGTATGGTCTGCCTTGTACTAGCGCGCACTCAGGGCGACTTTACCGTGCTAGCTCACAGAGTCAGTACGCCGCAGACAAGCGTACCACTCCCCCAGTCCATTATACTGATACCAGGTGAATCAGTAAAGGCCAACGGTAAGGAAAATTCACTTTCCCACATGTGGTCCGAGCGGGACTCGAACTCACAGCGGTGAGAGACCCTGGATTTGAAGACTGACGTCTTATCCATTAGGCCACCGCGCCCTCGTATCCTTCTTTACAATTTGAAAAATACAGCCATGGAAATACGTTTTCATAATTTGAAGCACAAAATTTACGCTGATCAGGCATGCTAGAAGTCGAATCAGATTCTTCTGATGAAAAATTGGTTTGTTGTTGGTTGAATGTTGCTTAACGTCGCATCAGCAATTTTTCAGCTATTCGCGACGAGAACTATTTAATTAATCTCTATGGATTAATCTATGAACAATTTTGTGTATGCATGTGAAGTGCGACTGTGTTGTATGGTCTGCCTTGTACTAGCGCGCACTCAGGGCGACTTTACCGTGCTAGCTCACAGAGTCAGTACGCCGCAGACAAGCGTACCACTCCCCCAGTCCATTATACTGATACCAGGTGAATCAGTAAAGGCCAACGGTAAGGAAAATTCACTTTCCCACATGTGGTCCGAGCGGGACTCGAACTCACAGCGGTGAGAGACCCTGGATTTGAAGACTGACGTCTTATCCATTAGGCCACCGCGCCCTCGTATCCTTCTTTACAATTTGAAAAATACAGCCATGGAAATACGTTTTCATAATTTGAAGCACGAAATTTACGCTGATCAGGCATGCTAGAAGTCGAATCAGATTCTTCTGATGAACTTTCAGACAGTGGCTGACTGTCACCGGCTTCGACTTTTTCCCGAGTTTGACAAGGGCTTTCACTTACGATAGTTTCAGTCACCAGTATCAGAGTTTCGGACCTACATTCACCCATTTCCATTTCTTTCCCAGTTTGAGTAGGGCTTTCATTTTCTGGTTCGCAGGCTGTAGAAGTACTGGCCTTACTGAAAAATCCTGTAATTTTCGGCAACTTCTTCGTATCCTCCTTTTTCAACCGCTTCGTGTAATACTTGCTGTTGTGCGACATTTTTTTAATATAAATCAAATTCACTACGATGTTTGACAGCCATGCGTTTTTATCTTAACCCGAGTATTTGCCGGCCCTTGTTTTTAACATTATAATACTCAATGTCTTTTATCCTAACCCGAGTAACCGTTCAACTTGCATTACATCGGTGTCAATAAAATGCTTTATTTGTCAAACTTTTTCATTCAATTACGATAAACGACAGTATTCAACATGGCAAAGATCCGGATACTTCTTGCCAAGACCGATTGGGAATTTTTTCAGTCAAATTGGGAAAAATGGAGGTTTTTTTCGATTGGGAATGCTAGAAAAATCCCTGAAAAGAGACAGCGCTATTTTGCTGTGAACACCAATATAAAATTTGTTCAATAACCAGTTTTCTAGTGTTCTAGAATTTCTAATATGTTGCTGTGATTTTTCCCAAAATTACATTTTTGTTGAGCATTTTCCCAATTTCATCCCAAGGTCCTTTTCCCAAATATGTCATAAAAATCCCTGACACAAAACCACGTGTACAGCAACGCTCGGCAATTAAGAAGAAAGGGTACATAGCTCGGCAGTGGAGGACAAGACAAGACTTGGTCAATAATATTTTGCAGCTACGCCATTCCGCAGGTCTTGTTAACTCGGCAATAAGTCCGGTGGCGTCCATAAAATATATTAAGAAAGAAACGGCTCGAGGTTACGCTGCATTGTTGAATCTTTGTGATATTCTTGATATAATATTCAATATTTGGGGATATTTTCCCATAATAAATTTAGTGTTTTGTATTTTAATCCAGTTGTCGTAGTGGTCTTTTTAGTTAGGAAAGCTGTGCCATAACCTTGATACATTGAACCACCGCGTTAACTCGGTTCCTGGGTGGATTTCATTAAATCCTTTACTGGGTTCCGGTTACAGACTGTCGCCAAATCATCAACTCAACATACAGATATATAGCCCGAGATTCCTCTGGCCCGAATTTTTTTTTTTTTTTATCAATTTCGGGCCAGAGATCGGGCTTCATTATTTTACATAACGTGATGCCGTTGAAATCCTACGGCAAGGTAAGATTTAATTTGGCGGATATGTTCACTTTATTTTCACGGGCATTGGGTAATGAACCAGTCAGATCGCTTACCTGAACCTTTATTCACAAGAATCCATCGAAAAAACTACGTGGCAACTCCGTTTTATATCCATTCCAGCCATATAAATCCAACACTTGTGTAAAATCCTTCATCATCTCGCCATTTTTTATGTTATGATATTCAAATAACGCGAGATCTCGCGGGTTAAAGTCTCCCTTTTCTGATACACAAGTGTTGGATTTATATGGCTGGAATGGATATAAAACGGAGTTGCCACGTAGTTTTTCGATGGATTCTTGTGAATAAAGGTTCAGGTAAGCGATCTGATAAAAAAAAAAAAAAATCGGGCCAGAGGAATCTCGGGCTAACAGATATATAGATGACGTTCTGTCTCTTAACAATCCTACATTTGAATGTCATCTATCCTAGTGAACATGAAATAAAAGACACGACTGATTCCTCAAGTTCTGCTTCATATTTAGACTTGTCTTATGCCTGGATTATGACACACACGCAAGGCTACATTTGAAACTTTATGACAAATAGCAGCAACATACCTGGTTCTCCTGCTTATGGTGTATTTGTTTCCCCAATTAATACGCTATGGAGTTCCCACTACATGGACTTTGTACAAATACAGAGATTCAGGTAAGGAATTTGAGTACGAAACGAAACGTCCTTTAGCAATTTTTGATACAAGTAAAACCTGGATAAAACAGGTGTGGTCCACAGGCACCTTGAACGAGTTGTTACTTAAATTACATATGTACTGCGTAAAACAAGGACGAGTTTGTATGAAATGTGGAACGACTTGACATAATTGCTGGCATAACGCTATATTGTCAGGCTTTACTCGATGTCAGTCATGAAAAAGACTTATCTGGTCGGCTATAACGATGGCATGAAGAACCGGATGGAGACTTAAATTATTATTTTTGATTTTCCATTGATCTGGGATATTCTTCGATGCGCGTGTTTCAATTACAATTTTTTATCGTCGGAATAACCTTATCAGTGAAGATATGATCTCAAATCTTTTGCAAAGTGTACTGTCTCGATACTGTTTTAAAACCTCAAATTTACCTTAAGTTCTCGTTACTATAAGTCCTCATGGTGCAAACAGTAAAGTGCAATTTTTTATATCATTATCACTCTTTCTTACTGTATGTTCATTTTCCATTAAATATATAGTGCATAGTTGAATTTGATTCTGTTAACCGGTTTTTATAGCTTTGATTAAACTGTTTCTTCGTCAGTGCCGAAAACAATGGATGGCTGGACATAAGTGTTTTATTCCCCATCCTGTGAAAATCGGACGGCCTATGAGTAAATGGCACAACCTTTTCATAGTATATATATAAACAGTATGGCGACCTGATGATCTTCATATATCTACAAACTTTAAATATTAGATTAATTACATACACAACATATTAATAACTATTCAAAAGAAAACCATATTTTCGTTAAGATGAAACAAATCTAAATTTAATATAGATAAAATAAAATTGTTGCAAACATATGAATTAAATTCTTAAATTTGGCGCGCTGTGAGCAGGGACCGATTATTGTCATAAAAAGCGCGTTTATAGTCGCGTAAACAATGGTTGCCCTTCTGTCTTTATTCTGGCCACGAATAAATGTTTATTAGTAAAACTGATTATTTCAGTATATTTTAAGTGTCATAAATATAAGCTACAATATACATCTAAAAACTACTACATAATTCCTATATCATGTCCAGAAATCAAGGTCCAATCTGAAGGGTTATCAGGTGTGTTATAAAGATGGTAGTGCTGTTAAGTTGAGCGTGACCTGTTAGATAATTTCAATTTGGGAGAGCAATAAGTGAGCAACAAAAATCCAATTGGGGTTTTATATTTGCCATTGTAAATTCTACTAAATGTTCTTTATATCTATTTATTAGATAATTTTACTCTATAATATTATTTATGTAAACATGATATGTTAAAGTCGGGTTATATATACATAACCGAAGTCTAGATATCTCTTAAATTGATGTTTATTCTTCGTTTCCTTCTATATTAAATATATTATTATATAAATCTATAATAATCCATCCCTGTATATAAATAAAACAAAAACGGACATTAGCGGATAGATAACCTAATTTACATACAACCTAAAAAAAGAATAGATCCGTCCCACAATGCAACACTGCACGGACGTGACGTCATAAATACAAACATTTTGCCGGGAATATTCCACAAAAATTCAAAAGACAAATTTACAATCATCCAAGCAAATTAATGGATTTACTAGGTATTTTAAACAAAATACTACGGAACATTAAAATATGTTTTGAACAAAATATATAAAAAGACATAAGTGAATATCGGCTATATGTAATTATTACACCAAAAGAAAACATGGACCTGCAATCACGTGATAAGATTGGAATGCAGAAATAAAACAATAGCATAGCCGAAAACATATTGAACAGTTAAGAAAAATATAAATATCTTATATATATACAAATAGGGTTCATAAATATCAGCACGAAAAATACTAAAATATGCAATACACATGGAGTATTTGTTTCATATGTACTAATGTAGTTTTACCAGACTTAATCAATAAATAGGATGTATTTTACAGAGAGTTGTCAAAAAATAATAAAACCAATTTTAAATCACAATAATGTTTAAAGGGAAGATTTCATTCACACTGGCTTTATGAAAAACAGCCTGATTCATTCAAATTGTCACACAAGCTCTCATTCATAAAAATTAGTAATATTAAAAGAAACATTGCTGGAAAGACTTGACCATAGGAGACAAAGACCAAAATATGGGAATATATGGAAATTATTAAATGTCTAATGTATTTATACTGATATTTACCTTGTGTGTGATGTATGCTGAATATTATTTAAATTTAAAGCTGAATATGAGCCAAATCACTAGACAAAATCAAACAACTTCTTTACATCAGAAAATCAAAGAATGGTCTGCCAAACAATAGATTTTAAAAGAACCAATCAGAAAGAATCTTTGGCCAAAAGGAAGTGACAAAATAGTGGACAAGTAACTCCACAACACCTGACTGACCACAATAACCAGAATTAGATTAGATTATACAGGACAACACAACAAGTGTAGACACATACAGAACAACACATGTTTACAAAATAATAACTCAAACACAAAGCAAACAAGTAAAATATAACTTTATTTAACATATACAATAAAATATGATAATTTTTACTGTGACATAAAAGCTTTTACATCCAGCCTAAAAGACTTATAAGCACATCATTTATACTATTATAACACATCAATTATAAAATGTTTTACAGTATGATTAAAAAACATCTTCTATTACTCATATGTAAGATACATTTTGCTAAAAAAAAAGGGTTGAATATTTTATATCATAAAACAATAAATTTATCTTCCTCACTCAATTAAATAAAATACGTATAAAATAAAAAGTATTCATTGTACTGTACAACTCGTATCTAAAATCATCATAAAGGTACAACTCATTAAAAATACATGTAATATACGAAATTATTACATATTATACCAGTTTTAATTTTACAGCGCTAGACGGTCGTTTTGGAATGCAATTCCTCTTCGGTAGTGTTTGGACCAAAATTATAAAACCAAAATCATTTTGAAGATACTGAAAAGATGTTGTAAACAAGCTTACTTAACTCAAGATATTACAAATTGCAACAAACTATCTTGATTTTTTTTATTATTTTTTTTTATTTGAAATCGATATGCAACATGCTGACAGCAACTTTTAGTCCTCCTTTATAAGGAATCCTCTCAAATTACACATTTGCCAAACAGACTTTTACAATTTTGTCTATTTTCTTAAGGGACGGAACAGGTAAAGTAGTGTTCAAAACCTGAAATGTTTTCAGCCCCCTGATTGCTCTTTCTACATGTATTCTTACAGATGTAATCCGCATGGACTCAGCCGTTTGCTTTTCAGTTAACTGAGAACGTCTACAAAGAAAAGATGACATGTTAAGTCAAACTCTCATTGCAAAAAATTCTTCACCAATTGTGATTCCTCAATCGGCCATGACTTCATCACTTGGGGTTAGATAGTTCGCAATTCCACAGGTTTTGGTTATGTATTTGTCACTTTCTCTTCCACCATAGCACTTTGATAGAAACATTATTTATCCATTTGGTGCAATAGATACAAAACATTTCAAGTGCTACTTTGAGTAGATTTGAGTACTGGCTTTCAGTAAAAATGGTGCACTTCCGTGCAATCATCTATGCAAGTATTTTTTTAATATGTGTTTAAATGATGCTGGTATAGTTCTTTTTAATGCTTCTCTTGGTAGCCACACTATGCTATCTTTTTTATGTTTTGCTCCATTGTCTATCCAAAATGCAAATTTTATTTCCTAATTAACAGGAAATTTCAAATCTCCTTGATAAATCCTTGTATAAAAGTCCAACTCGAACTTATGTCAACAGAATTTGATCAGGTTCTGGCAAGTTGTAGGATAAATTCTCACCAAAAACTGACATGGTCTCGGTAAACACATACAATGTTTTCAAATCCAATATTATCGTTGCATCATTTGTATAAATTGAATAAACAGCGAGTTCAGTGGTACTAGCTTATGTGGATGCGGTTTTTTTAAACTCCTAGATTTGAAAACATAATTATGTTCATTAGTAACTGTTTCAGTTTGAGTCCCTACATTACATTTTGGTGTATATAATATAATACAATGTTAACCTGGTGAATGAACCAATCACAGGTTCTGTCTTTCACTAAAATGACTGAGACCTTTGAATTCTCAGATGTTCTTGTCCTCTGGGATGTTGTTTTATATTTATTTGTGTTGAAAGAGGTATGGTATGCTTTACAATAGAATGTTAAAACAAATTATACATATGCTACACGAAAATCAACTATTGAACATCAGAATACCTGTGCCACAATATACAATGACCCCACTCTCTCTCTCCCCCTCTTTCTCTCTCTCTCGTACAACTAACATCCTTGAGGAAATAATAATAAACTAGACAAGCTTATATCATATAGAAACATGGATTTTCCAAAATTTGAATATTGATTATGAATGTGATTGCTTCTCATACCAAAGATGTAAAACTGTCTGGGTTTTTTCAGTGGGACGGCAATGAATGAGATGAATGGAACATAATTACAAGCGACAAATACACTTAAAGTGAAACAATAGTTTAGCTGTTCACGTGGCAACAATAAATACTAATAATCGTGCATATCAAAATTATTTAAAACTTAATATCCGTTCACTGTCTTCCAACTAAAGTCTTTCCTACTAATCAAATTCGTCCAACGCAATCTCGTCTCCATCTTTTGGAATTGCATGTAGAGAATAAGGGAGAAGACAGTGGCAATCTTAATATGGTACATAGTGTTCGGCAATTTTCTTTTGGTTGTTGCCACAGCCTACGATAACACAGTTTTTTTCTCCTCTAGATCTGTAAGGTATTTTAACAATTAAATTAGCTCGCAAACAGCTACAATTAAGTTTCGATTTACACACGTCGCTATTGTAAACAATGACTGAATCAGTTGTAAAGACTGACATTAAAACGCCTTCTAGTTGTAGAGGAAGAAAATACCATTTTCATCGAAAAATATAAGTATATATAAATATAAATATTTGAAAGTTAAGAGCGATCTATTCTACTAATTACATATACCAGTTTTAATTTTACAGCACTAGACGGCCGTTTCAGAATACAATTCCTCGTCAGTAGTGCTTGGACTAAAATTATAAAACCAAAATTATTTTGAAGATGTTGAAAAGCTAACCAACTAACCTAAATAATTTAAAGACACATTACTTAAACTTCTGAAATTGAGATATTTGCAAATATTCAAAAGGTTCTGGACACTTCTATGATATTTTTTTAAAATCTTTATAAGCTGACTTGAAATAGGGAGAAAAAAACTTGATATACCCAATGATTTCCACTGGAATAAAGTTTATCTTAACATGCTCAAAAATATAAAAGTGATTAATTTTTTTAATATTACACCGCTTTTTGGCACAGATAAATTTCTCGAGAAAATAAACAAAAGCCAAACTATGTACCGTACCTTCTGCAAAAACATTGGGAGGAGATCAATGTCATGTCATCTGTTTTACGCCAGTCAAAAAATTAAGAACGTCTTTAAAGAAAATCTTGAAAATTGGCAAACCGGAAAAACACCGATTACTCGTTCTATAATCAAACACAACATACTAATCCATATCCGAATCACAATCCAGAAGCAAAGTTAGAACTGACAAGTTAGGTTATACACGTGAACTTCCACCAGGGAAGTAAGGCCGGGTGCTTCGGAAGGATAAGCACCCCCTGTTTAGATAGCTACACCCGCCACATGTGTAATTAAAATTGTGTGAAAGGAACATGGAACTATGAGACGTCAAATATATCCAGGGCAATCCTGGATATAGACATCAAACTTGTTAACAGTAACTGTGATGCCGGGCTATAAAACTTTTTGAGGGCCTTGATAAGCCTGGGCTTGCAATATCCCCGAGTCAACAATTTATTGCAAGCAACCTACTTCGTTGTAGTGGGAACAAGCTCTTCTATAGCATCTTAATTGGGGAAACAAATACACCATAAGCAGGAGAAGCCGGTATATTGATGCATAAAAAAGGAAAGTTAACAATAGCAAAATTGAAGTCCTCACGTTAATTCAGGTGGGTCGGAAACAATTAAAATACACTTAAATAGATTGTAATAAATTAAGAACAAAAAATGGACTGTGTTCACTATTTATCAGTTTTAAAAGTTTTGTAGCAGACCCTTTTTGTTTGTTGAGTTGATATGCCAACTACATTAGAATAAATAAGTACACGATGACACAAATCTTTGTTGATCTTTATATTCACTAACATTGGTTAACAATAATTCTGTTTCACATGTTCAATCCATAATCACATTTAAAAACAACAACTGCCAAAATAACTGAAATATGTCCTTTATATACTACTGAGTATCCAATAAACTGTAAATGTTCGTGCATACACGTGAAAAACGTTATTAACTTTACCGGAGCTTAAAATGCTCCAATAGAGCTAAACTGCTCCATCGGAGTAAATATAATAAGTTCGCGACAAGTTTAAGAAAAATCAGAAATGTAACTACTGTCATGTATATCACACATAAAAACATATACAGGTTCGTCCAAAAAGTTCCCCATCAAAGTGGTTCATAAGTAGACACGAGTTGGTTCGCTATAACAAATTTTTACACGTTTTATCAATGATCTGTGTAATAGTTACGTACATGTGACATACCACTAGACCTAACCAAAGTAAATTTGATGCAATAAAATTGCAAAAGACATGGTTATCTCCCTTTATATATTTCAGACTCAAACTGCTGCCCTTTTCCAAAATTGATTTCGGACAGCGGGAACAAGGCATATGTTCCAAAACATAAATAAAAAAAATTTCTACACCAAATGATACTATGAAACATCTTTTTGCAATAAGAAATGAATGTTATACAAAAAAAAATAATAGATTAACACACTTACCAAAAATCGAATTTTCCCCTTTTTCTAAATATTTTAGTATTTTCAATAATAATACATAAAACTGATAAAAGTGCATGTTTACCTTCGAATGTACTTGGTTATCACAGGAAACTAAGTTTTTTATAGAACGTTTCAGTATTTGCTATTATTTTAGTCCATATTTGAAGAAATTTGATTTCTTTCCCAAATCTATTTAATTTTTTTTCACTCGCAGTTCGAAAAAACTAAAATTGAACCTTTTATGAATTATGCTATTTGAAAAACATTCTATGTTGTATATAAAAATAGTCCTTTGAGAAATATGTTAACAAAACATCAAGTACTAAAGTCGTCAAAACTGCTGTTTAAATGAGGGGTGTGCAAAACTTTCTAGATGGACCTGTATATATATATATTATCAACTATACTACTATATTAGTACATGAATCGGGCCTTACCTACTGTACTCTTATATTATTTTGTTGTTCATGAAAAAAAAGAAATTTCAGAACAGAATTAAGCAACCATATTTACAATTATCTGTCCTTTGGATCAATATGTACCATAGAACGTAATGTATCACACCTAGTTCACCATTGTGTCATGATTCAATGTGATTAATTTTATTATAAAATCAAAGAAGAGAAATATTTTACTTACTAGTAAACTAAGTCTTTAAGAAAGTGAATGGTCTTTTTGGGTACTCGCAACACTCCATGATTTCAAATCCATAGCAGAGTCCTAACAAAATAAAAAAGGAACTGCCAGAACAACTTAGCTGCCTTAATTGCTTGAAATTGCTTACGTAAATTTATAAAGATTTATATACTAGCATTTCTATTTAATTTTAAATGAGAAACCAATGTTTAAAATTTATTAAACTAAAAAAAATAATGTAAAATCCCAAATATACATGGGGGTATTAAATTTATTTATTTTTATGGATTAGTCAATATCATAAAATTTAATAGAACATGTGAATTAATATGGTCCTAGTGAGATTTATTTTCACAATACAATTTAACCCCCCCCCCCAATTGAAATGTTTTAAACTAACAAATTTGTGAAAGCTAGGTCATCACATGAGTATTAATGATTTTACAGTACAATGCTGTGTACAAGTGCAACCAACTGTTTGTTTACATTTGTGCTAATGTCCGTCCACCAAAGAATTAGATGTTAAGTAAGCAAAGTATTAAACATGTCCATTGCTGCAAGTTGCAATATCACACAATGTGTTGATGAAAGACATCATTTGGGTAAATTTATTATTATTATATGGAGGATGAGAGTAATTACAAATCATGTTGTGTAGAGTGTTACCATTCAAATCCAAAAACTATAAATGTGATGATTTTGTGTGAAAAATTACTATATTAAATAAAAACATGATGCTTCGCAACAAGTACAACACACAAAAAAGTTTATAATCTTGTTCTGCTTTAATCAAAATTGTTGATGACAAATGTCATTTTTCACCATAAAGGCGCTGATGATTACACTATAATTGAAATGTTCTTATATGTAAAAAACCCATTGAATTAATCTTGACTTTGAAATCCAGTAAGCATTTAACTTAATTGATAAGGTACAGATATATATCTGCCATGCAACTGAAAGTTTATACCATGTTGACAAAAAACTGTAAATATGCCTGGTAACAATAATGTTGGGTGTCTGGTCCTCCGCTTGTTACACCAATTCACATCTTTTATCTTGTCAGATGAGAAAAACCTCTTGAACATTTCATAGGCAAATTCGGAAAAATGCTAAGGGGTTTTCAAGATTCTCTTCAGACGTTTGAGCAGTGATGGAATTTTTAAAAGAAGCTTCAGCTTTAGCAATTATGTCTTCAAATTTTACAGACATAAATGGAGGAATTTTTCCTATCTCTTTTAAAAAGTCAAATAATATAGGAAATTGTGTTGCAAAGCTTTAGTCAATTCAGCATCATCAGCCAAACAGACCTGTCTTCCTATCAGCTGTCTTATTGTTGACAATGTAACGAAATGCGCCACATACAGGTGAATTTGAGGCCAAAGCAGCCAAAAACTCCCTGTACTCTGCCAGACAGTTTGTTGTACATCCTAAATGAAAAAAACCGTTTATGAGTTGTAGCACAATCAAATGAAATTGAAGCAGACAGTATTAATTTGCTATATATTTGCTATAAAGGAGTACTGACGAACAATGAGACTGATATAGAACAAATGTACATATTAACATGTACTTTACTCACAAACTGTAAATTGAATGCTTAATCTATACTCACAAACTGTAAATTGAATGCTTAATCTATAATGTCCAAATCCTGGTCTACTGTAATGACACGTAGTTTAAAAAAATAATTATGTATGTGAAACAAACTACACTGGTCATCAAATAAAAATAAAGTTGTTCATCACAATGGTTGTGATTCAATAATAAACAACCAATTATAAGTTTGTTTTTAATAACTAATCAAAAACAAACATACTTATCCATTTCACATGGATACATTTAAACATACTTATTTAACATAGAGAAAACTTTTGGATATTGAATCTAAATATTTAAATTATGGTCTTGAATGTAAAATCATTATATTTTTACAACATACCAATTATAAATTAAAATTTATATTTAACATTTGAAGTTATTTCTAAACAGCTAATCTTGACGCCTGAAAATATGCAAAAGTAGATGTTTTAGGTTATTTGTGTATATTTATACCATGCTGACAAAAAACTGTAAATATGCTCTGGTCCCTCATTCACATCTTTTATCTTGTCAGATGAGTAAAAACCTCTTGAACATTTCATAGGCAAATTCGGAAAAAATGCCAAGTGGATTTCAAGATTC
Source organism: Anadara kagoshimensis (assembly GCA_021292105.1). Lineage (NCBI taxonomy): Eukaryota > Metazoa > Mollusca > Bivalvia > Arcoida > Arcidae > Anadara > Anadara kagoshimensis. The sequence continues at coordinate 48,028,581 of CM037859.1, read as the reverse complement.
TCTTCAGACGTTTGAGCAGTGGTGGAATTTTTAAAAGGAGCTTCAGCTTTAGCAATTATGTCTTCAAATATTATAGACATAAATGAATGGAGGAATTTTTCTTATCTCTTTTAATAGATCAAATAATATAGGAAAATTGTGTTGCAAAGCTTTAGTCAATTCCGCATCATCAACCAAACAGACCTGCCTTCCTATCAGCTGTCTTATTGTTGACAATGTAACGAATTGCGCCACATATAGGTGAATTTGAGGCCAAAGCAGCCAAAAACTCCCTGTACTCTGCCAGACAGTTTGTTGTACATCCTTAATGAAAAATTTATCGTTTATATGATAGCTGTAGCACAATCAAATGAAATTAAAGCAGACAGTATTAGTTTGCTAAGTATATTTACTATAAAGGAGTATTGACGAACAATGAGACTGATATAGAACAAATGTACATATTTACATGTACTTTACTCACAGTATATCAATGATATCACTAACTGTAAATTGAATGCTTAATCTATAATGTCCAAATCCTGGTAAACTCTTAATTACATGTAGTGTCAAAAAATAATTATGTATGTGAAACAAACTACACTGGTCATCAAATAAAAATAAACTTGTTCATCACAATGGTTGTGATTCAATAATAAACAATTAACCAATTATAAGTTTGTTTTTAATAACTAACATAGAGAAAACTTTTGGATATTGAATCTAAATATTTAAATTATGGTCTTGAATGTGATATCATTATTATTTTTTTTACAACATACCAATTATTAATATAAAATTAATATTTAACATTTGAAGTTATTTTTGAACAGCTAGTTTTGACGCCTGAAAATATGCAAAAGTAGATGTTTTATGTTATTCTGTGTTGCCAAATGAACAAGGTTATTTGTGTATATTTATACCATGCTGACAAAAAACTAAATATGCTCTGGTCCCTCATTCACATCTTTTATCTTGTCAGATGAGTAAAAACCTCTTGAACATTTCATAGGCAAATTCGGAAAAAATGCCAAGTAGTTTTCAAGATTCTCTTCAGACGTTTGAGCAGTGGTGGAATTTTTAAAAGAAGCTTCAGCTTTAGCAATTATGTCTTCAAATATTATAGACATAAATGGAGGAATTTTTTTTCTATCTCTTTTAATAAGTCAAATAATATTGAAAAATTGTGTTGCAAAGCTTTAGTCAATTCAGCATCATCAGCCAAACAGATCTGTCTTCCTATCAGCTGTCTTATTGTTGACAATTCTTTGTAACGAAATGTGCCACATACAGTTGAATTTGAGACTAAAGCAGCCAAAAACTCCCTGTACTCTGCCAGACAGTTTGTTGTACATCCTTAAAGGTCACCGGTCACCAAAAACCGAAATTTTTTTAGTACTATTTTCCGAAAGATTACATAATAAAAAGTCGATTTAGCCACAAATAACATTTTTTAATCATTTCTGTCTTTTGTTACAGCGTAAAATAAAGTCCTAAAACTGTTGAAAAACGGTGTTATCTCCCTTTGGTAGTAAAAGGGTCCAAAACCGGAAGTGACGCAGAAGGTGTTATCCAAGTTATCTAGTAACTAAAGCTTGTAGAGTGATCTGTATTTATTACCCAGATTTATCAGTAGTAACTTCTCATGTTTTATTTATTTATTTATTTTTAATATTGGATATTTCAATTTCCTTCAGCATAAAAAAATACATAATAAATAAATAAATAAATAATTAATTCAATAAATAAGAACTATATTCTTGTTTGCTCTAAGTATGATATACTATTACTTATACTATTACAAAACATAATTTTACATTATTTATTTATTTATTTATTTTTTATTTACTAATTTATTTATCTTTTTATTTTTATCTATCAAAACGAATTGATAAAAAGAATACACATTTTCGTGTTTTTATTTAAAATATTATTCATATTTATTTTCATTAATATTTAATATCATTCTAAATATCTTAACTTCTCTGTTGAATTTATTTATTTATTATTTCAGTGAATTAATATTAAATATCAATATTATATGTATATTAAAAAACATACATAATTTTCGAACACTTTGATCGGATTCTGTAGTCTGTCGCTTTTTTTCTTCTCTCGAGTACAGCTATATCTTTAATTTACCTCAACTTGATTTTAATTCATATTTGTTTTAGAAATTATCCCATTTTTATTTTATTTTTAGGTTAAAATCAATATATTATTTAAACACGTTTTCGAGTAGAATTTTTGTACAACGAAAATATAAAAATACAGGTCTAAAAAATAACTTCTTATTGTCTCTGAAATCAAATATTTCACCCCAGTATTACTTGAATATGAAAACGTTTGTAAACAATTTCCGAATTCTAATTAAAATCAATAGCTTCCCTATTCGCAGTAAGTTTAATTTAATAATAATAATGGAAATTGGAGTTTATGTTGGTGCGTAATATTTTTTTATCAAATATTGTTTAATTTTTTTTTCGATAGAGTACTGGTTAGATTTCCAATCCCCATTTTGTTAAATCTTCAATTTTGATTTAATTTCAGTGTTTCCATGATAAATTTAAAAAACGATATTTAAAATTTTCATTTACTAATAATAATTATTTTATTACGCCTAATTTTAATGAGCTGAAAAGAACTCATATCAAAATGTGATACCAGTGGGATTATTCCCGACTAACTAACGGCTTAATCAAAACTCGAGGGAAACTTTCTTTAATTTTTTTTCACAATAAATTAATATCGGTTAAAGTGTGATGTACATCCCCTCACATACCAGTAATTAAGAGATTATCAATATGCTACATTGGCAAGCAACATCCTGTTTAGAAGTAGACAGCTATCACCTGTAATCAACAGGGTTTACCTTACAATTTGCAACATTAATTGACACGTGTGTATAAATCTTTATGATATACCCGGTAAATGTTATTTGTCGTTTTTGACGGATTCTGAAAAGATGTGTTTGAAAAAATAAATGTTAAATTAGATTAGTTGATTTGAATAAGAGACATACAAGTCTCGATTTGTGTGAACATATGAACTGGTGAACTGACTGACTTACGGAATTAAATTAATTTTGAATATTAAAATTGTTAAAATCTATGAATTTTTTTATTTGACTGAATCCATTCATAATAATTTATATTGTCTGAAATGATTATACCACTCTTATTTCCCTGACTTTTCTCGTATATAAAAAAATAGCCCCAATACATTCAAAGCAATTGCTGTATTTCCATAAATTGAGTGCACATGGTTTTTATCATTTATTTCTTTCAATTGAAAATGTTTCATTAAACTATCAATAAATTGCATATTAAATGCACTGACCTAACCAAATTATATTTTTTAAATGACAAAAAAAGTTATTCAGTTCATCTGTACATAGAGAAATTTTGGGGAAATTCGACAAAGTTTAGACACCAATTGGGCCTCATTCAAAGTTACATCAGGGTATTTAGGGTCAGGTTTTTTCATATTTCATCATGAATATTCCAACTATGACATAATTATAATATTTATAGTTGTTCCGAGTAAGAAGGTACAGAAGAGATAATTTTGACATGGTTATATTAGTTGTTTTGTTAAAAACTTCCAAAATTGCTCTATGTACAGAATTAAATTCACTTATGGATGAATGAAAAATATTTTTCCTATTAGGTCAGTATATTTTGTATCAAGTTTTGACAATATTTTGCGAGTTTGTTGGAAAATACGACTTTATTCTTGCGTTTTCCATGTGCACTCAATTTGTAGAAGGTTGCATAAGGGACTTGTGTAAATCTGGCTTTAATTTGTTCTTAAATTTGTGAAAAAAAAATTTATCGTTCATTGTGGTATTATTATATCAAAATTTCACAAAATATATAATTTTGATTTGAAATCAAACTTTAAAACCCTTCAAAATGGCACACAAACCCACATGTTGCATATGGATACATATATAGGTAATGTGTCTTTCCTCAGCAGCTTAACACCATGTACGTCATCAATTAGGTCGCCGGAAAGTTACGAGCGGTGTCGGAAATTACCAAGTATTAGAACTTCGTTCAGGTAAGTTTTTAGTATATTACAGGTAACTGTAATGTGTGAAAACCCACCAGACACATCAATATTGACAACTCTACCCATAGGAATGCAAATTACAAAATTCATAAATTTGGTGACCGGTGACCTTTAATGAAAACAAACCGTTTATATGATAGTTGTAGCACAATCAAATGAAATTGAAGAAGACAGTATTAATTTGCTATATATTTACCATAAAGGAGTATTGACGAACAATGAGACTGACATAGAACAAACGTACATATTAACATGTACTTTACTCACAGTATATCAATGATATCACAAACTGTAAATTGAATGCATAATCTATAATGTCCAAAACCTGGTAAACTACATGTAGTTTCAAAAAATAATTATGTATGTGAAACAAACTACACTGGTCATCAAATAAATATAAACTTGTTCGTCACAATGGTAGTGATTTAATAATAAACAATTAACCAATTATAAGTTTGTTTTTAATAACTTACATAGAGAAAACTTTTGGATATTGAATCTAAATATTTAAATTATGGTTTTGAATGTGATATCATTATTATTTTTTTACAACATACCAATTATAAATATAAAATTTATATTTAACATTTGAAGTTATTTCTAAACAGCTAGTTTTGACGCCTGAAAATATGCACAAGTAGATGTTTTATGTTATTCTGTGTTGCCAAATGAACAAGGTGATGAAGATGACATTGGTGCTAGGGCCATATTATGCCGATGGTGTTAACTGTCTTTATTGTATGTAGGCAATTATTGTATATTTAATAAATATATATAATATATACTAACCAATTCGATGAAAGTACTCGAAGAATGGAACAAGGGATTTGGCTTCACAACTCAAAGTATCTTTAAGTGATTCAAAGACATCTAATGAAAGGACCAGGTACTATAAGGGGGGTAAAATGGCTCATGTTGCAGGAATTTGATCTTTTGCAAATTAATACATACACATATGAGGTATTTATAAATGATGATGATTTACCCGTCAGACCTTTACAATGACCTTATATATGGGGTCAAAGGTCACAGGGGTAAACCTGGTTTTTCATGTAGTTATCATTATAATTTGGTACTTTTTAGCAGTTCTTGCAACAATTTTACCACTTTTATCGTAATTATGAGTTGGTAACATGCCATACAATACATATTTGTTGTTTGTTTAAAAAAAATGATTTTAATGCATATTTCTCGGGGATTTTTTAAGGAAAATTGACAATTTTGGCTGTAAAATTGAGGGGCCATTTGTTTTTTATAAAATCGACTTCCCATATAAATAGATATATTATTTAGAAATTACAGACTGATTATGCAGATCAATTTTCAAAAGAAAAAAATATTGATTACCAGCAAAATAAAGAAGGAATGCCAAATGTAACAAGGGAGATAACTCGGTAAAAGCAATATTACCCTTGTATTGGGTGATAATATACCAAAATGACCATTAATATTTTGTTACAAATAACTTATTTCATAAACGTAGATGTATTGCTCTTGTTTAAAGTTATTTATCACAAATACTTGGTAGGATTTTTGCATATTAGATACATTTTATTATGGAATTTTATTTTTTTTGACGACAACAACACCATGAAAAATGCGAAATAAAATTAAATTTGTTGAAAGTATTAGTATAAAACGAATATAAAAACTAACATACATATTTACATTCAAATATTTAAAAAAAAATTAAATATATATAAAAATATTTTTACAATACTCCTGAATTTGGACTTATATTTATTGAAAATTGCATATTTCTTATTATTTTGCTTGATTTGAACATGGCTTCATTTATTAAACAACAAAAAACAACTTTAAGTCTCTATAGAAATTCAATTCATAACTACCAAGAGAAAAATTTAGATGTTTAACGAATGAAGCGACAGTTAAATTGTCAATAGTATTTCGGTGATCGATCATTTCATACAGGGGAGATAACTCTAGATAGAATCATTTTATTGTGTTTGAATAAAACTAATATATTTACAACAATACCAGTTGATATAATGTGTTAATTTTGTCTTAAAATATCAGAATTATTGATTATTAAATATTTCTGTAAAACTCTAACTTGCAGGTGTTCGACCTCTGTGAAATAAACATTTCCTTTGACACTTTTTGACAGGATGACACTTCCATGAAATATACATCCAGTATAAAATTAAAATAAAATCAATAATGGAAACATTTGTTTAGCATCTTTATCTTAACAGTTTAAAATGGTTTTTAAAAATTAACTTCATTTAGTCGTTTTTCTTTAATAAATCTATAAAAAATACCACTTTGACAAAATGTAAAATTAATATACATAACAAAAATACAGTCTAAAGTTTTAGAAAAAAATCTTAAAATTTACTAATACTTTTGCAAGTACGGATCACCATTCAAATTGTAAATAAGTGTCTGACATTTTTGACATATGCCAATAAAATATCTTTCACATGTATATTGCAATATTTTGATATAAAAGACAGGTTCTGATAATTTTAATCATTTCCAAAATGCCTACGTTTGGTTACACATGTTGTTGTTGTAAAAAAAGAATTCAAAAAGCAAAGCTTAGAAAAGTTAATTTGAATAGTGTTGAATTGTGTAATTTTTTTCGACAGAATGTGAAAAGAGACTTAACAGACAATGATTATCTTTGTAATAAGTGTCTCAACAGATATTATTTTGCTAAAAGAACTAACAGTACATGTGGTGCCTCATCTTGTGAACAAGAAAACCGAGATGGACCATCAACTTCAAAAATTCCAAATAAGAGTCCATGTAACATAAAACTGCCTATATTAGGTAAAGGTGGCAATAACTTAAAATGTATATTTTGTAACAAAAGAAATAGAAAACTTGTATCGGTTCCAGACAATATCAAAACCGATATATTCATTGAAAAGGGAATTTTACTGTCAAAACGTTCAAGGTGCTGCAAGATTCATCTGAAAGGGAACAAATTGAAAAGTGAGATATATGATAACATTGAAGCAAGTTCAGAAGAAACATACATAAACAGAACTGGTTTGTATAACATTTTGGAAAATGTAAGGTCTGTTGCTAACAAATCCAAACATAAAAGAATAGACTTTAGTACTGACAGTGAACTTGCTGATGAGGATTATGTTTCATTAACTGGTTTAAATATAGAACAATTTGATGACTTGTGTTCAAATGTATCATCTTTAAGGGATACTTCTGTTCGATCCAAACGGACAGCTCTAGCCATATTCTTAACTAAATTAAGAACAGGTTTGTCTAATCGCATTCTTAAAGTGTTGTTTGGCGTAAACTGTCGATTTAGTATTCAGAGAGCTGTAAATAGTGCCCGTTCTGCCTTAATGACAGATTTTGTGCCTAATAACATTGGATTCGATCACATAACTAGGGATGATGTTATTCAACAACATACCAGACCCCTAGCAAAACATTTATTTTCTCCAGATTCTCACAATGTAATCTTAGTTCTTGATGGAACCTATATTTATATCCAAAAAAGTAGTAATTATGCTTTTCAGAGACGTTCCTTCAGCATGCATAAGAATCGCCCTCTGGTAAAGCCTATGATGATAGTAAGTTCGACAGGATATATAGTGAGTGTGCTAGGGCCATATTATGCCGATGGTAAAAATAACGATGCCAGGATTACTAAACACATGTTTGTCAATAATTCAGAATCTATAAACAATTGGATAAAACCTGATGATATTTTAATTGTTGATAGAGGATTTAGAGACAGTATTGAGTTTTTAAACAACTTAGGGATTCAATCAGAAATGCCGTTCTTTTTACCCAAAAAGCAAAAACAACATAGCACTACTGAAGCAAATACTTCGCGATTAGTGACCTCAATTCGATGGGTGGTAGAATCCGCAAATGGCCGAATAAAGCAATGGAAATCACTGGACAATGTTGTTCCAAATTCTCAAATTCCTTTTATTGGTGCGAACGTTAAAATTGTTTGTGCTATTTGTAATAAATATCGAAGTGATTTAATTACAAAATCCTCAACATTTGAAGAAGCTCTAGCATTGAAAATGTTACAATTGTCCCAATCTCCAAACAGACTACAGGAAAGAATTGAAACTAACAATTTAATTCGAAAATACTCTAAATGGATTCCATTAACTGAAACATCAGTATGTAATTTTCCAAAAATGACTGAAGGTGAAATAAGAGATTTAACTTTAGGGGTATATCAAATAAAACAAGCAAAGAATTACACACTTGAACATTCATCCGATAAAGGTCAATATGACATATATTTATCAACTGACACCGAAGACTTATTAAAGGTTAAAATTCAGTCCAGACACACAACATCAAAACAGTATAACGTATTTATAGAATATAATAATGCCGAGGTAAATGGGTGGTTTTGTCAGTGCAAAGCAGGTGCACGTACCGTTGGCATGTGTGCACATATTGCCTCTATTGTGTGGTATCTGCATATGCCAGATACACAAATATATCGTTAAAACGAAATTATGATCAGTTTCTGGAAGATGCTGCAAATCTCCCAGAGAGTGGTTCTGACGACAGTGAATGTAGTGACTCCAGTAATGTAGATTAAAGAATTACATGTACACATGTTTGAATTATTTTTCCTTTATAGCTATACTTTATGTATTTGTGAGAAATACAATCTATCACCTGTTTTTACCGATACCGGTTGATCTCAGTCTTGGGTGATATGATGTAACATCCCAATCTTGGCAAAGTCTCGATTGGGAACGGTTACATCACATCAGCCTCGACTGAGATCAACCGGTATCGGTAAAAACAGGTGATAGATTCTAGGCCAATTAGTCGCAGTTGTGAGAAATATTCATATCAGTTTTCAAGATATATTCATATCAGTTTCCAAACTACCATGTACACATTAATAATGCAAATGGAATGAATTTTCTAGTCATGCAGTTTTATAGTGTTAGCATACTGAACTTCTATGCCACAAAGAGGCAATACAGTATTATTATATAAGTGTTTTATTCTGTTATAAAGTTAAAGATGCAGTAAGTTTATTACACATGTACAGTTGTTTTTAAAGATGATCAATTAACACCTGGCCCATTCCAATGAAACTGGGACGTTAAACACCACTACTCACTCACTCACTCACTCATTCCAATGAAAATATATTATAAAAATCCATATGTTTAACAATTTTGAAAAAAAGTTTATTGCATCTTTAAGTTATAACAGATTAATAACATTGAGTTTGCTGTTACAGTATGCACATAGCTGTTTAGCTTTAATAATGTTGCTTATGATCAACAATCCAATTGAGTGAACTGCATTGGTAGGTCAGTTGTCGTAGAAGTCGTGGATCCGATCCCTGGATTTGTTTCCTGACCGTGTCAAATCTAAGACATTAAAATTGATAGTTGTTACTACCTCCCCACTGTTTGGACAAAATAAGTCTTGGTTGAATAGATAATAGAACAAGGCATTCAGATGAGACTTTAAAAACCAGTCTTGTGTTGCAGCATGTGTGACACAATAAAGATCACTCACTGCATAGTCACAAGTGCTAAGCACGGGTACAATTCCTGTACCTTCACCTATAGCTGGTGATAAGCATGAGTATAACTTTCTGTAACTTCACCCATGGTTGGCAATGTCTTGATATAAGTGAAATAGTCTTGATTGGACTTTTACACCCTATTAAAACCAAATAAAATATATCTATATAAAGCCAGGCAGAGAAGTAGACCTCATGATCAAAAAAAGAAGCTGGAAGGATGAGTTTAATTAACTCACTCTCAATTACGATTTATCACTCCAGTCACATTATTCATTATTTTGAATTATCTATATTTGCTGGTAATCAATATTTTTTTCTTTTGAAAATTGATCTGCATAATCAGTCTGTAATTTCTAAATAATATATCTATTTATATGGGAAGTCGATTTTATAAAAAACAAATGGCCCCTCAATTTTACAGCCAAAATTGTCAATTTTCCTTAAAAAATCCCCGAGAAATATGCATTAAAATCATTTTTTTTAAACAAACAACAAATATGTATTGTATGGCATGTTACCAACTCATAATTACGATAAAAGTGGTAAAATTGTTGCAAGAACTGCTAAAAAGTACCAAATTATAATGATAACTACATGAAAAACCAGGTTTACCCCCTGTGACCTTTGACCCCATATATAAGGTCATTGTAAAGGTCTGACGGGTAAATCATCATCATTTATAAAAACCTCATATGTGTATGTATTAATTTGCAAAAGATCAAATTCCTGCAACATGAGCCATTTTACCCCCCTTATAGTACCTGGTCCTTTCTGCTCTTTTCTTGATGAATGGTCCCGTGTTTTTTTTATATAAATATGCGATCTTTGTGACTGGTAAAACAAGAATAAAAAAGGTGAGGCATCTTTTTCAAACAGAAATTACGTCAATTCATCTTAGATTGCTGTCATTATCAAAATGCAAGTATAAGTTTGTTATAGATAACATATTTGTTGTGTTTGGTAATATAGTATTTCAGCAAACAATCGGTATACCAATGGGTACAAACTGTGCACCATTGCTTGCTGATTTGTTTCTTTATTCTTACGAAGCAGAATTTATGCAGAACCTTGTTAAATCTGGAGAGAAAACTGTCGCCAAATCATTCAACTCAACATACAGATACATAGATGACGTTCTGTCTCTTAACAATCCTAAATTTGGAGACTATGTAAATGTCATCTATCCTAGTGAGCTTGAAATAAAAGACACGACTGATTCCTCAAGTTCTGCTTCATATTTAGACTTATACCTGAATTATGACGCACAAGAAAGGCTACATTTGAAACTTTATGACAAACGTGATGACTTCAATTTTTCTATTGTCAACTTTCCTTTTTTATGCAGCAATATACCTGCTTCTCCTGCTTATGGTGTATTTGTTTCCCAATTAATACGCTATGGTAAAGCTTGTTTCCACTACAGGGACTTTGTACAACGAAGTAGGCTGCTTGCAAATAAATTGTTGACTCAAGGATATTGCAAGCCTAGCTTATCAAGGCCCTCAAAAAGTTTATGGCCGTCATCACAGTATTGTTGATAAGTTTGATGTCTCTGTGTCCAGGATTGCCTTGGATATATTTGACGTCTCATAGTTCCATGTTCCTTTCACACAATTTTGATTACACACGTGACGGGTGTAGCTAGCTAAACAGGAGGTGCTTACCCTTCCGGAGCACCCGGCCTCACTTCCCTGGTGGAGGTTCACGTGTCTAACCTAACTTGTCAGTTCCAAAGTTTTTACTTTGCTTCTGGATTGTGATTCGGAAATGGATAAGTATGTTTGTTTTTTATTATGATAGGTTATATAACATTTATTTGTATTTCGATTAACAAGATTTCCTTGAAACAAAAAATAGGATTCATTGCATGTACTAATTAAAAAATGATAACTACAAATATTTTCTTGTTTTGTAAATACACTAAGTCTTTTAAAAATGGTCATGTGTATACACTTGTATCATAGTATAAAAAAATCAGAAACAAAAGATATAATGTTCACACACACACACACACACACACTCTTATTGAATTATGTTCAGTACCAATGGAAACACACAAGAATGGCAACCACATCAATTTTGGATCATTGTTGTCAGAGTTCAGTTGGCTATATAAACTATACCTTACTAGTAGATTTAGAAAATTGTAATATCACGGTAAAATAACATATACTGTTACACTGATTATTTCCTTAAATGTCTCCATAAGTGGTCTAATTGCTTTTGAAAAGCCAGGCTGGTTCCATCAAACAGGCGTACACTCGGGTTAGAATCACATATGGAACATTGGAATTCTTTTTTACAATTAATGTCTAGTATGTATAGGAAACTGTACCATGAATTAAGGAAAAGACAGTAAGTGAACTAAGCGTTGAAAGATAAATTTCCATCATCTTTTTATGTTCCACCCAAGTATTAACAAGAGCACCGCAGAGCGGAGCATTATACGCTCGTAATATATTGATCGAGTAGTACTATTTACTGAGAAGTATAAGTACAACTAGGATATATGTATGTTAAAATATATTGCTAAATGGATAGTGGTAGACTGCTATATAATTCATATTCATTTCCAGGAAGGAAGAAGTTTAAAATATAATGTTAGGTCATGCCAGTGTTTTCATGTGTTAAGCATTTGCATGCAGGAAGATTTTAGGAAACAAATACATTTTTTGTCTGAAATGTTTTGAGAACCTTTTTTTAACCAACCTGAAAAAATTTATATCTATAAAGCTTAATTATAATTTGAACTGTTGTCGTGATCTGTGCAGTATGATAAAAAGGTGTTTTTGATTGTATTTGATTATGTTTTTTTGGTTAATAAGATTTTGGAAATAGGATAATAGGTTTATGAATACAGGGTAGATGCTTAACAAAGATAAAAACTGGCATGGCTTTACATTTTCACAATATCCTGTATATATAGTATTATCATATATATTATAGATATTAACTTTTAGTTTATATGGCAATCCATATAATCTTGTGGTCCAAATAATAGACTTCTCTGGTTCCACTTTTAACATCTTTTTTATCCAAATTATGGAATATCGGGTCAAGTGTAGAGCCATAGTCTGTAGATGGTTGAAGAATTTCTTGTTTGTAGGCTAATTCATTGATCATTAGATATTAACATCGTAAATGTGTATACCAAATGTATAACAAATTTCTTTTAAATCCATGTTTGTATTGTCTACTTACTGAATGGAATACAAACCACATGGTCATACATAAAAAAATTTCTAAGTTAAAAAAGGGGCATAACTCCTCCAAAAATAATCCGAAAAAGTTGTAATTCGAACTTGCACCAGATATTAACATCGTAAATGTGTATACCAAATTTCATTTGAATCCATAAATAGTTGTAGGCTCTAATGATCGGAAACCACATGGTCATACATAAAAAAATTTCTAAGTTAAAAAAGGGGCATAACTCCTCCAAAAATAATCCGAAAAAGTTGTAATTCGAACTTGCACCAGATATTAACACCATAAATGTGTATACCAAATTTCATTTGAATCCATAAATAGTTGTAGGCTCTAATGATCGGAAACCACATGGTCATACATACAAAAATTTCTAAGTTAAAAAAGGGGCATAACTCCTCCAAAAATAAACCGAAAAAGTTGTAATTCGAACTTGCACAAGGTATTACCATGGTAAAGCTGTATACCAAATTTCACTTGAATCCATTATTGTTTGTGGTCTCTATTGAACGGAATACAAATTGTTAACAGACGCCCGCCCGGACGGACAGCACCGTTACATAATACGTCCCGTCATATGACGGGCGTATAAAAAATGAAAACATGGTCATCCTACAATAAAATTTACTGATATCTATATCAATTAGAACTGTCTCTTGAGAGCCAAATACCTGCCCATCCCGACATTTTATATTTTCCTGTCAGCTTGACCTCTTCTATATGACATTGGTTTGCGTCCGAGAAGCCACGCCTCCTTTCGGGTGTATTTCCAATATCACGAGATTCAGATGATGTAACTAGCTTGTCACATGGATGTGACGAAATTTCTTTGTCGAGGTCATTTGTAAGTTGGATCTCCACCTGAGAAGACGTATATTTATATTTTGGTAGATGTCCGATTTCGATTTCCTCACAGACTTTGAGGATTTAGATGACATGACATTGTCGCCGGCTAGAGAAGTTTATTATGTTGCGCCTAAAGGTGATAGAGAGGAATTTGGAAATTTTTTACTTTCTCTACCAGAAATTTCATATATAGATGACTTGTCGGAAAATTCACGGGTTGACAAGAGTTCGCGTTTTGGTCCTATTGTGAATTCACAGGACATTAAACAGTTAATTTCAAATACGGAAAGTAAAAATACAAGGACAAAGACAAATTGGACTTTAAATACTTTTAATGAGTTGTTACAGTGGCGTCGTGTCTTGTTTCGTGATAGAATGTAGACGAAAAGACGGTACTGAATACCCACCTAATACTCTTTATCAATTGTGTTCGGGCCTTCTGGTATATGAGGGAAAGTGGTGTGATTGACATGAATTTTCTTGAAAGCAGTGATCAGAGGTTTTAAGGATTTCGTAAACCTTTAGATGCAAGAATGCGAGATTTATCATCAAGAGGGATTTGTAGTAAAAAGAAACAGGCCGACCCGATTGCAGAGACTGAAGAAATCACATTGTGGGAGAAGGGATTGATGGGCAACAATACTTCACAATGCTTTTAAATAGCGTGTTTATTATAACTAAACTTTTTGGGTTGCGAGGTATGGATGAATATCGGGGTTTATGCTGTGATCAATTTGTTTTCGATAGTGACACAGTCGGCAATTTCATTGAATTTCAAAGCAGAACTGCAAAAATTTACGCCGGTGAAATGAATCACAGAAAGTTGGGCCCAAAGAACATTAAACATTATACTGAACCGGGGGAAGAAAGATCTGTTTACGATATTTACCGTGAATATTTGGATTTAATTGGAAATGTCGGGCCGTTTTATAAACGTCCGCTTCCAGGGCCGACTCCTAAATTTGCAAACCAAGTTGTTGGCGTAAACAGAATGTCAACTGTTATTAAAACCATGTGCGAATCAGCCGGGCTCTTCGGAAATTTCACAAATCATTCCGGGAACGGGAAACGCACTTGTGCAACATCTTTATTCCAAAATGGAATTGACGAACAATTAATCATGGAAATAACCGGACATCGGAGCAACACAGTAAGAGATTATAAACGAACATCGTCGGTACAGAAAAAGAGGTCAGTGATTTGTTGGCTCCACCGAAGAAAAACGGGTAAAATTTCGAAAACGAACGCGAGGAAAGCTACTTTAATTTGAAAATTGGTAATTCCAAAGTGCCGCCACCAAGGGAATTCGGATTGAATTTGACAAATTGTCCAGTCGACGATAAGGAAAAATGTATGTACATTTCATTACCGTTAAGTCGGCTCAATTGGATTACTTGTGAAATGATGTTTTATTCTTTGGATTATAATATACAAATGTAGCATTCTCTAGCTTTCGCGGGTAGCGATTAATATAAATTTCATTTTTAAAAATTACAGATTTTAAGTTAGTTTTTGCGATTGGATTAATTGGGAGACTTTTTATATAATATTTCACAAATTACGGAACTTATTAAGTTGGAAAACATTGCGTACGGACTTTTAAAGTTGATTCTAACTGCGTTGAACAAAATGGAATCATTGATTTTTTTTTAAAATAAATTGTTTGTAATACGTTTCAAGTGTTGTTTATTATGATGAGATAATAGCCATGCTGGCTTCATCAGCCTGATATGTTAGGAGGCGTAGTTTTAAATATCACATTATACGATATTCAAATATCACATATTACGTCACATCCATGTGACAACCTAACTTGTCGGTTCCAAGGTTTTTTACTTTGCTTCTGGATTATGATTCGGACATGATTAGTATGTTTGTTTTTGATTAACATGCTCAAGTTAACTTTTCATATTGATCATTTTGTCATGGCATCATGTACTGTAGCTTGTAATACATGTACATTTATAAATAACTCTCTAAATACGTTAATACAATTTAAAAAATCCAGTCTATCTAATTTTGTGCAAATTCAAAAGGAAAACCTAGACCAATAGTAGCCAAATTTCACGATTATTACGAGATAGTCAGGGGGGGCAGATCCCAAAAATGTGACGCCCCCTAAACTTTTTTGTTAAAAGCAGGAAACATGGTGGATCTTATTGCCCTATATGTACGTAGTCACGCTAGGTATGTTTCCACCTTGACTTTTTCCGTTTAATGAAAATATGGCCGCCAAAAAAGATAATTTAAGTATAAAAATTCAATATTAAATCAACCACTAAACCTTTTTAGTTGAAAGTTGGTATTTTTTTCAATTAAATATTTATACTAATTTTTCATGAAGAAATATTGGTTGTAAAATTCAATATGGCCGCCATTTTTAAGATGGCCGAAAATATTATCAGTACTGCTCTTTAAACTTATTTTTGTTAGTTAAATGATTTAAAGCCGAAACATTTTTCAAGTTTTCAATAAATATCATTTTATTTATCTCAATAGGTATGACTTTCGCTTATTCAAAGAGGTCCAACAGCAACATGATAAGCATCCACAAGCACCTTGCAGCAATATATTCTATACGTATATCCCTTATATTTATTATATAAGTATGATCAGAATATAACATATTTCTCCGGTTCAACAAGTCAACAGCTATAAATATAGGATTGAAAAACAAAAACATCTGCATAGCTACAAAGGATAAGCGCCTGGCCATTATCTGTTTCTTTTGCACAAAGAACAATTCTTTTGTCTGCCTCTTTATGATTTGCTCAAAGACCTGATTTACCCCGGCCAGTACTCGAGAATGTAGTATTCGCATCCAAAAAAACCTAACTGAACCATTAACTGCTTGCGCTATACCATTTTTGAGATAATCTAAAAGAATCTCGTCCATATGTACGTATATTGAATCATTCCATTTTTCAACTTTCCGTCTCTATGCTGCAGTACATGTACTATTCTTTAAACCGAATTATTCTCACCAGTTCTAACTGATTTTAATGCTCTATGATTGTGATTTGTGGATGGATTGTTGTTTTTGATTTATTTTTTTCTTGTCAGACTTTATAGAATTTCAAAACATCTACTCTGTCACTATTCCTAAAATGACATTTTGTTCTATCTGCAAATCTACAAAGTTGTCAAAGGTTTGTTCCGAATGCTGTTAACCAATGTCATACTCTCTATTATGGTACAAATCTTTATCTTTCTGGATTACATCATCAACCTGTGGCTGCATCAGATGTTTGTTGATTGGCCGTAAACTACCTAATGATGTTACGTAGACTACACTTACGTCTTTTTGTCCAGTATATCACTATCACCGTTACCTCTTCCTGTTTTCACTGGCACAATGATATTATTTAGCAATTATTGTTTTGATTTTTGAAACTCCATAACGCTACCGAAAAAATACAAAGACCTGTACGATAATATATGGTACGGCATTGGAAAACCACAATATGCATTTTGAAGATTGATTCGCAGCAACCACAAAGTATCGTTTTAGAAAATAGCGTTAGAGTAGATTGTTTGCTTTTATAAAGGCTTGAACCAGACGAAAAGAATAAATTCAAAACAAACATACCAATCCATGTCAAAATCACAATTATAAAGCAAAGTGAAAAATCTTGAAACTCTCAAATGAAGTTTAACACAGGAACATCCACCAGCGAAGTGAGAACAAGTGACCTGGAAGGATAATTGAGCACCCCACACTTTTTAGAAAGAAAGGAACATGGAACTTTGGGACACCACATATCCATGGTATTTTCGGATAGTCACCCTACTGTATTGTGATGACAGCCGTAGAGAGATTGAATTCCATGTTGCCTGAGAATTTGAACAATTTTATAAATAT
This sequence comes from Anadara kagoshimensis, assembly GCA_021292105.1. Lineage (NCBI taxonomy): Eukaryota > Metazoa > Mollusca > Bivalvia > Arcoida > Arcidae > Anadara > Anadara kagoshimensis. Next base: position 48,011,092 of record CM037859.1, on the reverse strand, counting down.
GGGGGAGAATAAGGCTTAACTGACTAGTTTTATATCACATGAGTTGAGCAAGGAAGTACTTGGCAAGAAGTCAGTGGTTATTGGAGGGTTGCGGATCCAAATACTACATTCTCGAGTTCAGGGCAAGATACATCATGTCCTTGTACAAACTATAGATACGCAGACTCAAGACTTGTTGCTTATTCAGTGAGATGGGAAGTGTTCAAACTAATCACAGAGCTTGAAAACTCTGAACTGAAAGCTTATGAATATACGATAAAGTCGGCAATGTTGTTATCAATTGTAGATTCCTTTGTTTGTAATTTATTTCAAACTACCAACCCTCAACAAAAACCTTCATGAACTTCACTGTCATATGTTCCGTCATTGCACGTTACAAGATGTGTTCCGACCATGCAAATTAAACACATTACTTATCAGGAAATAGTTTGAAATCTGTGTTTATTTCCTAGTAAAAACTACCATTAACTCTTGTGAGCAGTTAGAAAACTGACGTGGAATTGTTGAATCTTTGTGATGTTTGTGCAGTTTTATTATTGTGAAAAACACATTCTACTGCACTGTTGTTTGTGGATCTGAATCATGTCGGTGTAACAAGCTTTTGTAACTAGTATATATATTAACAAATTCAAAATATTGGTGTATTGTATTAAAACAATGCAGCGCGGTGATTATTAGTCGGCTATGTTAAGAAATGGCGGCCATATTGAATTTTACAACGACAGTTTGTTCATGAGAAATTAATATAAAGATTTAATTGATCAAATAGCAAATTTCAACTTAAAAGGTTAAGCAGTTGATTTGTTATTGAATTTTCATTTTAAAATTATCTTTTTTGGTGGCCATCTATGATTTGGCAGCCATATTTTTATTAAACGGAAAAAGTCAAGGTGGAAACATACCTAGCGTTACTAAGTACATATAGGGCAATAAGATCCACCACGTTTCCTGCTTTTGACAAAATAGTTAAGGGGGTCAATAAAGAGGCTACTTTTTAGATCTGCCCCCCTGACTAAGAAAGAACTCATCCTGGAAAAAGTTAGAGAAGTGAAAACAGAAATCCAAACAGAAATCCAACCAATAAGAATATCCCCCATTTCCTCGATGAATTGCGTGAAAACGTTAAAACTTGTATGAGAAACAGTTTGAAAAGGACAGTATAGTCACCAAAATTAGTGGAAACAGGCTTATTTTTCCAGCCACCGGAAATGTAATTAAAGAAAACGTCCCTGTGGTCCCGCGTTGAGACATACACCGCCCGGATTCTATCACCAAAACTTCTAAAATGTATCTAACCTTTTTCCACCACTTATGAACAAAGTGAAACACTATGAATAACTTTTAAACAGTTATAGCAAACAAATTAACGGACTTCTATTATAGTTCCGATACATGTCATACCAAATAAATCCGTAAACTACCGGGTGATCTTATAAAGAACCAATTTAATGGCTCATTACATAAACACGGGTAGTATAACAAAATTGATCGGCCTATATACAACCGAGGCCGAGTATGCCGTGACGCGGGTGTATTGCCACCAACCTTTACACAGTCCCAGTTAGTGAAGTGATTGAGTGAGTTATTGTTTAAAGCCGCATCAGCAATATTGCAGCTATTCGCGGCTACCTAGTTGTTCGAGGATTGATTGGTTTGATCAATGATTAGAAGAAATAAAATACTTGAATAATATGAAAAATCAGAATTGAATCGATAGTTTTATTACAACATGATGAAATTTTTATTTATTTCATCGTTTCAAATTTAAGTTCACAATGTGTCTGATCATGAAATTAGTTAAAATTCAAATTTTGACTAATCAATTGATTGAACTAATTAATCAGGCTTCAAACAACTGACCCCAGATGTATCTCATTTCATTAGAATGAACTGTAATATTGTAAGTTTTTTTTATAAAAACTGTATTGTCTATGACAATCTACTAGTATACGCAATCAAAAAGATCACATTGCATACTTTTAAATTCACGCAAATGTAGACCTTGAATTTTTTGTATTTGTTGACTTCACACGTGACTATTCTTTCTATTTGTTTGTTTTATGTTTTTGTAATGTTTGTTTTTGGAATGAATGGTGGGTACATGATTGGTTTGAAATATTTACAACACATGTAATTGTTATACATATAGTAGTTATACAATACTTGGTATATATGCAAAGTATTTCCTTAGCTTAATTTGGTAAAATATATTTTAGTCCTTTGGGTAGCTTTTCAACATCTTAAATAATTTTGGTCCAAGCACTACTGATGAGGAATTGTATTCCGAAACGACCGTCTAACGCTGTGAAATTAAAACTGGTATAATATGTAATTGTATATACGTTTTTTTTCTATCTAGATGAAAAATATTAAAATCTTGTCCTTTAATTGTAGGGATCTCGGGCATCAAAATAATACGAGAAAAGACGTCATTAATTTCCTAAAACAATAAGAAATTCAGTATTTATCTCTTGCAAGATACTCACTTCATTGAGAAAGCCAAGAAAGAAATGTATGCCATGCGGCAGAAGTAATTCTAGAGGGGTGGCCATTTTTTAAACAATAATTTTGAATTCAAAGATAAAAATGGAAACTTCCTTATACTAGAAATCTTAATAGAAAATAAATATACGGTTACTGTAATAAATATATATGGACCCAATACAGATGAACCAAATTTTTATACAACATTAAAATCAACCATACAAGACTTAGATAACGAATTTATAATTCTAGGTGGCGATTTTCATTTAGTACAAGACATATTACTTGACTATCAAAATTACAAGAGCACAAATAACCTAAAAGTAAGAGAAGAACTGTTGTCTTTTAAAGAGTTTGTAATAACAGCACTTAACGCTACACTTGGTTTTGTCAAAAGATGGCCGTTTAGATTTTATTCTTATTTCTGAACTTATGTCATTGCTAAACAAAACAAAAATTAAACCAGGCTATCGATCCGACCATTCTTTTGCTGAAATTCAACTTCGCTTTACAAATTTTGAAAGGGGAAGGGGTTTCTTGAAATACAACAATAGTTTATTGTACGATACTGATTACGTAAAGGAAATAAAAACATTGATTATCAACTTAGTACAAGAATATTTAATTTCAAATAATGGAGAGGAGGGTGACTATCAATTAAGCATTAACGATAATTTATTTCTTGATTTATTATTACTTAAAATAAGAGGGAAAACAATTGAATACAGTTCTAGGAAAAAGAGAGAACGCAACAATGAAAAAGAAAACTTGGAAAAACAAATCAATAAAGTCTCTGAATTATATGCAAGAGGAGTTTTTTCATTTTTATATATATTCCGTTACCTTGCATTATATGAAAAATACGACACCGAGGCACTTGAGAAGGCATTGAGTGATGTCAAGTTAGTTATGAGTCAAAGACAAGCGACAAAAGTAGCGTACCACAGACCAGAATAAACGATTATATAAGGGGAGGACTGATCCCGGCTCGGTTCTAGAACGGCCAATCGCGTTATCTTATATATAGTCCTGAGAATACTATCCACAAAGGTTAAGAAAGCAGCTAAAATGGGTGTTAGGATGATTAAAACCCATGTACTCACCCAAGTGGGCCAGTAAGTAACCTTCATGCGTATCAAAACGCATGAATCCAGGGAAACCTGGAGAACACAGATGGCTAAATTTTAAGCGCAGAAACCCATAATTAACCATACGAAGACCTGAAAAGTTGACAAGTGAGAGCAAGAGCCACGAATCCTGTCCAGATTGAACACTATTTTGTTGACCTTATTATAGTGCTTAAGGACCTTGACCTAGAAGATATCCAGACGCTATCTTGAACATAGATGAGAAAAATCGCGAATAATACTAGAGAGGCTGGGCATCTCTAGGGACAGCGTAACTGTCATTGTAACCACTAACGGAGCCGGTCAGAAACTGACACCTCATTATTGTAAGGGGAAAACGCCAAAAGAACTGAATAGGTTTAACACCTCAGAAGGTCCAGTGGATTCCAGATGGACATACCAGCAAAAAGCCTGGACTTAAAATATCATAGGTGTGCAGTGGTTTCGGGATATCTTTTAAAATTATTTGGATGGCCATATAGACCCTCAGCTGCTGATATTAGATGGACACATTTTCTATGTATCAATAGAAATAATTAAAAAATATAAAAATTTTAAGACAATCTATCGAAATGTTTAATAAATTATTTAGTATCAAGACACGCTTGGTATTTTGTAAGTGCATGTACAAATGTGCATGTTTCATCAGTTACTATAGACTACCAAGTACAAGTACTCTACTCTACATTATCGGTGATCATGAGTTTTTCAATATCCCAGTTTCTTCCACCATTTCACTCGTCAGCTTCAGATAATTATATAGAATCTTGACTTAGAATAACTTAAGTATAATCTTGTCTTGGGTGTAAAACACCATTACTCAACTCAAATCTTAAGAAGAAGAATATTTGAAAGAAAAACAAAATCTTAAGTTCATTAAGTTCATTAAGTTGACTACAGTTTTTTTGAAAATCATGGCACGCTTGATAAAGTCCATGATTATTAAAATTAGTTAAAACCGCTTTTGTCCGCTATATCACATTATGATAATGAATATTCAAAGTTGTTGAAAGTCCGTAATAATAGTTCAATAATCATATGAGGAAAAACGACCACTAAATTAAACATTCACTATAGTTATTCTCCAGTGTATAATTTATCACAAAAAGTCACTTCCCTAAAAAAAACATGAATGACATCTGAATGCGACTCGCAAAAGTAAAGCGCGTCACAGTGGCTGCAAATGTTCTGTTTTTCAAAGTTCCAGTCCTCGTCAGGCATCAACCTTGGGAATTGACCTGTCATCAACATCATTATCATCACTTTGGATGACACACTCGCTAAAATCCGATTTAATTTCCAAGATAGCCACATCTGACAAGAGTTCACAGTTTTCAATTGAATTGTCATTGTCAACAAATTCCCGTGCATTCTCACCCGGCGTTCTCTGAAGCAAGGGTCATATCGTCATCATCACAAGGTTCATCAGTCTACAACATCTTTGGCAAAATGTTTGTGTGGCGCCAACAGTTCACAATTGCTGACAATTTAACTGATAGCCAGGATTCCTTTACAAACGAAATGTCTAATTTAATTGTCGGTCTGATCTTTATTATCCTCGATACAACGGAACTAACAATTTATTATCGCGTCCCTTGAGTTTCGTATAATTCCGGCATCCATTGGTTGGATATGAAACGCTCGGTGGCAAGAATTTCAATGTCACATGCGAAAGTGTAATTCCGTCACTTGAATATCGAGATGTCAAGTAAAAGTAATACATGTCGATTTTGTAACCTCATCTTTCGATTAAATTGTAATAACCATTCTTTGAATACACACCGTTGATATTACACTCATCAGTCAAATAACAGCACTCATACAGGACAAAAAGGCAAATTCCCTGATTATTATCACTCTTCGGGTTACGTTATAGATTATGCCCATTATTAAAGTAGGCTGTATGAAGTAAAGAATTGTATGGTATTTTTCTTCACAAGAAAATTAGTATTCTGCCATATTATATACATTTGTGATATTGTGTTTTGTATAAAACCATTACAGGTGTATAGTTTTTTTACTGACGGATATAAAATGAGTTAATTTGGAGACAAGTCGGATTCCTTTGTGAACGAAGTTATGACGGAATATTTGATTCAACCGTCACAAGGAGAAATCTCAAACGACGAACCTATGAGTAAGTTTACTATGATAAACAAATTCGAAAATAAAAAAAATGTATAAAAGGGTCATATTTAATCTTATGCTATTGACAATGATAGGTCTGTGAATCAAAAGAAAAGCCGAACAGCGGTGTCTCCCTGTCTCATGCCACCGATGTCAAAATGCTCACAAATTGATGAAATTTTAGACTAGTTACACACTTTGGTCAATAATTAAATCATGTGCAACTTAACATGAATGGACATTTTGGGGGCAATTTTGAAAAAGGTTTATCAGAGAGAATCGCGAATATAATTGACGACAGAATTAAAATGGAAATCAAGAAAATGAACAAAGGATTGACAAAAAGTGTGAATGAAGTCAAAATCTGCTAATTACAGCTAATGATAAACTATCGAATTATTACTATGTTAAATCAAAAACAAACATACTTATCCATGGTAGATTTAATTATTGTTCATGGACAAACACATCCATAACATTTTCTCAACAATGTGAATATACAGACTGGTTTGTGTAGTTACTTAGTCCTCTTCGTGCGTGTGTGCACATAAGGCCACATGTGGTTTCCGTAGCAATTTATATTCTTCCATGACTGGGCTGCTAACCCTGTGCAAAACCCCAAACCTGGAGGACCAGGGAATTTGTGTTCAGGTTTCCATCCTTTATCTAAGTTGCCTGCCACAGCTGACGAGTCTGATCTACCCGGATAAGACGTGAGTCTTCAAATCCAGGGTCTCTCACCGCTGTGAGTTCGAGTCCCGCTCGGACCACAAGTGGGAAAGTGAATTTTCTTTATAAAAGTGAATTTCCCTTGCCGTTGGCCTTTACTGATTCACCTGGTATCAGTATAATGGACTGGGGGAGTGGTACGCTTGTCTGCGGCGTACTGACTCTGTTAGCTAGCACGTTAAAATCGCCCTGAGTGTGCGATAGTACAAGGCAGACCATACAACACACTCACACTTCACATGCATACACGTATAAACGGTTTTGAAACGAAACATTAGATGGAACATTGTGCGTACCGCTAAAAAAACAATGGTTAATTTTAATTAAAGGTCATAACAACATTAAACGTAACATTAATAATCAAATGATAATAATCGCCCCTTGTATAAAATGTTTCACTAGTCTACAAAATACAGGAAGGTATGGTTTTTTAATGTTACAGATTTTATTAGTAATATAGACACCGATAACTTGATACAAGACATGAGATTTACGTGAAGATGCGTCGTAAGATTAAATAGTTATTGACAATCAGGAGTGGAAAACAGCTGTTCAACGATAACAACACAGAAAACGGAAACAATCTAAGAACATACCGAACCGTTAAGGACACTTTACAAACTGAACCACACGTCAAATTAAATATTTCACGAACACAAAGACGATCCGAGCACATTACATTATGGGATACCAATGCTCAGTATCCGACCAGGGAGCAAATTTCGAGTCAAAGGGCATACAACAACTCTGTAACATCACAAGAATGAAGAACACGCGTACAACACCGTATCATCCAGAAGGAAATGGGGTATGTGAGAGGGTTGAAGGATTGGATTCGAAATCACATATTGGACCTTTGGTGCATGCTTATGATTCCACCAGGCATGAGACAACAGGTTATTCGCCATTCTTTTTAATGTTTGGAAGGCAATAACGTTCACCTATAGACCTTGTTTTTGGTATCGATTTGAAAATACCAGTCACTTTCTAAATATACATCAAAAACAAACATACTTATCCATTTCCGAATCACAATCCAGAAGCAAAGTAAAAACTTTGGAACTGACAAGTTAGGTTAGACACGTGAACTTCCACCAGGGAAGTGAGGCCGGGTGCTTCGGAAGGGTAAGCACCTCCTGTTTAGCTAGCTACACCGTCACGTGTGTAATCAAAATTGTGTGAAAGGAACATGAAACTATGAGACGTCAAATATATCCAAGGCAATCCTGGACACAGAGACATCAAACTTATCAACAATACTGTGATGACGGCCATAAAACTTTTTGAGGGCCTTGATAAGCCTAGGCTTGCAATATCCCTGAGTCAACAATTTATTTGCAAGCAGCCTACTTCGTTGTACAAAGTCCCCGTAGTGGGAACAAGCTCTACCATAGCGTATTAATTGGGAAACAAATACACCATAAGCAGGAGAAGCAGGTATATTGCTGCATAAAAAAGGAAAGTTGACAATAGAAAAATTGAAGTCATCACGTTTGTCATAAAGTTTCAAATGTAGCCTTTCTTGTGCGTCATAATTCAGGTATAAGTCTAAATATGAAGCAGAACTTGAGGAATCAGTCGTGTCTTTTATTTCAAGCTCACTAGGATAGATGACATTTACATAGTCTCCAAATTTAGGATTGTTAAGAGACAGAACGTCATCTATGTATCTGTATGTTGAGTTGAATGATTTGGCGACAGTTTTCTCTCCAGATTTAAAAAGGTTCTGCATAAATGCTGCTTCGTAAGAATAAAGAAACAAATCAGCAAGCAATGGTGCACAGTTTGTACCCATTGGTATACCGATTGTTTGCTGAAATACTATATTACCAAACACAACAAATATGTTATCTGATCTCAAACAGAGGTTACAGCACTCGTATGATTTAGCTACTGCAGCAGTTAGGAAAGGCAGAAAAATAATATATGATTTTAAGGTTCGTGGTGCTTGTTTATTGCCAGGCGACATAATACTTGTAAAGATAGTATGACAAGCACAATTGGTCGGATAAGTTAGAAGAGGATGTTTACATAGTTAGGAGGCAACCGAATAGTGACATACCAGTTCTAAGGTCAAACGAGAGAATGGTCAAAGAAAATTCATCTATGATTTTAAAGTTCGCGGTGCTTGTTTAGAGCCAGGAGACAGAATACTCGTAAAGATAGTAGCTTTTGATGGCAAGCACAAGTTGTCGGATAAGTGGGAAGAGGATGTTTACATAGTTTGGAAACAACCAAATAGTGAATACCAGTTTTTTTTAGGTCAAAAGAGAGAATGGACAAAGGAAAATCAGAATACTTCATAGGAATTCACTTTTACCGATCGGGACATTAACGGTTGAGACAACGGAAAAAATCGCAGTTTAGAACAAGAACACAAAAGAAACCGACTTCAGGTATTTCGACTATTAATGACTTCGATACAAATACAGACTCTGAAGAGGAATTTTAAAGTTAAAGACACTGCTATAACAGATGGCGAGGAAATGAATGTAAGAGCTGATACATTGGAAACTATATCCAAGGATGGCGGTGATGACCATGACAGTCCTGTAGATGTAGTGGACCAGTGGTGGCTAATGACGATTATCCCTCGATTATTGTTGAAATCAGTCTAAATGTAAAGCAGAACTTGAGGAATCAGTCGTATCTTTTATTTCAAGCTCTCTACGATAGATGACATTCACATAGTCTCTAAATTTAGGATTGTTAAAAGACAACGCCATCTATGTCTGTATATGAATTTGATTTAAGGACAGTTCTCTCCAGATTTGAGTAAGTTATGCATAAATTCTGCTTCATGGGAATATAAATAAATCAGCAAGCAATGGTGAAAAGTTTGTACTAATTGGTAAACTGGTTGTTTGCTGGAAAATTATATTATCAAACACAACAAATATGTTATTCGGACATGGATTAGTATGTTTGTTTTTGATAAATTATTGCAACTGGTATATTGTTATCAAATTAAAGGCCAGGTATTCATACTAGATGGATTTAATGCGTTCCACACTGACTATATTGAGGGAGTTGATAACATTTGTCCACGAAAAGTATTGGACGAGTATAAAAATTATTATGGTGACTTATTTTTAATTATCGTTCATAGACATACATATCCTCAACAGGTAAATCATTGGTATATTATATATAGTGTCCGTATGAACAAATGGATTCCGTACATAATTTTGATATTCTAGGTATGATTGATCTGATAAGTAAAATTGGCTTTACCCAGAAAAAATCTTTTTATCATTCATTGTTAACATGTGACATCAAGTTAAACCAATGCAACAATCAAAATGGAACTGTGTCCGGGTGTCGTGACAACAAGTAACATACCGAATGATTTTCTCAACAATGTGAATATACAAACCGATTTGTGTAATACGATTAGAAACATTGAACATGAACTTAATGTTAATAAAAATGTACAAAACGTTTACGAATCCTTTAAAAGGTTAGTGTACAATGAGATGAAAAATACATTACCCATGCTTAATTCGCAACAACGGCAAGAGCTACCCAAACAGTCCAAGTATAAACCGTATTGGAACGAAACATTAGATTCACAATGGAACAAAGCGTGTACCGCTGAAAAAAACAATGGTTAAATTTTAAAGGCCATAACAACATTAAACGTAATTTAAAAGACTTTCGATAAACTCAACCCCAAATTCAAACGTCAATATCAATCAAGTAAAGGAGAGAGAATACGTAATGGACTATTAAACGGCGACCAACAAGATTTCTGGAAATCAATTGGAACAGTTGGAATGGCTAGTAACCGAAATAAGTGTATTCCTTGTGCCATTATTGATGATGACCTGAAACTGTATTACAGATAGACTTTGTATTAGATGAGTATGAATTAAGACTCTATCTAACGACAATTATGGCTTTATAAAATCTACATTTACCGAAAACAACGATATTGACTGTTCTAGCCCAAATGCTCCGCCAACCCGTATAAAAATCCTTTAAGCATTTTTTGTAATCTGAGTAAACCCCTGTTAAAATAACCCCCGGGTTTTCAACTTTGTTGGTCGTCTTTTAAACCACTCGTGTATAACAAACTAATTTTACTTTCACTATTCCAGTCACATAGGAATTTCATTTAAAATTATGACCAAATTAGGTATCACGCATGGAAACTGTTGATGAATTTAACATTATTATCTCATTAAATTGTGTAAAAAGATTACGTTTATGACAAGTAGTTTTTGAGAATTGCAATTTTTAAGTTCTTGTTTTTGCAGTATATTTATTCAGATTCATGAAATTTCTCTATGGGGTGTATGAAAATGAAATGGAATTATTTTAAGAAAAAAAACAAAAATGGATAAAACATAAAAATTGTCGCAATGGATATGTATTGCATAACCATTATGGAAAAAGTAGTCTACTACGATGTGATTTTTATTTTTTTTTATTGCCACATCCTTTAAGAAAAAAATTTAGTGCAGGAAATTATGGATCCTCAGCAGTATACATCCTTAAATTAGTTGTACATAGATTGCTTGAAATGCTGTATGCGCAAGCAAAACACTTGGTCCTGAAACATATATTATAAAAGTTGATACCAGTGAATAATTGTAACTATAAAGTAAGGGAATGCTTTACATACTTATGAAAAAAACTGTCACACTTTTCAACTATTTTGTCAACAAATTCCTTATCAAATTAAATTCTGTCCACAACAATACATTTTGTTGTGTAAAAAACAACATCACACCATATCATTTCAGCAACACCAAGCTGACCTTTTATCTGCACATACATACCACGAAGAGCTGTGTCTTAAACGAGTTCGATTATTATCATTGGTGTAAAAATGATAATGGTCATCATTTGCTGCTATTGATGAACATTCATTTTTGTAAGTAAATGAGCATGTAATTTCAACCCAACCATAACATTTGCACTCAACAATTACATCAGGTGATGCACCTATAAATGGTTTTGAAGACTATATAAAAAGCCCACATTCTTCAATAAAAATGCTTATGGGTCGATTTGTAATTAAAAAATAAAGTTGCCTTGTAACGAGCTTATGATCCTTATCCAAATTTCATATCTTCACTTTGTACATTTGCATTGAAAATATTTTTAACAACATAATTATTAGTTGTATTAGTGAATTTGAAACTAAGAATAGATGAAAAAATTGAATCGGTGATCCTACCTATATAAAAATACCAGCCAGGGTTATTAAATTGGCATCGGTTAATTATCTCCAATGTATTTATAGTGTCCAAATCATAGTGGGATTTTGAGAACTCATTTATCATATCTTTGTCTTGGTCTTTGCAAAAACTGCCCAGTTCCAACATTGTTGGAGGATGCCACAGGTTTCATTTTAACTTGCGTCACTTGAATTAGAAAGTGTTTGCATGCCAATACTTGAATCGGAAAGTGTGTGCATGCCCATGGCAACAGCATTTTTACGAATTTTCCTAAAACGTTTTCTCAATGATTTTATTGGAAAGTAAAAGTTCTGTCCTGCATGCTTTGTAGTTGATGAAACTTAGCTCTAACTGTAATCCAGGTCTCTTCAAACCCGATTCCAGGTCATCAATTTTAAGGGGCTGTGAAGTTTCCTTTGGCTTATCCCAAACACAAGTCGCATCCGTTCTTGTCACTGTATGGCGGTCTGTGTGCCTTGTACTCCATTGTTGCAATGCAAACAATAAAGCCACACAATGTTTGCAAGTACCATTATCCCTAAAATGTAAAATATAATGAAATTTGTAAAAATTATTAAAGTGAATACTTGAAAAAGGTTAATTAATTTGTACAGTGACGAAAATTGATACAATTTAATGTTTATACTCCCTTTGGTAGCTCTATTTAAAGTGCAGAGCAATTACACCCCATTGCGATAAACACTTGTTAATAACTATAAAATTGAAAATAATAGTTAATAGTTAGGAAGACTTGGTTTATATTATAGACAGACGGTATTATAAAAGGGTAGATACTAAAACAGGTTTTACTGTATATAGTTTACATGCACTGTAATATTTTATTGAAACATTTTTTGTGATATATCTTGCAATTCATACAATAATAATTTCATTTTTAAATAGTGCACTAAAACTTGTTTCTCGTATATTTTAATATATAATTATGCACAAAACTTTTTTTCATTTTTTTCAAAGAACTACATGCCTGCCTTCTCACCTCTTCCAGCTCTAACAGAGAGTACATTCATACTTTAATTATACCTCGACTTTTAATTTCAATTTTTTATTTTATTTTTGGAGATGCCCTATAAGGTGGTCTTTTAATGGGAGGGTGATCCCCTGTGTCAATTTCATGGTAATAGATATAAGTATGGCCTAACTCGGACAAGTCTGTAGCAAATACATCTCTATTTTGACTTAAAAATTTTTGAAAGTCTACTTTTTCTTTTTCATTTAAATCGGAAGCTGATAAGTCAAACTCTATCTTTGATTTTGCCTTATTTGCACCATTACTATTTTTGTTGCTTTGTTTCTAGTGAAAGTTGGTTTTGAATCTGAAAATAAATACACAGAGTTTATCATCATTTCATGTATACTTGCTACAAACTTGTTTCTTTGAATTTTAACAGATGTTTCATTTGGGTTAACTATTTGCATTTTAACTATTTTATCATTGGGTTGCACCAAACAACAAGCTCCCATAAGCTTTATTTGATTTAAACAAGGCAATGGTTCTAAAAGAATGGTTTTATTTTTATATTTTTGTGGTATTTTAACAGGTATTTCAACTAAAGTTAGTGGAGCTACTGTTACATGCTTTAAACGTTTAGCTTTACACTCCTTAACATTTATCATTGCTATTTTTCAATACACCTTCATGCAAATAAAACCACTGCGGTAGCTCAGTTGGTAGAGTGCTCGCTCCGTAAGTGGGAGGTCGTGGGTTCGAACCCCGGCCGGGTCTGACCCAAGACTTGAAAATGGGTAGTGACTGTTCTTTTGCCAAGAACTCGGCATTACGAAATGAAAGTCACGGTTCTTTCAGATGGGAACTTAAAATAATCGAGGTCCCGTGTCACGGTGGGCTTGGCACGTTAAAGAACCCTGCTGTATAATGCCATCAGCGCAACGCACAGGCAAAATTTCTGCACCTTCGCCTATAGCTGGCGACGTCTCGATATAAGTGAAATATTCTTGACTGGGACGTTAAACACCATTACTCACTCATGCAAATAAAGTGTGCGAGAAGGATAGTGAATATTTGCCTGATTCGCAACAAGGAAGTCATCTTCTGAAATTAAAGGATATTGCAAGTCCTCTATCACAAGAAATGTGTAATTCAAGAAATGCCCTTTAAAATTTAATAGTAACATAACTTTCTCTTTAACACTATGGCCTCCCCCTCCATCACCAAAAATACTACTACAAGGAGTCTCTAGCAAAGTTAAATTAGCACTACTAAATTAAATACGTTTATAACAATTTTCAGAAATACAAGAAATATTTGCCCCTGTATCCACTAACCCTGTTACTGAAACACCTAGCACTTTTAAACAAACTTGATTTTTATCCATTTGGGTAATGAAATTAACCCAATTTTTACCACTATGTCCATTCCCAGACTGGCGCCTAAAAATGGGCGCAATTTCCTATGCGGTAGTATATCTACCATTGAAGGCTTTAGGACCTCTGCATTTCTTAGCAAATTTTTTGTGACATCATTTGTAGTGTCTCATTTAACGATTTAAGATTAAACTGTGACACTGCATTTATTGCAGTTTGAGTGTCATTAGAATTTGAAAGTTCACATGTTCAGCTATAATAGCTGCCTCCAGTAATTCAGCTAAAGTCTTCGGGTTTCTTTGAATAAATATGTTTGATAATGATTTTCGAAATCCCTTTCTCGCAATTTTAACTAACATGTGTTCTGGAATGTCCTCATATTTTGCTAACAATCTAATTCTGTCCATGAATTTCTGTGCTGATTCAGTTGGCAACTGAGCAAGCAGAATGTCATCGTCCACTTCTGTGAAGCGGATCTCTAATAATTTAATAAGACCATTGAATATCAAGTTGAAGTCCCTCAAACCAAATTTTGGCTGTTCCTGTCAAGTAAAATGGCAGGTTTTTACATGCCTCAATGTCGGGTAATTTCTGCAACTCGTTTCACCTCCTGAACTCAGATAACCATTGTTCTGGTTTTGTGGCCCCAGAATATTGGTTTAACATTATTACAATTGTCTTTACCTGGCTGGTTGCCATGATTTCTGTCTCTGTGCTAACTAAAGCTGTTGTTTGCTGTGAAGTTCCTTTCTCTGGTGTGATCCAGATACTGTTGTCAGGCGTGTCTCTTGTCTGTATAGGCATTGGACCTATTGGATCTACTCCACCACTTTGTTGTGTGGCTATTTGGCGCTACAACTTTTGTTATAAATAAACCGCAACCTGAATAACTTAAATATAAGTAGACAGAAATTCTGTTTCAATTTTCAATCTTTATTGTAAAGCTGTTCGATACAATAATGATCAGAAATCTAGAGGCACTTTTTATAACCCCCCTGTCCCCGTTTCTTACATAATTTAGGTGAGGCCACTTAAGGATCAATTGTAATTTTACCTTCTATAAAAAACAGTTTTCCGGCCTAATTTCCCTTTGGGTGCCTTATTATTTTTCTAATAAAACCGCGTTTTTCTCGACGTGGCATGCCGCAAGGCAATGTCATCGATACGTTTGAACAATTTATTCTTTGACTAAATTATCGTTTTTAGGCAATGAGAAAACTAAAAATAAAAATAATTTGCGGTGACAAATAATAAATTGTAAATCAAAGACAGACTAAACAATAGCTGAAACATTTGAAATGTCAGCTTTTCACATTATAGAATTATATATTGGCCATTGTTAAGACTCTTTTACCAGTGTCATGAAATACTATTTATTAACTATCTTCTAAAAATGTCCTTTTGCTAACTATGAATTATGGCTATTTCCAAAAACAATTGTATTGTATTCTAAACCGTGACTGCTTAATTAATTTCAACTTATATAATAAAAGTAATTTCCTTTAAATATTTATCAAATTATGAAACTATGATTATTTCTGAATCTTATTTGCTTATTTTCTTAATAATGAAATAATAAAAATTATACAAAATATTATAAAATTAAATTCATTAAAATATTTATCCAATTATGGAATTCTATATACAATCAATAACACCGATTTTTACACCACGACATATCTCCCTCCTTCGTAAACTTTGGTCCCTCAAAGTTTCAATGAAATATCTTTGTGTCATACTATAATCAGATAGGTGGTAATACTATGTTTATATCCATAAAAAATAATAAACTTGTACATAATACATTACAAGGCGTACATAACACTTGTGTCCTTTCAATGCCGTGACAATTACATTTAATATACAAAACATTCATTCTTGATTCAAACACACCAAAACATTTTCTTGGTAACAATACATTTTGTACATTAGTTTATACATATTCAAAGTGCATACATAAGATCCTATTGATTAAGTAACAATTTTTCATTTTGATCTAAAACTTTTGCTAAATGCTGAATCCATGCAGCAGCCAATGAATACGATAGGTGTACTCCATTTATTAACTTTTTATAAAAATATTTTGTTTTATTTCCAGAAGTTGTACGTACGAAAGAGTGAAGAAAGGGTGTAATCATATTATTTATTGTGTTTAATACTATAATAAATGAATTAACTTGATCTATTGCCTGATTTAATTCATCTTGCATTGCCGAAAAATTTTGTTTTGCCTATGCTTAATCTAAGTAAATTCCAAATGGACAAACTCATGGTAGTTATAGGAATGAAAACAACTTTTTGCATTTAATTATGCAAGTTTGTAACAGGTGCACCTTATAACGGACTTTACTTCTTCAACTTTGTCTAATTTATCATTAAAACATACTTCTTCATATTGTTCTTTTTGGGTTTTTTTCTTTGCAGCATAAATCAGCCATGCCAGCCATTATTAAACTATTTTTGGATTCGTGATGTTTTTCAATTTCTGTCTTGCTAAGGTGAGCAGATCCATGAGTTCTCCACCTGGTTTTATTGTTAAACTTTTGCAATCAATCTTTCCTTTAAAAACACCAACCTCTACTTGCGGTAAATAAGTAGGAATGGCTGTACATTATCTAATAAGAGATATAAAAAAAACAAGAAAACAATGAACTAGAAAAGAAAAGAAATTATGTATGCACTTAGTTATAAAAACAGTAGGTTTACAGATTTTTTTGATTTTGTTTTAACACATCAATGAATGCTTCCTTCACATAAGGGACAAATACCTCATTATGATTCAAAGCATTTTCTTTTTACCTTTTTTATACATATATAAAACAATAGTAGCTGGCATTAGTTTAAAATATTTATACATATCTGTTATGAAATTCAGAAGCTAAATAGTGACTTTTGGGTTTAATGGCACTTTTCATTTCAACAAGGTCAAATGCCTCATTGTGAGCCTGAAAAGCCATAATTTAGTTATTTAATCTATAAAAGAAACCCATACAAGAGAAAAAAATATATATACAATCACCCTATTTAACTTTTACATCAAACTTTATATTCTCTTTCACAGTTTTCTACCTACCTATGCGATAAAACCTAATTTAATACTTTATAAAAATTCTGGTGTAAAAGCAATATGTATATACAATATGAGTTATTAATAATTTCTTTCAATTTTAAACCTTGCCAAAAACAAAGTCTTATAGAATTTCTAACTTTAACTATTTTCCCAGTCACTTGTTTGACACATTATATTCTTCCCAATGAATGTTTAAAGTAGGTCGAAGTAACCCTTCTTTTACTTCGAGATGTTCTAATTGTGGTGTTTAATGTAAATCCCAGTACGACGGACATAGTGGTAATTTTAAAATTGGAACTGTTACACAAGATGCCCCTGTTATTATTTCTAAAATGATATAAGTGAAATGACTTCCTGTTTTAATTTTTGAAATTGAGAGTGTTAATATAATTACTATGAAAATACCACAAATGACTAAGAAAACATGACTAAGGTTTAATTCTTCTAAAATTTGGGAATAAAAGGGTGTAGCATTTGTTGTTGTTTTTGTTTCGTAAACAAATGTCGGTAATGTAGCAGCTTTCATCTTATAAGTAGGTTCTAAAATCAAAACAGTGGTAACGAGTGACCTGATTTGGAAAAATGACTATATACAATATACAAAAACTATGCCTACTAAGGACACACCTACTAGTCCTAAAATTCCATTTATATCTGGTCAATAAGCATTTACAGCATATCATGCCTTCTAATAAGGGCTCTGTCAAACTTTGAAAAAAATGTTCCATTTTGTCTTGCTGTGTCAGCCATTCTTGACAACTTTAAATGACTAGCTTGATCATTGTCCAAAAACTTTGAAAAAGAATGGTTATACATTTTAAATGTAGGAATATATACTTGTAGCTCTTTATCAAAAGTTGAGTTAGCATGTATATTAGCAATTTTGTTTATCAGAAAAAAATTGTTGTAATAACATCAAATTAACAGGAAAAATCATAGTAACATTATCATTGTTTTTACATTTTGTAAGTGTAGGTGGAAACATCAAATTAACAGGAAAAATCATAGTAACATTATCATTGTTTTTACATTTTGTAAGTGTAGGTGGAATACATAACTAAACAAGCACAGGGGTACATCTTGGTTTAACTAACTGTTTCTTTGGACAATTAAGAAAAATCTTATTTGTTTTGTAAACCAATACCCTTGAACTTTGAATTTTAATTATTGTTGAGGACTATTTATAATTCTTTCTTTTGTTTTAACGAAACAGAAAATGAACAATGTAAATTATCAAAACCTTTACACTCATCTACCTCTTGCTGTGTTAAATCCACAAAATAATCTAAAGTTTCAGATGTTGCTATAAAATTTGGAGTATTCATTAACTGTGTAGCATGGTTAGAATTATTAACAGGAATTGGAAGAGAAATAATTTTATATATTACTGGAATTTATCAACATCTTTATGCACAATAGGCAATTTAATTAGAATAAACAAATCATGATTATGTCTTCTATAAACAAAATCATTAGAAGAATAGTAATAGTCTGAGATACATAAAATCCTTGATATTTCTTATTTAAAATATGTTGAACATGAGCTATTGATTGTTTGAGAACCTTTGGAGGTATTAACAATGGAGACATTCTACCTTCTACTAAGTCAAAAACTCCTAACTTTAGTTGGTCTAAAGCTTGTGACAATTTTATAGCTGAAGACATAGTTTGCATCATGGTTGAGGACATTGTTCAAAAAGTCTGAAGTCAGTTTTTTAGCTCACCTGAGCTGAAAGCTCAGATGAGCTATTGCTATCCATCTTCGTCCGTCGTGCGTCGTCCGTCGTCCGTCGTCCGTCGTGCGTAAACTTTTTACATTTTAATCTTCTCCTCCAAAACCACTGGGCCAAATTTAATGAAACTTGGTAACCATCATGCCTGGGTGAAGCCCTCTCAGATTTGCACAAATGAAGGAGTTATGTCCCCTTGGGGCCCCATAAGGGGGGAAATAGTGAAAAACTTTAAAAATCTTCTCCTCTGAATCTACAAGACATATACCTTATTTATTTCATATATAACATCCTTAGGTCATCTAGTTTCAGATTTGCACAAATGGTAGCCATGGGGCTCAAAATGGGGAAATGGTAAGGTGCTGAGTGGGGAAATTGCTAAAAATTATGTATTTGTCAATATATCTTGAAAACTATTAACTTTTTGTATAGGCATGTATATTAGAATATTTTAGGTATTATCCTAACGATCATTTTGATATATGAATGAAGGTCATAGGTTCAAAGGTCAAGGTCACAGATGTGAATGAATACCTGAATGGTTATTTATCTTGAAAACTGTTAACTTTTTGGATATGCATGTATATTAGAATATTTTAGGTATTATCCTAACGATCATTTTGATATATGAATGAAGGTCATAGGTTCAAAGGTCAAGGTCACAGATGTGAATGAATACCTGAATGGTTATTTATCTTGAAAACTGTTAACTTTTTGGATATGCATGTATATTAGAATATTTTAGGTATTATCCTAACGATCATTTTGATATATGAATGAAGGTCATAGGTTCAAAGGTCAAGGTCACAGATGTGAATGAATACCTGAATGGTTATTTATCTTGAAAACTGTTAACTTTTTGGATATGCATGTATATTAGAATATTGTAGGTATTAGCCTAACAACCATTTTGATATATGAATGAAGGTTATGGGTTCAAAGGTCAAGGTCACAGATGTGAACAAGATCTGAAATGATTATTTATCTCAAAAACTATGAACTTTTTGTATAGGCATGTATATTAGACTATTTAGGTATTATCCTAATGATCATTTTGATATATGAATGAAGCTCATGGGTTTAAAGGTCAAGGTCACAGATGCGAATGAATACCTAAATGGTTAATTATCTTAAAAACTATTAACTTTTTGTATAGGCATGTATATTAGAATATTGTTAGTACGGGCACAGTGGTCATTTTGATAGATGAATGAAGAGCATGGGTTCAAATGTCAAGATCACAGATACAAACAAGTACTGAGATGATTATTTATCTCAAAAACTATAAACTTTTTGTATAGGGATGTATATTAGAATATTGGCCGAATTATCATTTTGATATTTGAATGAAGCTCATGGGTTCAAAGGTCACAGGTGAGCGTTAAGGCCCATGGGCCTCTTGTTTATTTTTACGCATAGAATTTATCTTCTCATGATTTTGGGCCACTTATTTTACCACATTTGATATTCTTTGATAAACAGCGGATACGAAGGAAGACTGGGTGTCAGCATTTTGTCTTAAAGCATTTGTAATATGAATTGTTTTTGCTGTTAAAGCATTTATGTGTTGCGTTAACACATTAACATCATCTACTGTAGCTGTGCCAAATAACTTTAAGATAATTTACCAAGGAACGATAAAATGGCTCTTCTTGACCTAGCCTTTTTTGAAGTCGGTAAATTTTAGTTTTTAGTAAAAGTTCCATTATGAAATCAACTGTTTGATTGAATTTTACAATCGTTTCTTGTTGGAATTCATTCATTTGACTTGTTAAGTCATTATATACATTACAATATTCAATACCGTCACATTTTTCAATTAAACGTTGATCTTTTCTGTATGGTAATTTTACTTGAAAAGTGTGTAACCACACATCTTTTCCAAAATGTACAAAGCCTTTAGGTTCAAATACTAGCCCGTAATTAAGTTTTAAGACTTTTGGTAGGTGAAGCTTCAACCCAGGAACACATTAAAATCCACAACATGATGATTCTAAGGCCATTTAAGACGTTTTCTGGTCTTGATTTGATTATCTACAACGAGAAATTTTAAATAGTTTTAGCCAAGGTAAATGTGGATCAGACATTTTAGCACTAGTTAAAAACTCTTATGGCTATAACTAAAGAAAAGTTTTAGTTTGATAATCTTTTGCAGATGGAACATTATACATACTTATCCATTTCTTATTTCATTTTACCGGTATAATTTTTTTTGATGGTGCAATAGTAGATGTATTTATTTACTTTAGCCTTAATTTCATTGAAAATCTTAAAGGTATAGTTGTCAACCTAGTATGACTTAATATTAACTTTGTACTTTTTTATTTTTCTTTTAACAAGTCCACTGAATTTATTATATTAAAAAAATTCTATGTAATCTATTTTTTTATATTCTTACATTGTTTCATGCATTTTAACAAGTGAGCTACAGTCACGTGCATGTAACTTAAATGACTAACTTTATTTTTCTTTAAAGAAACCAATGTGTATTTGTATTAGTAAACTTTAACTTTGCATCTCATTTTAGCAGGCTGCTTGCAAATAAATTGTTGACTCAGTGATAGTGTAAGCCTAGGCTTATCAAGGCTCTAAAAAGTTTTATGGCCGTCATCACAGTATTGTTGATAAGTTTGATGTCTCTTTTTTAGGATTGCCCTGGATATATTTGACGTCTCATAGGTCCATGTTCCTTTCACACAATTTTGATAACACACGTGGCGGGTGTAGCTAGCTAAACAGGAGGTGCTTACCCGGAGCACTCGGCCTCACTACCCTGGTGGAAGTTCACGTGTCTAACCTAACTTGTCACTTCCAAATTTTTTACTTTGCTTCTGGATTATGATTCGGACATGGATTTGTATGTTTGTTTTTGATTTAACTTATTGTTATTTTATTCTTATTTATCTATTTAGTAACACATAAGAAAGAATAATTAAGACTATTAATATTAATCATCTTCAGGAGTATCAATTTGCACAAAATGGCTTTTAGTCTTTCTTTTCCTACGTTTACCATCTTTTGTATGAGTGGTATGGAAGTCCACTAGCAACCCATCTCCTATGTCCTCTTCAGGGACCCAGGTTGTTTGTTTAAAACCAACCCATTTTACTTTATAGTAATTTTTACCATTTCTTCTCTTTTTACCTAATAACTTTTCCACGTCAAACTGATTCATCATCAACATAGTCACTGTTATTACTGTTTTCATCGTCCCTAGCAACATTATTTTGGTTATTATCATCAACAACATTCTCATTTGTTGGGACATTGATTTCGTTTTCATTTGTCTGAAGATCATTATTTTGAATATTCGGAATTTCAGGTGTTCTATGATCTCGGGGATCAATGTAAGGCTTAAGACGGTTAGCATGAATTCTTGACCTTAACATTTTACGATCTAAGTTTCGGCTAAGCTTGTAAGTGTTATTTGTGCCTACATCAGTAATGTAAAAAGAACCATCCCATTTTGTGTAATGTTTTGGAGAAAACCCTTGGGAATTTTCATGCATTTTTACATAACTTGTTCACCTACTTAAAATTGGGGTTATTTACCTTTCTTATCATATTTGCTTTTTGTTTTTTCTTCAACTTTTGTGACATTAGTTTTAGCAATGGCCTGAACTTATTGAGGTTTTTAATTAGGTGTTGCAAATGCTCTTTAGCAGTTTTCCCTAAATTTTTGTACAGCGTTCACGATAGTGAACGCGTGTACTATGCTGTCGCTTTCTTCCAAGATATCGAGCTTCTTTGCTATGAAATTATAAGATATGAGTACACCTGGAAATAGTGCGCCTGGTAAATGAGCGTGAAAGAAGTATATCTGTTTTTTCGTGAGATATGTATTCTGAGACGGGTAATGCATTTGGTTACATATGCACATTTGGAATAAATTTTCGGAATACATTTCGGAATCTAGTAAAATATTGCGACGGGATGCATTTAATTTCTGCAATTTGGCGAACTGATCTCATGTTTACAATAAAAAGTAGTTCGAGAAGTTGGCGTCCTACGATGTAAAATCATAACTTTTTATGAAATGAACAGCAACGGCAGGTTGTTTAATTAATTTTTCGTGAAATCTACGGAAATTTAAATTTATTTTGAAGGTTATGATAACGTATTTTGATGTTGAGGCAATTGTGTCATATTTTAAAACTGTTTATCGATTAGATTTTACTTTTGTGAAAGGGAGATAATTCGTACAGTTGTTGTGTGCAAATTTTAAATACAGTCTTTTTACCAGTTCCGAACAGGGTTTCATATAAGCGCTGCTGCAGACGTCATCCACAAGCAGAGGAAATAAAATTTATGTGGTGTAATAATACAGATGTTTACTGATTCCAAAATATCGACACCTGTCCTTAAAAAACACGTGGTAGTATGTTGTGATCACGATTTGTTTACATCGTTAAACTAGGTCACCAACAATCTGTCGACCTGTCGTGCACATACATTTAGGAAGCGGTTGAAGTTTATATTATTTAAACAATTAATGCCCATACATTCAAGTAGAAGCAAATTGAGAAAGTTATTTTTCGATTCCTTTAATCAGAGACATATAAGTCTCTGCTTTAATTGAACGGGGTTGAAATTTTAGATTATTCGGTAGTAAAAATTCGGAACTGGTAAACCAACTGTACTTCACCATTAACATGAAACGGGAATATTGTGAGTGATAATCAGCAGTTAATTAAAACCCAGATTAACAGCAAATGATCCAGTTACATACAACCGCTAGAATGTACCCCCTCATAGCGACGGTAGGATCTGCAAAACTCTACTTTCTCTCTATCCGAAATGACAAAACGATCGGGTACAACTTTTTTAAATTTCAATTACCGATTGTCTTTTTCATATATTTATGAAATTATTATTTTCTACCATTTAATTCAGCAATACATGGTTTGGTACATTGTTTCCTTTTCCAAAAAAAACCATCCGTCGGACTATGCATAGATCGAACCCCCCCCCCCCCCCCCCCCGAATTTTCGGTTATATTCTGTCTTGCCACAACTCAATTTTCCCAACTACGCTGTACAACAGCACGACAGTGCTATGTTTTTTTGATTGAATAGCTACATCAAAAGGAATATTTATTTCCCTCCCAAAAATCATTCTAAAGGGAGAAAACCCTGTTAATTCAGTGTTTGGTGACATACGTAGTGCCATCATTACACTTGGTATCAGATTAGGCCAATTTGCCTGTTCATTATTGCAGTAAGTACGCAAAGTTTGAGCTATTGTACTGTTCATGCGTTCACATGTAGTATTTGATTGAGGATGATATGACCTTGTATGATGCCTAGTGACATGAAATAACTCGCATAAAGCTTCAACCAGCTTGAATAAGAAATTCTGACCTCTATCTGAGACAAGGCAAGATGGAGCACCATATCTACAGAACACCTCGTTATACAGCACATTGTCCACTTCTGTAGCCTCTTGTTTTGTAATGGAAGGAAATGCTTCACACCACCGTGAAAAACTATACACCACCAACAGAATGTGCTGTAATCCTTCTTTGGATTTCGGTAAGCATGTTAAAATGTCCATATGCCAACGATCAAAAGTTTCAGCCACTGGCAAAGGCATCAATGGAGCTGGAGGTTTATGTGCAGGCTGTTTAGCCCTTTGACACTTGTCACATGAAATGACATAGTCATAAACCTGTTGGTACATCCCAGTCCAATAGTACTGTAACTGAAGAGCGGCATAAGTACACTTTACCCCTGTATGCCCTCCTCCTGCTT
Organism: Anadara kagoshimensis; assembly: GCA_021292105.1. Classification (NCBI taxonomy): domain Eukaryota; kingdom Metazoa; phylum Mollusca; class Bivalvia; order Arcoida; family Arcidae; genus Anadara; species Anadara kagoshimensis. Next base: position 47,986,546 of record CM037859.1, on the reverse strand, counting down.
TACAAAAGCATCTTCCCTCAGAACCTTTGGTAGAACAAGTTGTTCTATCATCAGTTCTGCCCTGGGAACCCCTTTTGTTCTAGGCGAGTGCTGATGAATTAATTCACCATTTTGACCTTAGCTGTACTGGTCTTTATCAAAATTTATTGTTCTAGCTCTCTTAGAATCTGCAGGCAGTTTTCCTGTTTCTACAAATTTAACAATGTCTGATAATTCAGGACATTGTCTTTGTAATCTTGACACTTCTGAAATATCATCTAAGTTTACTTGTTTATCATTTATAATGGCAACCTTGGGTTTTTTAATATCATATTCAAAATTAATCTGAGTAACAACAGGTGCCTGTTGTTTTTCACCTATTTCTATAGCATTAACTACATCAGGTGGGAAATCTCACTACATGTTGTTTGATCCTGACTGATTTCAGGATGTAGAAGTCTTGATATAGCATCAGCATTTTTGTTTTTCTTTCCATCCCTATAAATAACCTCAAAATCAAAGTGTTTTAATTGCAGAGTCCAACGACCTAATTTAGCATTTGTATCTTTGGTTTTATGAAGCCATACTAAAGTTTTATGGTCAGTTTATACTGTGAATTTTCTATGGGACAAATAAACATGGTTTGCCTTACTTCCCTCTAGTACTGCTAAGCATTCTTCTGCACTTATAGTCCAACCCTTTCCTTCAGCTTTTAGTTCTCTTCCCCCATATGATATGACATTTTCCCTGTTTTGTCATCTTTTTGATTTAAATATAACTAACAGCATATCCTGAGGCATCACAGGTTTATATGAAAGGCTTTGACATGTCAGCAAAAGTGAGAATAGGAGAAGATGTTAATGCTGATTTAAGGGTCTCAAATGCATTTATGCAATTTTCTGTTCAAACAAATTCCTTATCTTGATTTAACAAAGTATTTAAAGAAACTGTAATTTTAGCATTATCCTTAACAAATTTTCTGTAGTAATTACATAGGCCTGGCAAAATGACACTTACTTGGTTTTAATGTGAGATTTGCTTCTCTCAAACAGTTGAACACTTCCTGTAGTGTTTTCATATGATTTTGCAAGGTATCATTAAAATGAGAATATCATCCACATAACAAAGTACATTTTTTCATTGTAATGACTTTAAAACCTGATTTATAACTAACTGAAACGAAAACCTGATTCATAACTAACTGAAACGAAGCCGTACTGTTAGAAAGACCAAATGGAAGTCTTTGCCATTCATATACCCCTGAATGAGTAACAAAAGCTGACTTTGGTTTTGAATTTTCATGCAAAGGAATTTGCCAAAAACCATTAACGCAATCAAGCAAAGTAAAATATTGTGCCTTCGCTGCACCTATAGCATCAAAAACATTATCTAAATGTAGGAGTGGATAAGACTTTGGTTTAGTTACTCGATTGACAAAACGAAAATCAACGGCAAAGCGATATGTGTTATCTTTTTTCTTTACTAAAACAACAGGCAAAGCCCGTGGAGAAGTAGGCGGTTTGATAATATTATGTTTTCTCATTTCCTCGACTTTCAATTTCAATTTCCTATAAGGTAGTCTTTTAATGGGAGGGTGATCCCCTCTGTCAATTTCATGGTGATAAATATTAGTATGGCCTAACTCGGACAAGTCTGTAGCAAATACATCTCTATTTTGACTAAAAAAATTTTGAAAGTCTACTTTTTCTTTTTCATTTAAATCGGAAGCTGATAAGTCAAACTCTATCTTTGATTTTGTCTTATTTGCACCATTACTATTTTTGTTGCTTTGTTTCTAGTGAAAGTTGGTTTTGAATCTGATAATGAATACACAGAGTTTATCATCATTTCATGTATACTTGCTACAAACTTGTTTCTTTGAATTTTAACAGATGTTTCATTTGAGTTAACTATTTGCATTTTAACTATTTTATCATTGGGTTGCACCAAACAACAAGCTCCCATAAGCTTTATTTGATTTAAACAAGGCAATAATTCTAAAAGAATGGTTTTATTTTTATATTTTTGTGGTATTTTAACAGGTATTTCATCTAAAAATAGTGGACCTACTGTTACATGCTTTAAATGTTTAGCATTACACTCCTTAAAATCTATCATTGCTATTTTTCAATACACCTTCATGCAAATAAAACCACTGCGGTAAGTCAGTTGGTAGAGTGCTCGCTCCGTAAGTGGGAGAAAGTGGGTAGTGACTGTTCTTTTGCCAAGAACTCGGCATTACGAAATGAAAGTCACGGTTCTTTCGGATGGGAACTTAAAATAATCGAGGTCCCGTGTCACGGTGGGTTGGCACGTTGCTGGCGACGTCTCGATATAAGTGAAATATTCTTGACTGGGACGTTAAACACCATTACTCACTCACTCACTCACTCATGCAAATAAAGTGTGCGAGAAGGATAGTGAATATTTGCCTGATTCGCAAAAAGGAAGTCATCTTCTAAAGTTAAAGGATATTGCAAGTCCTCTATCACAAGAGAAATGGCCTTTAAAATTTAATGGTAACATAACTTTCCCTTTAACACTATGGCCTTCCCCTCCTACACCAAAAATACTACTACAAGGAGTCTCTAGCAAAGTTAAATTAGCACTTCTAATACTTTTATAACAATTTTCAGAAATAAAAGATATATTTGCCCCTGTATCCACTAACCCTGTTACTGAAACACCTAGCACTTTTAAACAAACTTGATTTTTATCCATTTGGGTAATGAAATTAATCCTATTTTTAACACTATGTCTATTCCCAGACTGGCGCCTAAAAATGGGCGCAATTTCCTATGCGATAGTATATCTACCATTGAAGGCTTTAGGACCTCTGCATTTCTTAGCAAATTTTTTGTGACATCATTTGTAGTGTCTCATATAACGATTTAAAATTAAATTGTGACACTGCATTTATTGCAGTTTGAGTGTCATTAGAATTTGAAAGTTCACATGTTCAGCTATAATAGCTGCCTCTAGTAATTCAGCTAAAGTCTTCGGGTTTCTTTGAATAATTATATTTGATAATGATTTTCGAAATCCCTTTCTCGCAATTTTAACTACAATGTGTTCTGGAATGTCCTCACATTTTGCTATCAATATAATTCTGTCCATGAATTTTTGTGCTGATTCAGTTGGCAACTGAGCAAGCAGAAAATCATTGTCCACTTCTGTGAAGCGGATCTCTAATAATTTAATAAGACCATTGAGGTCTTCTTGAGAATCAACTGGAAGTCCCTCAAACCAAATTTTGGCTGTTCCTGTCAAGTAAAATGGCAGGTATTTACATGCCTCAATGTAATTGCAACGTAATTTTTGCAACTCTTTTCACCTCCTGAACTCAGCTAACCATTGTTCTGGTTTTGTGGCCCCAGAATATTGGTTTAACATTATTACAATTGTCTTTACCTGGCTGGTTGCCATGATTTCTGTCTCTGTGCTAACTTATGCTGTTGTTTGCTGTAAAGTTCCTTTCTCTGGTGTGATCAAGATACCGTTGTCAGGCGTGTTTCTTGTCTGTACAAGCATTGGACCTATTGGATCTACTCCACCACTATGGTGTGCGGCTATTTGGCGCTACAACTTTTGTTATAAATAAACTGCAACCTGACTAACTAAAATATAAGTAGACAGAAATTCTGTCTCAATTTTCAATCTTTATTGTAAAGCTGTTCGATAAATAATGATCAGAAATCTAGAAGCACCTTTTATAACCCCCCTGTCCCCGTTTCTTACATAATTTAGGTGAGGCCACTTAAGGATCAATTGTAATTTTACCTTCTATAAAAACCAGTTTTTCCGGCCTAATTTCCCTTTGGGTGCCTTATTATTTTTCTGATAAAAACGCGTTTTTCTCGACGTGGCATGCCGCAAGACAATGTCATCGATACGTTTGAACAATTTATTCTTAGACTAAATTATCGTTTTAGGCAATGAGAAAACTAAAAATAGGAATAAATTCCGGTGACCAATAATAAATAGTAAATCAAAGAGAGACTAAACAATAGCTGAAACATTTGAAATGTCAGCTTTTCACATTATAGAATTATATATTGGTCATTGTTAAGACTCTTTTACCAGTGTCATAAAACAATTTATTAAATATCTTCTAAAAATGTCCTATTGCTAACTATGAATTATGACTATTTCCAAAAACAATTGTATTGTATTCTAAATCGTAATTGCTTTATTAATTTCAACTTATATAATAAAAGTAATTTCCCTAAAATATTTATCAAATTATGAAACTATGATTATTTCTGAATCTTATTTGCTTCTTTTCTTAATAATGAAATAATAAACATTATACAACATATTATAAAATTAAATTCATTAAAATATTTATCCAATTATGGAATTCTATATACAATCAATAACACCGATTTTTACACCACGGCATATAGCTCAGTCCAAATACATGAGTCAATTGCAACATGGTCTAGGAATATAAAAATAAGTTAAATTAAGCATATTATATGTATGAAAAACATATAAACACATGTATAATGGCGGTATAAAAACAAGACACGTGAATTAAAGCCGTTACCAGAACGTTTGTAAGACTTACAAGTCTAACCGACCAACAATTGACATGTACCCTATCCATGTTATTTGTACGTGTATGCTTATAATAAATGCAAAAATAGACGTTAGTTAATTTGCAAAAGAATCTCACAGACGGTCGGAGTGTCAAAAATGATGTTAAAATAAATGATAGTAAATGGGGCGAGTCAAGAGATTAGCCAAGATAGAAGAAAAAATAGAAACGGGTCAATAGAGTTGTGTAATGACTTGAACCAAGCTAGATAATCCTTACCAGCCACAAACGTTTTAACAGTAAATCAAAATAACACTTGTTTTTACCAATGCCGTAGACTGTAAATCATTTGACTATCTTTTAATTTCCGTCAAAGGGTGTAATACGTCCGTATCGTTTATCTGTCTTCGTCTTTCGTCCATTGGCTCATAATCGTCCATCGTTGTCATTGATTCCAGGTCAGGTTCCTCTGCTAATCTGCATAACTTGACAAGATGGTTCTTGTTATAAGTTGAACATGTTATTGAAATTCCTTTGTCGTATAAAAACGCTTCAATCCTGGAACGCTCATGTTTTCAGATTTCGCGGTATTGGCATCTACAGACAACATTGTTTACTCGTTACAAAACCGGAAATAACCCTGTGGAACCTACTCCCTTCACTTGATACATATTTTACTCTCAAACATATAAGAGCGCGTAACCCGGAATATACGTATTACGCAATTACCGAGATTGGATTCAGAGACAAACAATACAAGATAAAGGAAGAGGCATTCAATGGAACATGTTTCAGCAACTTGAAGACCTTGATTTTGCTGACGACATAGCAGAACTTTCTACAACATTCCAAAACATGCAAGACAAAACAGACCTACTAAACATCTTTGCCAAAAAAGTTGGACTTAACATTAACACAAACAAGACTCAAGTTATGATGGTCAACACAAATGAGACAAGAAATATAAATATAGAAAATGTTCCAGTTCAAAACAGAAAATTTTACTTACCTGGGTAGTATAATAAGTGATGACAATGGCACTGGAAAAGACATCAAGGCCAGGCTATCCAAAGCAAGATCAACCTTTGCAAGACTAAACCCAATCTGGAAATCAAACCAGATTAATAAGAAAACAAAATTTACAGCAGCAACGTCAAATCAGTCCTGCTGTATGGATCTGAATGTTGGAGAGTTCTTGTCAGCGACATGCAAAAGCTAGAAGTCTTCCACAACACATGTTTAAGAAAAATCAACAAAATATTTTGGCCCAACAAAATAAGCAACAAAGAACTGCTGAGAAAAAGTAACTACAAATCAATCAGCGTAGAGATCAAACAAAGAAGATTTAGATGGTTACGGCATGTTTTGAGAATGCCACAACAACGCATACCAAAACAAGCACTATTTTGGACACCACAGGGAAAAAGAAAGCCAGGAAGACCAAAACAGACCTGGAGAAGAACTATAAAGGCTGAACTGGAAGACCTTGGACTATCCTGGGGGCAGGCACAAAAAATAGCAAAGGACAGGGTGAAGTGGAGGCAACTTGTTGTGGCCTTATGTCCCACCAGGGACGAAGAGGATAGGTAGGTAGGCAATTACCGAGACAAGTAAGAGCCCTTTATTATATAATCTTTCAGAAAATAGTACTAACAAAAAATCGGTTTTTTGTGACCGATGACCTTTAAACACAATACAGACGTGATAAACAACGGTACTTTAACCACCTGCCAACTACAAAGCTAACGAATCGACGGCTCAACTCGACCCCTCGTTAGCAATATCTCGACACCTGTTTGTGACCGATACCGTGTAACATATATCGAGGCTTTTGCGAGATTGGGATATGTTACATCACGTCACCCGAGACTGAGATCAACTTTTCTCGTACCTCGGACAGAAAAATCTCACGCGCACACCAGTGCTTGATTTTTCTGTCTTGTCCAGTTTGTCTGGTACTGCCTCACGCGACAATTGAACAATCAGGATGACGTATGCGATCATTGTGCTTGACGTCATCAAAACAGAGTTTCTTTATTAATTTTTCAAAATATGTGTTTTAGAATATTGGGGGAGAAAATGGAACTTGGTTATAAGGGGAATTGATGGAAATATAAGGGAACCTGCAAGGGAGACGGAAAAAAAGGTCCGAAATTTTTTCCAACATACGTTGAAGATGCCAGAGAGCTTTTCTAAAAGTGTATCCCTTCAGGCAGTTCACAGACTACCGGGGGGCATAGAGGGTAAAAGAAGCATCATTGTTCGCTTTATGAGCCTACTAGATAAGGATGATGTCTTGCATGCAGGGAAAAATTTATCAAGGGGGTGTGGTTTCAGTATTGTGCCTGATCTACCACCTGAGGCAAGCAGGGAAAGGACCAAACTTCTCCAAAGTCTGAGACAGATGACAGAAACAGAAAGGAAAAAACATAAACTTATATACATAAGAGAATTCCCATTTGTGGCATTGCAGAGAAAATGATGTAAACAGTGACAATGAATGTAGACTGTTGAATAATAATCTTTTTGACCACAGAAATGACTTTATATACCAATTTCATTCATGTATGGCTACAACCACATTTGCATATTTTTATATATGTATGTATGTGTATGTGTGTATATGTGAACCTACATGATATACACACACATACACATTAAAAAAACTAATGATTAATTAGATGAACCTCTCTCTCTCTCTGTCTGTCTGTCTCTCTCTCTCTCTCTCTCTCTCTCTCTCTCTCTGTGTTTATAAACAAATGTCACGTGACAAGGGAAAGAATTTTACCTGCACGCTTCTATCGTTTTTTTTACCTGTTCAAAGGTATACCACTATATACTGTATTATACTGTATATACGGCCTATATAGTTTGTACACCCGTATTATGACTGTGATATTCTATAACTATATCGTACGGAATAGCTAAACATAAAATTATCAAAATAATATTTCGTTTACTGATGTGAAACATAATCAAATGCATACTTAACTTTCTGAAGAAGAAAAATTATAATCCGTGAACGGGTACATAGTATCCATAAAATGTTAGTGTCTGTTACCCAACTTTCATCACGTTAATCAAGCACCTAACACAGGCTATTTATATATTTTGCAGGCTTGGACAGCGTGCTTTATGTAAAAGGACCAGAAAGCGAGATGTCTAATTTTTACCCATGTAGAATTAAAGAAAGTGATGAATTGTTTAAAAGTGCTGAACACTTGTATCAATACAAAAAAGCCATTTTTCATAATTATTCAAGTTTAGCTGATTATATAAAAAAAGCGAATTCAGCAAAAGAAGCCAAAGGGTTGTCAAAATGTATTAAGAAGTCAGAACTTTCGTCCACCTGGGAAAAACAAAAATCAGAAATTATGTTTAATATATTGTGTCTAAAATTTGAACAGGTGCGAGAATTTAGAATAGCCTTATTGAATACTAGAAAAGCAAAACTTGTCCATAATGTTGTACACGATTTCTGGGGAACGGGGTATATGGGGCGCGGTAAAAATCATTTTGGAGAGCTACTTATGAGACTTAGATCAGAAAATGTTTACTATGGATCACATCAGTAGATGATTGTTATTTTCTTTTTTTTTATCTCCAAAAATGTGCAGGTAACCGAATGAATGTATATACTAAGTGTTTGGTTCGACCATTATATTTAATAGAATTTTTGTTTTTGTACATTCTACAAAAGGTAAACGTTAAACTTGACTGCGTGAATATAATTGCATAATGCTTGATGCGATACTGCATCATTTCTCATCACTCCCCCCTCTCTCTCTCTCTCTCTCGCCTGCACTTGATTTCGAAGGCTGTTCAGTCATCATCATTATATTAAAATAATAATGTTATAAATACCGATATTTGGTATACATTTCTAATATGTCTATGTTATAATATTACAATATAGATATAGATAACTGATAGGGTTACTTTGTCAATTGCAACATGGCTGGACGAGAGCGGGGTGGGGTGGGGGGGACTGCGGCAGATCATGAACATGAGGTAATTAGTGTTTTATATATTAATCCATAATACATAACACATGTATGGTCATGTGTACTTGTGTATGCATGTGTGTGTATATGTATATATGTGTATATATGCATGTATATATATTCTGAACCTATGTGTGTGTGCACACACATGCACACATGTATATGTATATGTGTGTGTGTGTGTGTGTATATGTATATATATATGTGTGTGTGTATATGTGTATATGTATATATATATATTATATATATATCGCAAAGTATATAAATATGTAAATTATGAGCTGAAATGTGTACTAAAATGGGCTATGGTGTAAATAAAAGGTGGATCAGAGGAAGCCGTGAAAACGGGTTTAGGTGGGGTCTTCTAGACTTAAAGAACAAAATATCAGATCTTTCATTATGTTCATCGCATCAAAATTAAAATCGTTTGAAAACTTATTATACTTCTCAATATATCTCTATCTTTCCCATTGTATTTTTTATGTCAAATCAATGTCACTTTTACGAAATGCTGGGTAGTTTAAAAATTGGAAGCGTTAATTGTCGGGGTCTATTTTCAGATACAATCAAAAGAAGAGATATATTTTCAAGATATAAGATAAATATGATATCATATTCTTAATAGATACACACTGTACGAAAGAGGTAGAACATTGTTGGAAAAATGAATGGGGATATGTAGCATGGTTTAGCTCTCACTCTAGCAACAGTCGGGGAGTGGCGATATTATTTAAAAACAGTTTCGAATATGAAGTTTTAAATCAAATTCATGACCCAGAAGGAAACTTTCTCATTTTAGATGTAAAAATTCAAGGACATAATATTACTTTGGTGGCGATTTATGGTCCGAATCAAGATAACCCAGACTTCTTTAATAAATTGAAAAATAAACTTATTCTTTTTGATAAATCATCTGTAATAATGGGTGGGGATTTTAATGTCCCTCAAAATTATGAAACGATACTCTTAACTATGTTAAAAACAACAACCCTAAATCTCAGCAAAAAATTCACGAGTGTATGTCCGAACTTGATTTGATTGATGTATGGAGGGAAATTAACCCAGAGGTGAAGAGATATACATGGAGAGGCCCCTTCAAAAAACTTAGCAGACTAGATTACTTTTTGATTTCTTCCGATTTACAACCGTATATTCTGAGCGCAGATATTGATTTCGCATATAGATCAGACCACTCGCCGGTTAATATTACCTTAAATTTTATAGAAAATAAGAGGGGGAGGGGCACCTGGAAATTTAATAACAGTTTGTTAAATAGCAAAGAGTATATTCAGATCGTGAAACAGTGTATAAATGAAACAGTAAACCAATATTTTACAGGGGTTGGGGAAAATGGAAATCCCACCTACTCTATTGATGATCAACTGCTTTGGGAAACAATAAAATTGATGATCAGGGGTAAAACTATATCTTATTCTTCCCACATTAAAAAGCAACATGACAAAAAAGAGAAAAATTTAGAAGATAATTGAAAGAATTATACCGAAATGAATCATTACAAAACACAAGGGATATTGAAAAAATCGAAATGGAATTAAGGGCTTTACGGGAGGAAAAAGTAAGGGGTCTAATAATGCGGGCAAAGGCGAAATGGAAAGTAGAAGGGGAAAAAAGTACTAAATATTTTTGCAACCTTGAAAAGAGACATTACCTTGAAAAAACTATTCCCAAAATTATATTAGATGATAACACTGAAATTACGGATCAAAACGACATTCTTTTACAACAGAAATTTTTCTACGAAAATCTTTATGAAACAAAAGGGACTTCCACAAACGATGACAACCTTAAAATATTTTTTGATATTGATAATCCTTTTATAAACTTTATTGAAAAAAAAGATGCAGACAGTCTTGAAGGAGAATTATCTATTTTCGAATCTACTCAAGTTTTAAAAAACATGAAAAACGGGAAATCACCAGGCTTAGACGGTTTTACGGTAGAATTTTATAAATTTTTCTGGAACGATATCAGTCATTTTGTGGTTAATTCTTTAAACCAAGGTTATAGACAAGGTAAATTTTCTATTACACAAAGGCAAGGTGTCATAACATGTTTACCAAAAGAAGGGAAATCAAAGTTTTATTTAAAAAATTGGAGACCAATTTCACTTATTAACGTGGACTATAAAATTGCTTCTGCAAGTATCAGTCATAGAATCAAGAAGATTTTAAACAAAATAATAAGCGAAACTCAAACAGGTTTCATGAAAGGAAGATATATAGGTGAATCCGTACGCCTTATTTACGACTTAATAGAAACCCTTGAAAATGAAAATACATCCGGAATACTCTTACTTTTAGATTTTGAAAAAGCTTTCGACTCTATTGAATGGTCCTTTATTGAAAAATCGCTTAAGTTTTTTGGTTTTGGAAAGTCAATTATAAAATGGTTCAATTCCTGTTATACTGATATTTCAAGTTGCATCCAATATAATGGCCATGCTCTAATTTCTTTCCTATTCAACGAGGAGTGAGACAAGGTGACCCCCTCTCACCATATTTATTTATAATAGCAGTTGAGCTGCTAAGTGCATCAATTAAAAATGATATAAATATTAAAGGAGTTAAAGTTAATGATACTGAATATTTAATAAGTCAATATGCGGATGATACAACCTTGACATTAGATGACGATGAAGTATCTTTAAATACTGTTATCAAATTATTGGAGTCATTCGCCGACTGTTCTGGATTGAGAGCAAACTTCGAGAAAACACAAGCCGTTTGGATTGGGGTCAGAAGGGGCTGTGGTGAAGAACTAAAAACAAATAAGGAGCTAAAATGGAATCACGAAGGAAAGTTTAAACTTTTAGGCATAAAATTTAATCTACAAAAAGAATTGTTTTACATTGAAAACTATGAAGAGAAGCTCGAGTCGATGAAAAAACTGCTAAATGACTGGTCTTTTCGAAATCTTACTATAATGGGAAGAGTAACAGTTGTGAAAACTCTAGCATTACCAATTTTTATTCCCATTTTTACCTCTCTTCCAAATCCACCCAACCATATTACAAAAGAAATACAAAATGCAATATTTAAATTTATCTGGAATGGGAAAATGGATAAAATTAAGCGCAATGTTCTCTATAACGACAAACACAAAGGGGGACTAAATGTCCCACACATTCAATCTTTTTATAGTTCACTAAAAATATCGTGGTTGAAAAAGTTTGTAGATCCACAAAACCATTCCGCATGGAAAGTACTTCTTTTGGATATGGTTGAAAAATATGGTGGCGATAAAGTTCTCTTACTTAACAGATCGGGAATCAAAGAGATCACTAAAAACCTAAACTGTTTCTGGAAAGATGTATTCGTGAATTGGTCTTTAATAAAACAGGAGAACACCACAGCCCCTTCAGATATCCTTTCACAACCATTATGGTTCAACCAGAATATATGTATAGACTCTAAACTTGTATTTATGAAACAATTATGTGAAAAGGGTGTATTCTTTATAAATGACATTGTTGACAAATCTGGTAATATTTTAGATTGTACCGAAATAAATACAAAATATGATACTAACTTAAACTACCTTAAATGCTACAGTTTGATACAGGCTATTCCGCAAACATGGAAGAATAGAATACGATTGACAACCCGGCTGGAAACTGTAACAAATAACCTTCTAGCAATCCTTAAAAGTAATATCAAAATCAATAAACCTTTCTATAAACTTTTTTTGGAAAAAATAATTCAAAATCCTGAGGTAGAAAATAATAAATGGGAGGGAAAACTCAATTTAGGGTCCAGGAATTGGGAAGATATATTTAAATCCCCATTTATATTGACTGACGATACAGCTTTACAATCGGTACAATTTAAAATAAACCACAATATTATATATACAAATAGCAAGTTATATAAATGTAATTTATGTGAAAGTCAACTCTGTACATTTTGTTTTGAAACAAAAGAGACTGTTCAGCATCTTTTTTATGAATGTTTCTATGTTAGAAACATATGGTATGGATTTTTAGACATGTTAAATAAGAAATACCAGTTAGTTATTGACAAAAATATTGATTCTTTCCTATTTGGCTTGAAGGACGAACCCTTAAGTATATTTAACTTGTGTTTTTTGATTATCAAAAAGTATATTTACTCTTGTAAATACAGAAATGTTATCCCTACAATTTCAGGCGCAGTTGAATCTATAAAATATTACAGAAATTTGGAAATATATTCCCTTTATTTACTCCCCGCGACAAAACAGGAAACAATAAAACAAAAATGGGAAAGTATCAAACTAATATTTGATTGAATTATAATTTTGCATATATGTTATTTTTTATTGCTTTGTAACAATATGAATGATCTGAATAAAAATATGAAAGACAAAAAAAAAATATGTGTTTTATCTTATTTTTTATTCAAAATATTTTATTGCCAGAGCTGTTTTTTTATTTGCATTAAATACAAATCGTAGATATCTTAAAATTTCGAAGTGTTTTTTTCGGATTATTTTCAAAGGGCGGATTTGTACAATGCATACAGCGCCCAAAGGAATCATGCGCGGCAAGAGGTCTCATGAGGGAACATGTTTTGTTTTGTATTTATCACAGTTATAAACATTTAAATGGTACGAGAAATAGAATCCGTCACCTGTTTGTGACCGATACCAGTTGATCTCAGTCTCAGGTGATGTGATGTAACAAATCTCAATCTCGGCAAAGCCTCGATTGGGATATATGTTACATCACATCATCCTCGACTGAGATCATACGGCATCGGTTACAAACAGGTGACAGATTCTATTAGTATCGGTCACAAACAGATTCTATTTCTCGTACCATTAAAATGTTTATATAACTGTGATAAATACAAAACAAAACATGTACCCTTATGGGGTTTCATGCCGCGCATGATTTCTTTGGGCGCTGTATGCATTGTACAAATCCGCCCTTTGAAAATTATCCGATCGACAACTCTTCAAAATGTTAAGATTTTAACGATTTATATTTAATGCAAATAAAAAACAACTGACAATAAATATTTTTAAGTAAAAATAAAATAAAAAAACATTTTGAAAAATTAATAAAGAAACCCTTTGTTTCGATGACGTTAATCGAATACCGCATCCTGATGCGTCAATTGTCACGTGAGGCAGTATCAGACAAACAGGACAAGTCAGAAAAATCTAGCACTGGTGTGTGCGTGAGATTTTTCTATAGCTATCTATATCTCCGTCACTCGGTAGCCTATCTCTGGTCCACTAGCTATCTATATCTCCGTCACTCGGTAGCCTATCTCTCGTCCACTAGCTATCTATATCTCCGTCACTCGGTAGCCTATCTCTGGTCCACTAGCTATCTATATCTCCGTCACTCGGTAGCCTATCTCTGGTCCACTAGCTATCTATATCTCCGTCACTCGGTAGCCTATCTCTCGTCCACTAGCTATCTATATCTCCGTCACTCGGTAGCCTATCTCTCGTCCACTAGCTATCTATATCTCCGTCACTCGGTAGCCTATCTCTCGTCCACTAGCTATCTATATCTCCGTCACTCGGTAGCCTATCTCTGGTCCACTAGCTATCTATATCTCCGTCACTCGGTAGCCTATCTCTGGTCCACTAGCTATCTATATCTCCGTCACTCGGTAGCCTATCTCTCGTCCACTAGCTATCTATATCTCCGTCACTCGGTAGCCTATCTCTGGTCCACTAGCTATCTATATCTCCGTCACTCGGTAGCCTATCTCTGGTCCACTAGCTATCTATATCTCCGTCACTCGGTAGCCTATCTCTCGTCCACTAGCTATCTATATCTCCGTCACTCGGTAGCCTATCTCTGGTCCACTAGCTATCTATATCTCCGTCACTCGGTAGCCTATCTCTCGTCCACTAGCTATCTATATCTCCGTCACTCGGTAGCCTATCTCTGGTCCACTAGCTATCTATATCTCCGTCACTCGGTAGCCTATCTCTCGTCCACTAGCTATCTATATCTCCGTCACTCGGTAGCCTATCTCTCGTCCACTAGCTATCTATATCTCCGTCACTCGGTAGCCTATCTCTGGTCCACTAGCTATCTATATCTCCGTCACTCGGTAGCCTATCTCTGGTCCACTAGCTATCTATATCTCCGTCACTCGGTAGCCTATCTCTGGTCCACTAGCTATCTATATCTCCGTCACTCGGTAGCCTATCTCTCGTCCACTAGCTATCTATATCTCCGTCACTCGGTAGCCTATCTCTCGTCCACTATCTATATCTCCGTCACTCGGTAGCCTATCTCTGGTCCACTAGCTATCTATATCTCCGTCACTCGGTAGCCTATCTCTGGTCCACTAGCTATCTATATCTCCGTCACTCGGTAGCCTATCTCTCGTCCACTAGCTATCTATATCTCCGTCACTCGGTAGCCTATCTCTGGTCCACTAGCTATCTATATCTCCGTCACTCGGTAGCCTATCTCTGGTCCACTAGCTATCTATATCTCCGTCACTCGGTAGCCTATCTCTCGTCCACTAGCTATCTATATCTCCGTCACTCGGTAGCCTATCTCTCGTCCACTAGCTATCTATATCTCCGTCACTCGGTAGCCTATCTCTCGTCCACTAGCTATCTATATCTCCGTCACTCGGTAGCCTATCTCTGGTCCACTAGCTATCTATATCTCCGTCACTCGGTAGCCTATCTCTGGTCCACTAGCTATCTATATCTCCGTCACTCGGTAGCCTATCTCTGGTCCACTAGCTATCTATATCTCCGTCACTCGGTAGCCTATCTCTGGTCCACTAGCTATCTATATCTCCGTCACTCGGTAGCCTATCTCTGGTCCACTAGCTATCTATATCTCCGTCACTCGGTAGCCTATCTCTCGTCCACTAGCTATCTATATCTCCGTCACTCGGTAGCCTATCTCTCGTCCACTAGCTATCTATATCTCCGTCACTCGGTAGCCTATCTCTCGTCCACTAGCTATCTATATCTCCGTCACTCGGTAGCCTATCTCTGGTCCACTAGCTATCTATATCTCCGTCACTCGGTAGCCTATCTCTCGTCCACTAGCTATCTATATCTCCGTCACTCGGTAGCCTATCTCTGGTCCACTAGCTATCTATATCTCCGTCACTCGGTAGCCTATCTCTGGTCCACTAGCTATCTATATCTCCGTCACTCAGTAGCCTATCTCTGGTCCACTAGCTATCTATATCTCCGTCACTCGGTAGCCTATCTCTGGTCCACTAGCTATCTATATCTCCGTCACTCGGTAGCCTATCTCTCGTCCACTAGCTATCTATATCTCCGTCACTCGGTAGCCTATCTCTCGTCCACTACCTATCTATATCTCCGTCACTCGGTAGTCGTGTTTTCGACTCTTTTTCGTTATCTTATTGTTTAACTTTCGTCATGTTTGTACTATACCAATCAAAATATCTTATTTCAGCCGCTCGCGATTTTATTTCCATACGAACATTGTTACATGTGTATTTGATTCTGCTATATGGAATATCTTAGGTACCATACATACTGTGTCACATATTCACATTGAAGTAAAATGTACCAGCTTTATACTTTTGCTTAAATTTCCTCTCAGCTGACAGAGCTTTGGGATCAAATTACTAGCTCTAAAACCCACTTTATACATCGAAGATTGCATAGTGACGGACAAGATTATCATCTCCAATCAAGCCATTTGATGGTCAGCTATTTTGGTTAACATTATCAGAAATGCTTTTGTTCCATTTAACCGAAGATGGTAACCTATTTGGTCAACATTATTAGACGTTGTTCTGGTCTATTTAACAGGAGATGGTATGTTACTTGGTTAACCATTATCACCAATGGTTCTTGTCTATTTAACCTGATACGATAAGCTTTTTAGTTAACATTATAGGTTCTGGTTTTGGTGCATCAAACCAGAGATGATAACGTTATTAATTGTTGCTCTGAGATGGAGTGGATATGGTCCATTTAACAGGGAATGGTAAGTTAATTGGTTAATATTTTCAGTAATGGTTCTGGTCCATTTAACAGGAGCCGGTGAGTTATTTTGTTAACATTATTAGCTGTGGTCCTGGTCCGTCAAACCTGGAATGGTAAGCTGTTTTTAACGTTATTAACGGTATTTCTGGTCCATTTAACCGGAGATGGTAAGTTATATGGTTAACATTACAAACCGCGATTCTGGTCCATTTAACCGGAGATGGTAAGCTATTTGGTTAACATTACAAACCGCGATTCTGGTCCATCAACCGGAGATAGTAAGCTGTTTTTAACATTACTAACCGCGATTCTGGTCCATCAAACCTGAGATGGTGACATGTTTTTAACATTATTAGCTGTGGTTTTGATCCATCAATTAAACCCGAACCATTAAGCTGTGTTGTGTTTTTATATTTAAACGGGTCTGAATAAAAGTATTAAATACAATAAATTAATTAATTAATGCAGCTATACTGTGTTATGACTTTTAAGATGAGGAATGTGGAATACAATACATTATATACATTGTTATATACATGTACTGTATCCAGTTTTTCCTAAACGTGTACATAACTTAATCTGAGATGTACTCCAGAATCGAAGTCTTGAAGTGTAACTCGTATTTTATGGTCAAATGATGAAGTCACAAGTACTATTTGTGTTTAAATCATGATATAGGACAAGTAAACAGTGTACAATGTGACAAGTTTAAACTGACTTAACCACTGATTTGTAACTTCAGAAACTTTCGGTGACTACTTGTAAACGCGTGTTTGTCATAACTTCTGTTAACAATATATGCAAATAAATTAATGATAAACGTCTTACTAAGGTCAGAATTTGTTGCTCCAGCACAGTTTCAGTATTATGTCGAAGTTATAAAAATTAAACTTTGTTGTAGATAACTATAGAGGATCAAGTTTGTTATGCATAAATAACTTAATAAATAGATAGGGGTATTTAAATCGATGTTTTGTGTAGGATGTAGAGTACAGTCTTTTCCAAAGTTTAACACTTTGTCAACGAATTGGTGCTGCCCAATCGTCACCTCATCACGGCTATATCTCGACAGCTCATCACGGCTATATCTCGACAGCTCATCACGGCTATATCTCGACAGCTCATCACGGCTATATCTCGACAGCTCATCACGGCCATATCTCGACAGCTCATCACGGCTATATCTCGACAGCTCATCACGGCCATATCTCGACAGCTCATCACGGCTATATCTCGACAGCTCATCACGGCTATATCTCGACAGCTCATCACGGCTATATCTCGACAGCTCATCACGGCCATATCTCGACAGCTCATCACGGCCATATCTCGACAGCTCATCACGGCTATATCTCGACAGCTCATCACGGCTATATCTCGTCACCTCATCACGGCTATATCTCGACAGCTCATCACGGCCATATCTCGACAGCTCATCACGGCTATATCTCGGCAGCTCATCACTGCCATATCTCGACAGCTCATCACGGCTATATCTCGGCAGCTCATCACGGCTATATCTCGGCAGCTCATCACGGCTATATCTCGGCAGCTCATCACGGCCATATCTCGACAGCTCATCACGGCTATATCTCGACAGCTCATCACGGCTATATCTCGACAGCTCATCACGGCTATATCTCGACAGCTCATCACGGCTATATCTCGACAGCTCATCACGGCTATATCTCGACAGCTCATCACGGCCATATCTCGACAGCTCATCACGGCTATATCTCGACAGCTCATCACGGCTATATCTCGACAGCTCATCACGGCCATATCTCGACAGCTCATCACGGCTATATCTCGACAGCTCATCACGGCCATGACTCGACAGCTCATCACGGCCATATCTCGGCAGCTCATCACGGCTATATCTCGGCAGCTCATCACGGCTATATCTCGGCAGCTCATCACGGCTATATCTCGACAGCTCATCACGGCTATATCTCGACAGCTCATCACGGCTATATCTCGACAGCTCATCACGGCCATATCTCGACAGCTCATCACGGCTATATCTCGACAGCTCATCACGGCTATATCTCCACAGCTCATCACGGCTATATCTCGACAGCTTATCACGGCTATATCTCGACAGCTCATCACGGCTATATCTCGACAGCTCATCACGGCCATATCTCGACAGCTCATCACGGCCATATCTCGACAGCTCATCACGGCTATATCTCGACAGCTCATCGCGGCTATATCTCGACAGCTCATCACGGCTATATCTCGACAGCTCATCACGGCTATATCTCCACAGCTCATCACGGCTATATCTCGACAGCTTATCACGGCTATATCTCGACAGCTCATCACGGCTATATCTCGACAGCTCATCACGGCCATATCTCGACAGCTCATCACGGCCATATCTCGACAGCTCATCACGGCTATATCTCGACAGCTCATCACGGCTATATCTCGACAGCTCATCACGGCCATATCTCGACAGCTCATCACGGCCATATCTCGACAGCTTATCACGGCTATATCTCGACAGCTCATCACGGCCATATCTCGACAGCTCATCACGGCTATATCTCCACAGCTCATCACGGCTATATCTCGACAGCTCATCACGGCTATATCTCGGCAGCTCATCACGGCTATATCTCGGCAGCTCATCACGGCCATATCTCGACAGCTCATCACGGCTATATCTCGACAGCTCATCACGGCCATATCTCGACAGCTCATCACGGCCATATCTCGACAGCTCATCACGGCCATATCTCGACAGCTCATCACGGCTATATCTCGTCACCTCATCACGGCTATATCTCGACAGCTCATCACGGCCATATCTCGACAGCTCATCACGGCTATATCTCGACAGCTCATCACGGCCATATCTCGACAGCTCATCACGGCTATATCTCGACAGCTCATCACGGCTATATCTCGTCACCTCATCACGGCTATATCTCGACAGCTCATCACGGCTATATCTCGACAGCTCATCACGGCTATATCTCGACAGCTCATCACGGCCATATCTCGACAGCTCATCACGGCTATATCTCGGCAGCTCATCACGGCTATATCTCGACAGCTCATCGCGGCTATATCTCGACAGCTATATCTCTGAGCCACTCGACAGTTGCTGTTTTCTATCTCTTGACAGGTTTTCTATCACTAGTATCCCATATCTGAGCCACTCGACAGTTCAGCTGTAACATTTTTGTTAAGTCCAGTGTTATACTTTCGACAGATCTGTACTCTAGTTTAACGTAATTTGAAATGGAACAGGCGTTGTTTTTCAATATTTAAATATTTTTAAAGATATTGAGTGGTATTTTTAGGCACGTGTTTGTAATCTGAAGTTAAAAACATTGGTTTAAAGTGGAAGGTGTTATCGATATAGTCCAGACTTATTAAATATAAACTTTCGTGATATTTGAATTTATAAATTTAAAAAACAAACTTCCGATACAGAGCCTTACAGACGATTGGCTAGCAGACGATATCATTTTATGAGTAGACTAGTAATACAAACAGACTGAACGGAGGTGTTGGATTCCTAAAAACTAGCTAGAAGCCAGTAGATTCAAGTATAGTTGGAAGCCTGAAGACACCAGTATAGTTAGAAGCCAGTAAACTCAGAGGTGTAGACAACAGTATAGTTGGAAGCCAGTAGATTCAGAGGTGTAGACACCAGTCGTTGGAAGCCTGAAGACGCCAGTATAGTTAGAATCCAGTAAACTAGGAGGTGTAGACACCAGTATAGTTAGAATCCAGTAGATTCAGAGGTGTAGACACCAGTATAGTTAGAATCCAGTAGATTCAGAGGTGTAGACACCAGTATAGTTAGAATCCAGTAGATTCAGAGGTGTAGACACCAGTCGTTGGAAGCCAGTAGATTAGCAGAGGTGGTGAGTACCAGTAGACTAACGACAGTATTAGAAAACAGTGAAAGGTTTTTGTAAGCAGACGTGTTTGACGTCAGTTTTGTAAGCAGACGTTGGACTTATATTGGAACAAAACATTTGAAATAGTATGCTACTTTTTATTTTTGTTATCTGGACGATAGTGAATGCCAAGTGTTTTGGAAATTTAAATAATATAAATTTATACCATTATAAAAACTGTAACGGCTCTCTGGATAATGGAATGTTAACGATAGATTGTATTATAAACAAAAACAGTAGCTGGGACTTGCAATCATTCAGAGAATGGACATTACAACTGAACAATATCTCGTCAATATCGGTCAGTATAAACTGTAACCATGACGGAAATGTGGTACTTCAGAACCCCATCAGAGCAAAGGGGTTAGAACAACTGATAATAACGAACTGTTCTATATACAACTACCACCGTTATAACTTCAGTGAGACTGTTATCAATCTACCGGACACCCTGGAAGAATTAGTCATGGATAATTGTATAAAAGTTGTGAATGTTGCCCAAATTATTAAGAGACTTAAAAATGATTTTAATGAAAAAGTGAACAAATATTATCCTTGTTCTTTGACTCCGTCTCTTAGAAGATACACGGACAGAAATGAAACATTTAAATTGATAAACAAAGGCGCTAGTAAACATTATCAAGAAAGTGACAAAGAACACGTAATGTTGACCAAACCACGATGTGAGTATAGAAACCTTGAATACTATGAACACAGTCACACTGAGGTATCTGACCAGAATTTGAAATATGTCGTGGATGATTCAAGATTCCCGGCATTAGAGGTCCTAAATGTATCTCATCAAGGACTGACCGAGATCCCTAAACAGTTTTATGACAATGAATGGTGGGTATTTTTTCGTAATTTAAAGATAATTGACATATCGTATAATAACTTTGAGAGCATTGACTTTAAATACCCCAAACCATCAAATTATAGGACGACACTAACTGTTAATTTGACCAACAACAACATTTCTCATATCACAGAACAGGATTTACATAATATTAAAAGTTTTTATCCAAACATTATAAATCTGCGAAACAATCCTCTAAAATGCACGTGCGATCTGGCGAAAATGATGGAGTTCTTTAAATCACAAAGTGACCAGAATTGGACATCAGCATATGCATACCTTAACGATGCAAAATGTGTTAGTCAATCTTCAGAAAAAGTTATGTATAAGTTAAGTGCATTGAATGACTTCTGCTCGTTAAGGAGGATTGACGAGGGTGATTTGGACACGACAGATTTCTATCTGCCACTTTTCCTTTCTTTAGGTATGGCTTTATTTAGTATTTTAATTGTGTTTATTATGATACGTTTCAGAACTGAAATAAAAGTTTTGTTTCATACAAGGATAAGTGGTGTCGTGCCAATACATGCTTCCTCTTCCTCTTCTTCATCGTCATCATCTTCTTTAAAGCCTATTGGGGCTTCGAAAGACTTTGACGCCTTTGTGTCATACAGTTCCAGAGACGAACAATGGGTCCTCAACGTCTTGTGTAGAAGATTGGAATCGCCACCTTTAAATTTTAGTCTTTGTCTACATCACAAACATTTCGTTCCAGGAGCTTACATAGCAGACAATATAATAGAAAGTATTGAGAAAAGCAGACACACCATAATGGTTCTTTCTAATAACTTTCTGAATAGTGAATGGTGTTTATTAGAGTTCCGAAAGGCATTCCATCAGAGCCTCCTCGAGGGTAGACATTTGATCATTATAATTTTAGATGACACTTTGTGTTTGGACGCTTGCCCAGATTTGAAGCACTGTTTGAACACTAGGACTTATATTAAAGTCAGTGAAACTCTGTTCTGGGAAAAACTTGTGTATTCTATATCATGTAAAACTGGTAGACATTATAACCAGGTATCCAGAGACAATAGTCAAGATAGTTCAACTACAGCATCACAGAGTATAGAAGAGTCAGCGTCATTTCTGTCGTGACAAAACTCGTGTTTGTCTATGGATTTATACATTTATTGTCAACTTATGAGGGTGATATGAAGATTTGTTCAACCGTGGTAGGTCATGTTCTCCAGCCCTCGGGATACATGGCTTTCACAGGCTGAACAAATCTCTATGCTCACCATGCGGAGTACAGGGCATCTCGTCCCGTACATACAGTCAAACTTGTCAATAAAGAGCACCCAAGGGAAGTAGTAAAAAGTAGTAAAAGTTGCCTTTAAGGACAGATATTCCTTATATACAGGTTCAAATAAGATAAAAATCAATTGGGATAAAACTGCACTTGCATTTAAGAGCAAGTGACCCTTATATAGCGGTGGTCTTTAAGGCAGGTTTGGCTGTGTGTATTTTATGGAAATACTTTAATTTGTACCCCCACTATTTTTTGACAGATTAAGCCTGAAATGACAGAATAAAGCCATTTTAATCAATTTTGCGAATTTTCCCCAAAAATTTTACGTAGAATTAAAGTAAATTTGCCTTGTACATTCGCTGTATTGTTAACTTGTTTGTAAAGAAATCAAACGCGTTCTAATGATAGTAATAAGAGTGGTCCTCGGATCATTTTTGCACTGAGGAAACGGTCGCAATCGCAAAGCAAATTAAAAACTTTGAACACTGGCAAATTAAGTTGAACACGTGAACTTTTACCAGGGAAGCGAGACCGGGTGCTCTGGAAGGGTAAGGTTTTTTTTCATTTCAATCCATAAATAATATTTGTCATAGCATGGTATAATCATCATGTCCAAGTTCATTCATAGAATCGAAGCAGTATCTTAACGTAATAATCTAAACTATGTAACAAAGTTGTTTTTCTTGCACAACAATTTGGTTGAAATAATTTGAAATGTTTGGGGGAAAATATAAAAGTGTGGCTTCTAGATATTCAGTATTTAATTTGGAAAACTCTCAGCTTTAGCAGAATTATATTTTCAACAATTTTATCATGTGTTTTATGATTTTTTTAAATCTGCAATTCGACCAGTTTTAAACATGTACATGTATAATAATTAATGGAAGTGTCATATACCATTTTTTGAATACATTTTATGAACAAATTAAAAAAATAGTATATGACAGGAGTGTATTATTAAGTTCATTAAATGGAGCAAGTCGCATATCGATCATCTAACCACCGCTTCCTAGTCATATGATCGCAGTACAAAAATAAATGTCTTGTTATATACAACGGATCAAATTTAACGTGGGTGCACTGTTATTTATGTACGCAGGGTGTTTTTGTAAAGTTGAATAATAAATATTTTAATAATTTCATTATAGTGTTTTAATTTTGTTTTCATACATCACGATTTTAACACAGGAATTAAGACTTTGTTATAAGAAAAAAACGGGGGATTTTTGTCACAAAACTGTTATACGAGAATATCCGGAATTAACTTGGTGACAAATATTTTACAGAACAACGCCTTCAATCGGTCATAAAAATATTTTCTTCGTCCAGTAAAAATACTCGACAACTACCGGGTAAACCCCGTATCAGAAAAGGTGTTTCTCCTCGTTTCAGACAACTAGCTTAGTTGATAGATTGCTCTGCATGTATGTGGGATGTCGTGGGTTCGAACAATAGGCAGTTGCTGTTCTTTCGCCAAACACTCGGCATTTAGAATTGAAAGTTACGGCTCCTTCGGAAGAGACCTTAATAACCGATGTCCCGTCTCAAGGCAGACGTGGCATGTTAAAGAACCCTCCGTGCACATTGCAAAGGTAAAGATTTCTGCCATTTCCACTATGGGTGCTGATGTCTCGATATCCGTGAAATATTCTTGATTAGGACATAAAGACCTATTCGATCAATCAATCTCTCGTTGCATTTAAGAAGACACGTCTTGTATTTCTGGTTTTTTTTTCAACAACTGTCACTTTTTAAAGTGTCACAATGTTAGCATCCCATCTGACACAGGCTGTTTAATTCGACGGATAAATTGAAAAAGTCAATTTAGACAGATTTTTTTCCATTTTGACGGGGCTTTTTTAATGAAAAGTACTAAAAGTTCGGACTTTTTGTATGGAAATTGTACCAAAATCAAACACTTAACGACAAAAAAGTACATGAATGGCAAGCTTGCCCACTAAAATGTACCGATCTGGACAAATTAATTTGATTGGTCAGCCTGCTGACATCTGTAACTATCATAAAGTGCCATAGACATGTTAACATCGTCCGACGTCTGTAACTATCATACATCTTCAAATGAGTGTTTATCACACTACCGTCATGTTTGTGAACAAAAAACCACAACTGTATAAATAAAAAAACAAACATAGCAACCCATGTCCAAATCAGTTTCAGAGTAAACTTTGAAAATTGGGAAATTAGGTTAAACACGTGAAAATTTATGAGAGAAGTGAGGCCGGGCACCGCGGAAGGGTAAGCATCTCATGTTTAGCTAGCTGCACCCGCCACGTGTGTGTGTAATCAAAATTGAGAGTGAAATAATCAAATGAACATGGAACTTTTTATACATAATATATATAAAACCATACTTAACAAATAACTTCTTTAATCATTAAAGATAGGTTACCTTAAAAGCATATAAAAAGGATTACAAAAAAACAAAAAACAAAACAATTTCTGGTAAAAATAAGATTGTTTTCATCACAGGTTATCAGTTAAAGCAAAATTACAAATTATTGTAGTTACTGAAACTTATTTTTTAATAGGTTGCAAATTTTGATGTGATCTTTAGACTTCCCGATATTACTAAAAACAGCATTTGCATTTTGCTTTTGACAACAGTTCAAAGTTACAATTTTTCTAGACATTGATTTTCATATTTTATATTAGGGAAAAAAGTAGCCTGTAGGTACTTACTAGCCCTGAATTGTAATGGTAATAATATCTTACATTTAATACAGAGAAGTAATGCTATGTAATGCTTAAATTACATGCATTTTTGTCTATGTAATGCATTACATTACAATTACATGTAATGCAAAAATTAGGGCATTACACATTACATGCATTAATTGGGAAAATGTAATGCATTACAATTACAAATTAGCATTACCACATGCCTGATATATATATATACTGTATAATTGGAATGAAACTAATGCATCCATCCTGTCGGCCACTTATCTTCAATGTATATATTCAACTTGTATCAAGGCAGCGCACCAGCTATAGGTGAAATTGTGGTGTGGTCAGGGCAATATTCAGGGAGGGTTGCCTACCGTGACAAGGGCATCCGTCTCTTCTGAATGACCATGTATTTTTTATTTTCAAATGCAGAGTGCTTTGTAAAACAAAACTTAACTACTTTCAAGTCTTGGTCAGGGTTCGAAACCATGACCTCTAACTTACAGAATGAGCACTCTACCAACTTAGCCACTGCAATGATGAATATGCAACAATGAAACAGACATGTGTATGTGTTGAAGTACTAGAAAACTTCCTAGTGGTGAATGATGAGTGAAAAACTGACCAGGTGACCAGGGTTCAAAATTTACCAAAACATTGCAACTAGGTAACTGAAGGTATACAGGTGCATTTAACTGTTAAGCACCAAAGTGACTCTGTTATTTCTGAAATTGTCTTGTACTTTATATATTGCACTGGGAAAGACTTTAGTGTGAAACAGTTTGTCAGTAATATGCCAATGGTTTTTGTGGTAATCTGGTTTCCTTCATATATATAGGTGAAAGCATCTAAACTAGGTCGTAAACACATAGTATTACATCAGGACAAACCTTATTGCACCTGGTCGCTAGACTGGGGCCTAAAAACATGGTTGGAACAAACCTTATTGCACCTGGTTGTAGGTTTGGTAAAAAAAAAAAAAAAACAAAATGTAGAGAAAATGATTTAAATTTATTGCATTGTCAAGAGAATGATGAGTTTGATATCATCATACAAACATACCATAACAACATGCGTAATATCAACAACTGGCACTATATATATATATATAATTATACATGTGACACCACAATCTGAGATCAGACAACACCTCTCAACTCCTTTTACAGATGATCTATATTGTTACTGTGATGATTATCTGACAAACCCTGCTATAAAGCACTGCTGAATCTTTGGTTAAAAAATCTGTTAACTCTGAACCCCTACCATGTACCAAAAAATCTTTGTAAATCAAAAATTTGTTTTGCAAGTAATAAACTTTTCTTATGTTCACAAGTTGGCAGACCATAAAACACACACACTTCGCATGCATACACGAACCTGTTCATAGATTAATCTATATAAAATAGTTCTGGTTGCAAATAGCTGAAAAATTGCTGATGTGATGTTATGCAACATTCATCCAACCAACCTTCCCCTGTACCAATGGAAATTTGTTTCTGTTTATATATAAATGGACCAAAATTAATTTGAAGCATGGTTAACCCTGCAGAATAATCTGAATAATAATTTGAATTTTAAATGAAGATATACATATATACTGAACATTTTTCACAGGCAGGAAAAAAACAGTGTAATTATATCTGTGTACACAAGTTATCAACACTCAATACTGCTCCAAAACTGCCAAAATAGTTGTTTTGAATTATAATTTACTTTATGTATCCATCTTGATTCACACACACACATACACACACCAGTGGCGGATTTAGAGGAGGGGTTGGGGGGGGGTTGCAACCCCCCCTTTGAAAAATTTAAAGAGAGAGAGAGTGAGATATTGACTGATTAAAATTATTTTCTTGGCCCCCACCGGGGCTCTGCCCTAGACCCATCGTCTCTGGAAGTTCGCGCCTTTGGCGCTCGCATCTAGCATTGATATAATTCTCGCCCCTCCCCTTAAAAAAATCCTGTATAGATCTCAACCCCCCCCCCTTTTAAAAAATCCTGGATAGTTCTCAACCCCCCTTTCAAAAAATCCTGTATCCGCCCCTGCACACACACCTTCCAAATACCCAGGTATACACCATGCATCATGTACACTCTCCTTCTATCCTGTGATAGGTTGTACAGATTATCTCAGTAACAATATAAATCATCTTTGTTAAGGATTATTCCCTCTGTCTACCTGATATAAACAGTTCCATAATTTTACGGGACTTAAAATATAAAAACCAAATATATGTAATATATATAATACACTCACACAAACATATATAGAGACATATAATGTATCACCAAACATACAGGTAAATGAATGAATCAAAATAACTTGGCATGTCACCTTTGACACCCCCCCCTTGTATTCTTCAAAAATGAAGTACATGTATTCTGATTCATATATATATATTTATCATACAATTTCTATTTATAATTACGAATAAGAAAAACATTGCCATTTACACATACAAATAATCCCATGGTATCCTCATCCAGCTAAATTCATAACAGGATACCAAGTACAAGGTACCCTGATTTTGTTTTAATATTCAAGCATAATTCATAACAGGATACCAAGTACAAGGTACCCTGATTTTGTTTTAATATTCAAGCATAATTCATAACAGGATACCAAGTACAAGGTACCCTGATTTTGTTTTAATATTCAAGCATAATTCATAACAAGATACCATAATGGTATCCTGATTTTGTTTTAATATTCAAGCATAATTCATAACAGGATACCATAATGGTACCCTGATTTTGTTTTAATATTCAAGCATAATTCATAACAGGATACCATAATGGTATCCTGATTTTTTTTAATATTCAAGCATAATTATAACAGGATACCATAATGGTACCCTGATTTTGTTTTAATATTCAAGCATAATTCATAACAGGATACCATAATGGTATCCTGATTTTGTTTTAATATTCAAGCATAATTCATAACAGGATACCATAATGGTATCCTGATTTTGTTTTAATATTCAAGCATAATTTATAACAGGATACCATAACGGTACCCTGATTTTGTTTTAATATTCAAGCATAATTCATAACAGGATACCATAATGGTACCCTGATTTTGTTTTAATATTCAAGCATAATTCATACCAGGATACCATAATGGTATCCTGATTTTGTTTTAATATTCAAGCATAATTTATAACAGGATACCATAATGGTACCCTGATTTTGTTTTAATATTCAAGCATAATTTATAACAGGATACCAAAACGGTACCCTGATTTTGTTTTAATATTCAAGCATAATTTATAACAGGATACCAAAACGGTACCCTGATTTTGTTTTAATATTCAAGCATAATTTATAACAGGATACCATAATGGTACCCTGATTTTGTTTTAATATTCAAGCATAATTCATAACAGGATACCATAATGGTACCCTGATTTTGTTTTAATATTCAAGCATAATTTATAACAGGATATCAAGTACAAGGTACCCTGATTTTGTTTTAATTCAAACAAATTTGTAATTGTATAGTAATTACAAAAGTTCCAAGGTCTGCTTCAATTGCAACAGGACATCAAGCACAATAAAACATTTTATCAAACATCACACATATGCTTCATTATTTACTATATCACGTAAGCTTTTTTACATTTAATACACAAAAATTTACAAATATGATTAAATTCATTATACTAAAAAGCAGCATATATTTACATCAACTATGTGTAAAAATGGACAAAAATATTTAAGAAATGTGAATAATGTACAAAATACTTCAAAATATGTTCAAATAATGAAAAGCATGGGTTTGACCTACTGTTTCTACTTGTAATGGAAACTGTCTCGTATATAATTTTTAGGAGTAATGGTCTTTCATGTGTCAAATTATACAATTCCATATCAACAATTCTACAGAGGCATGCAGGATGTAACATCAGGTGGTACGTGAGCAAACAACATAATTTAAAACATCTATTTTTATGTAATTTTAGTCATTTTTATTTCAAGAAGTACATTATCTGACAACAATTCCTATTACTGAAAAACACAGAATTATTGGATTTAGTACAAACACCTTCCACTAAATCCAGTTACAGGAAACATGTTATGAAATCTATGTATACAGAAAAGTCAAGTCTTGTCTTTTAGTCTTCACAAGCAGAACAGACTCTACTATACACAGTAAAATGTTAGTAATCTATGAAGTAATGACTGATTATCATTTCTGAGCAGTAACCAATACATGTATAGTGAATTTGTGAAACTACTATATTATATATTTAGTGAAGACCATGATAATAAAGGTTGCCAATAGAGGCCCTTATGACATGTCCTTTTATTATTTCTTAATATTTTATGTGATTCAAGATACTGGTAAAACAAAAATGAGACTTTAAAAAAATATGTAATGATGTGATCAGATAAACTTATTATTACTAGTATCAGGTTACTATGGTAACAACATGAAACGTTTGTGACCTAATTAAATATTTAAATTTCTTTCTTCAACATGTTAATACTTCATTAAATTACAAGAATGAAATATTTGATAAAATACAGCACACTACTCTGAATTAACTAGACTACACTGGCATATGTACGCCAATCTGAATTAACGAACACTGGCATATGTACACCACTCTAAATTAACGAACACTGGCATATGCACACCATTTTAAATTAACTGACAATGGCATATGTACGCCACTTTCAATTCACTGGACTACACTGGCATATGTAGAGAACTCTGAATTAACGAACACTGGCATATGTACGCCACTCTAAATTAACGAACACTGGCATATGTACGCCAATCTAACAAGACTACACTGGCATATGTATGCCACTCTAAATTAACAGACACTGGCATATGTACAACACTGAATTAACGGACACTGGCATGTGTACATCACTCTGAATTAATGAACACTGGCATATGTACGCCAATCTAACAAGACTACACTGGCATATGTACGCCAATCTAACAAGACTACATTGGCATATGTACAACAAGTAACACAATAACTTTGTATCAATAATATGAGCACCAAAACAAATGTACAAAAAAAACAACAATATAACATACAGATAAGACTAACAATATAACATACAGATAAAACCAACAAAGTAGATTTAATCATAAAATTGTTGATATCTGTACATCACTTCATTTCAGTCTGTGTCATGTCTTCTGAGGGTTCATTTGCAAAAAGATCTGTGATCCTCAACTGAGTAATAATATTTCTTTCAAGGAAATATTCACCAGATTTAAATCACAGTTGAATCCATTCACAATTTTAAGTGAAAAATAAATTTATAGATCTCCATGCACAAAATAAAAGTGATCTAAATTTGTATACTTACAATCTGTTTTTTGTTTTTAATTACTCATTGACTTTATTCGCTTTCAAAAACATTGTCTTCATAGAGATTTTTATATTTCATCTTCTATATGATTTTCTTTTCAAGCGTATAAAATCAATTAATTTTTCATTTCATTATTAAAGGATTACATGCTTACATGCATATTATAAAATTAATATTTAAAAAATTATTTAAATGATCATATCAAAGAAAATGCTCAGAAATAAAACTTTGTTATACTGTAAACATATTTAGTTTCCCGTGGATCTATTTCCGCTATATAGGAAATATAGACATATCCGCGTAGTTAAATTTTCGCGTTTTTGAAATATGCACTATAAAACAATAAGCATAATATAATTTTCACTTGGTATTAATTTTTGCCCAAAACAAATGACCTCGAAATAAGCGAAAATTAGTACACCGCTAAAATAAATATGTTTACAGTATATGTATTAAGGTTAACAAACATACAGGTAACCAGTAAGCAATATTCTCTCAACAGTAAATGTGATTTCATTATAATGGGATTTGCCACTGTGATGTGATTAATGTGATACCGTTAATGTCTGTGCAGAACTACTATTTCCATTGGCTATATCATATCAATTCACATTTCCTGTAAAAATGATGTTATTATGGGAATTCACAATGTTAACAATTTCCAAAACGTCCCACACAAACATCAAGGAGTGTTGATCATGTGGTACAGGGGCAAACACAAATGAATATTTCTCAAAAAGCACTTATCTCGTTTATAACAAAGAAAAAAGTCGAGAGAAAACTTGGAGGATTGAGTGTAGCCTGAAACAGATGTACTTTAATATAACAACATAAACCTACTATAGTCCATCAGCAATATTGTGGTATAGTATTTATAAACATGGAAGAGTTTATATAATGTAGATAGCCTAAGATAGAGATAAAAAAGGTGGGGTTGAAAAATGAATGCACTAAGGCGTGAATAAAGGTATGCAATAAAACAATATTAATACCTATTTGTGTATAATAAACTCTGCCACAATATGGCTGACGGACTATAGTTAAATGTATATACAAAAATGTACAAATACTGTATATATACATGTATCTTACATGAAGATAAAACACAACAAAATACAAACAAACAAAAATATAACAACAAACAAGCAATCAGTGATATGACAAATAATACATATATATATAGTAAATGACTCGATCAACATGTTTATATGACTAGAATATAGCGATTCCAATGAGGTAACAAAACATACACATAAAATGATGCTTAACTCCATCTGTGTCATAATGATGCTTAACTCCATCTGACTGTGTTATAATGATGCTTAACTCCATCTGTGTCATAATGACATTTAACTCCGACTGTCATAATGATGCTTAACTCCATCTGAATGTGTCATAATGATGCTTAACTCCATCTGACTGTGTCATAATGATGCTTAACTCCATCTGACTGTGTCATAATGATGCTTAACTCCATCTGACTGTGTCATAATGATGCTTAACTCCATCTGACTGTGTCATAATGATGCTTAACTCCATCTGACTGTGTCATAATGATGCTTAACTCCATCTGTGTCATAATGACATTTAACTCCGACTGTCATAATGATGCTTAACTCCATCTGAATGTGTCATAATGATGCTTAACTCCATCTGAATGTGTCATAATGATGCTTAACTCCATCTGACTGTGTCATAATGACGCTTAACTCCATCTGACTGTGTTATAATGATGCTTAACTCATTCCACTGTAAGTTATATCTGAAAACTGGCTGATGAGTTAAAAGCAAAATCATTCCACTGTAATTTAAACCTGAAAACTGGCTGGGGACTTAAAATTAAAGTCATTCCACTTTAAGTTATATCTGAAAACTGGCCCAGGAGTTAAAATCAAAATCATTCCACTGTAAGTTATATCTGAAAACTGACTCAGGATTCAAAATGGAAATAATTCCACTTTAAGTGACATCTGAAAACTGGCTGGGGAGTTAAAATTAAAGTCATTCCACTTTAAGTGATATCTGAAAACTGGCTGGGGAGTTAAAATTTAAGTCATTCTACTTTAAGTGACATCTGAAAACTGGCTGGGGAGTTAAAATTAAAGTCATTTCACTGTAAGTTATATCTAAAAACTGACTTAAGAGTCAAAATGGAAATCATTCCACTGTAAATTATATCTGTAAACTGTAAACAAGGGCATATTACAAACACTCAGGCAATGCAGGGTGTAAGTTAGATCATATGTTAAACATTTAATTAAGTTAAAATAAAAATGCATTTATGAGGAATTAAGCTATGGAAGACCATGCAATCAAATAATAATAATAAACCAATCAAGAATGATAACACATGTATGACAAAGGCAAGAAAGAAATCAAATTTTTTAAGGTCTCTCCTGAAGGACCCCATGATTTTCATTTCTAAATGCTTGGCAAACAAACAATCACTATCTATTGTCAAGTCTTGGTCAGACCCGGCCACGGTTTAAACCTATAATCTCCCATATATGAAGCCAGCACTCTACTAACTGAGCTACAGTCATGGTGTAGTTATTTTTAGATGGCCGTGTTTAGGATATGTCACTTTTATTTCATTCTTGGGCTGCCACATTGGGCCAATATGTCCTAAATTTATAATGTAAGCCAAAATGTGACTTAGGCCAAGTCAAATTAATTTTCAGTTCCACAGATGTTTGGGAAAAATAGAGACAAGCAAGCTGTTAAACCTTAAAGGTATTTTTTCTTAAAAATTATTTTTTCATTTTTCTTTTGCCTTATAAATCTTGAACATTCAGTACAGTAAGACAGAATGGTATCTGAATTTTGATCTACCCTGCACAAAGTTTTGACATAGTGATAATTGACACAAGGTACTTGTGTAGCACTCAAAACTGATCGTAAGGTACAGAAGTAGTAGGATATTTATGAACCCTGTAGACCTGTGATAATTGTAAAATACTTGTCTAACACTTTAGACTGATCAGGATGCACATGTATCAGGAAATTTATTAACCCTGTAGACCTGTGATAATTGATAAAGTACTTGTCTAGCACCTAACACTGATCATGATTCATTGTGATTTTATCTAATCATTTCCTGTAACACTTCTGTCGGATGGCTGTTGATTAACACTCTATAATTAATGTTATTTATATAGTGTAAATATTACTAGTACATCTCGAAATAAAACAAGCTGTATCAGTTTTTTTGACAAATTCACAAAATTTACAAATGTATGTATAATTCATTTTAAGAATGCTTGATTGATTAAATGAGGTTTTACGTCCCAAGACAAGAATATTTCACTCATATCTAGATTTCACCAGCTACAGATAAAGTGGAAGAAATTTTAAGCTTTGCAGTGTGCTCAGGGCAATGTGTAGGGATGGTTCTTTAGAGTACCAGGCCTGCTGTGAATTAGATGTATTTTTATTGGCACTGTATTTTTTTTTTTTTGAAATGTTAAAACTACATGTACAAACATAACCCAAAATCAATAAAGGAATAATTAATGAAAGTTAAAATTGTTATTCAGAAGAATTTTCCCCGACCTAGCTTTCAAAGCTACACAGATGAAGTGTTTGTAATGTGGAAAATACAGTCACAAAGACAGATAATTGAATCAGAATTGAGTTATAAGCACACTTATGGTTATGATACAAGAGAAGTTAAGAAACAAAACATCTCTTTAGTAAATCTAATCCATCAAAAACTTGCATACCAATGGAAAATTCATGCTTATAGCACGAAAAAATTCTAATATACTAGTACTTAATACAGGCAAGTCAACAGTGTAATTTAAATGATTTTAAAATGTAAAATGGAGAAAGGATATTTATAACACAATAAGATTTAAGTAACAGTTTAACCCATCTTCAATGGACCATGGACAATACTGGATGTAAAATAACAAAATATATAATTTATAGTAACGAAAATTAAAATCATGATTCAACTTACTCAATCCACATCATATATAACATAACATGATATGAATATCAAAATAACCAAACTGTTTCCATGGCAACAAACAAAACTATTCTTATCTCCATGAATGTAGAAATAACATTGTTAACATCCCTTCTCACTTTGAGAAAAAAATCTTGTCTTCATGGAGATAAACTCATTGTTTTCTCCATGGAAATGAACCACTTGTTTCTACGAATAACTTGCCATCTAATTTTCATTGAAATGAAAAAAATAAGTCCTTGTAATTTTGTCTCTCCAAGTAGAGGAGACAATCTGATTTCTATGGAGATAAATAAATATTAAGTAAATAGGATATTAAATGTCTATAAGAGTAGTATGACTTTGGTTTACTGGATATGGACGTGTTGTGTCCATGGCACTTTACGTCTGTGAAATTCAGATGTATGATTTCATGACAGTGGTTTGTTAAACAAACCAAAACTCTTCAATTTAATCGCAACATGTTCCAAACATACATTAAGATGTTCATCAAAGACATTTTTATCATTTGTCTTAAATAATGATATAAATTGTACTACAATGTAGTAAAAATATTTACACTGCATTGTCGTCAAAAAATTCATTTTTAATGAAAATCTTTCAAACTGAAAAAGCAGGTACTGTTTGAATGAGGGTATAACATGATGCTTGAATAGATGTTATTACAGTATAACATATATTTCATTAAAAACTATCCACTAATTTCATTTTAAATCAATGTTGGAGGTAGCTTGAGATACCTTCAAACTGAGCAGGCAACACCTCAATGACATTCTTTTCTTACATTTTAGAACAAAAAACTGATTAAATAAATGGATATAAATATTTCATGATTTAATTTGATAACTTTTTTCAGCATCATGACTTGAGCAACATATAATGATGAACTAAGTGTAGGAAAAAGTCTCATTTACAAATATCATTATATATAAATACAGGGGTTAAAAATTCCCTGGGTCCAAGGTCCGGGACCTATTGATTTTACCTTAGACCCTTGATATCTAACTGTAAAAGTCTGATGGACCTGCCATTTTTATCAGAATAATACTACTTTTTCAATGTGATAACATAATTGCACATGGATCTTTCAATGTTGATATAGGACTTTCAAAACTTTATGTGGGACCTGCCAAAAATAAAGGCAAAAGGTCCTGGACCTTCCATTACAAAACATAATTGAACCCCTGAAATAGAATAAAGGAATGCTATCACTTGTACTATCTGATGATTTTTTGTCATTGTGGACTTCTGATCTATAAAGCAGTGTTCAATTAAAGATTTTTCCTAGGGGTCATTTAAAAAAAAATTCCTCTAATTTTAAAAACACTATTATGTGTTACTTTTGAATTTTTATGAAATAATGCATTTAAAAGTAGGTCATGCCAACACTGTAACAATAATTTTTCCATTCATATAATGTTAAATACTGTCCATTAAGGCCATAACAATGGGGATACAGCCCCTTCTAGACTTAACACTGATTAAGTGAAGATTGAAGATGTAGGAAAATCCTACTTGTAACATAATCTGTCATCCATAGTATATAGTATATATTTATAGTTCATCAGCATTATCTTGGCAGAGTGATTATAAACACGAAGGAGTCTATATCATGTAAATAGGGAACATATGATGAATGAACCTTTGAAGGTGTGAATATACATATACGATAACACGGTAATAAAACATATTTGTGTAGAATAGACTTGCTGGTGTTTATAAACACTCTGCCAAAATATCGCTGACGGACTATACCAAACTTTTTATATTCAGAGGAATCAAAAGTAACGACTTAACAAATTAACAAAATATTTAACAAATGCACCATTTTCTTGTTTGATCAAACTCATCACTGACCTCAATTCATTACACAGCCACATTTACATGCAAAAAACAAAATTCTGATAAATGCTTCGTAATGAGCCTAGATCTCATATGACTGAATTATATTCTTCCATAACTTAAAAACTTAATTACAAAAAATACATTAAAACGAAAACTGTAATAACAAAATATAAAATCTGGATAAATTTTTTATACCTAAAGTTAAAACAATATCAACAAGCTGTGGAACTTGGTCTTCGCCGTACGGTAGCTTTGGTTCCGCTTAAATTTACTCTACAACTGGTGGTTAAAGCTGACCCTAGACACAGTTTAGTAGGAGCTGAAGGTCCACCTGGTAACTGTAAAATGGCTGTTCTAACTGATGCTATACCATCATCTGTTGGTTCCATTGCTATCGGTGTAATATCAAATGGACAAGATTTAATTGGAAAGTAAAACGGTATATGAGTATTGTTATCTTGTGGTAACGGCAAAGGCGGCAGGTTACGAGACGGTAATTTCTGTACTTTGGTTCGTCGTGGGAGAGGTGTAGATGAATATGGCATGTAATCTGGTTCAATTAAAACAAGAACTTTAGCAAAAGGCCTGGAGGCCATATGTAACATTTCTTTGGCTCGTAATTGTCTGCTTCTTTGTGCATCAAATGCTTGCTTTATCTTCCACAATAGAACACACATTGACAGAAAGAGGAAAAAACTGGAGAAAAATACAGAAAAGAACACAAACAGATCAATATGAGGTTGATCCTGTCGGAAATAAAGTGTTCCATAAGTCTTTGTAGAGTCCATATCTCCTTTTCCACGTAAAATTATAAAAAATTTGGATTTTCGTAAATCATGGGATTCAAGAGGCAGTGTAATAACAAGTCGTCTTTGTACATCCCGTACAATCAATATATTACTGGTTTCTAAAAGTGTGTAGTAGGTATGGAAACCATCAGCTCTAATAGGTAACACCTCATGCCGTTCTCCCGATGTTGTGTTATAAATGCTTCGTTTTCTTAAATGGTGATGAGGTGGGATGTGTTCACTGATGTCAAAGATAGGATCTAATTCCACCTCATGGACTCCGGTATAATCATTGACATTCACAACAAAGGTTTTGTCATTTGATGAGAAGTACACGTCAGCTCCTAAAAACAACAATAATAGAAACAAAAATGGAGTGCCATTTTAAAAAAGCCCCCCCCCCCCTTTCTGAAACCGAAACATGTGCACAATCAAAATACGACTAACTAAAATGAAACACCATTTCGAAAAAGTTGCCCAAAAAAAACCCCAAACTTTCTGAGCCTCCAACATGTGCACAATTAAAATAAAAATAATCAATTGCACATCTACTCCATCCAAAGATTGTTCCTGTAAAGTTTCATCAGACCTGTTGAATAGTTTTTTCTTGCACCCCAGATAGAAAAATCCATTAAAAGAGAGGTGCAAGATATCTCCATCTTGTACCCCCCCCTGTGCAAGATAGCCTACACGTTGTTTTTCCAGCAAAATTTTATCAACAAAATCAGAGGTGTATCGAACTTGAAATTGATTTAAAATTGAAAAATTGTACTTTCTGGTGCAAGAAATAGAACCAATCACTACTTGTGGTGCCAGATAAGGAAATCTCAACCCTCGTTCTAATATATTTGGTCCAGAACTCTGCAAGCCTCGTTCTGGACCAAATATATTAGAACTTGCGTTGAGATTTCCCTATCTGGCACCACAAGTAGTGATAGATTCTATTATTATGAAATGTATGCAGAAGAAATGGAGCAAACACTAAACACTATAAATCCCCATCACTATGTTTGATGGACATAACCGAAGTACGAAAGGGATGACAATGACATGCCATGATGGGGAAAAATTGTTAGGACTTAACATCTTGACCATATTGAACATTGCTCAATTTTTTTTAATATTTCCCCATGACACACAGTATATGAAATGATTTAATGATCCATTTAATTTTGAAATGACTTTCAACATATTGAAAAGTGTTTAATTTATGATATTTGGCCTAAAAACTCCCTGTGAAATTTGTCAATCCCAGATAGCAAGGTCAAGTACACATAATTTTTTTTAATTATTATTGAAATGAAATAAATATTTCTTTTTGTTATTGAAAATGGGTCAAAGACTCAATGGGCCGGGTTGCCATTAAGTCAGGTGCACATCTTTGATAATCTTTGGATATATACAGTACAAAGTAACTAAGTTTCAAAGTCTGGGAAAATGGGAAAAAAATCATGAAATATTTCCAAAAAGTCAGGTGCACATCTTCAATATTTATAGAAACATTCTGTAAAGTTTAAAGGTTTTGATTGAAAACTGTAGGAGGAGTTGAGTTCACAAAGTAGGTACCCCTAGTTCAAATACTTGCTAAAAAGTGACTAAGTTTCAAAGTCTGGAAAAATGGGAAAAAAATCTTGAAATATTTCCATAAAGTCAGGTGCACATCTTCAATATCTATAGATACATTCTGTGAAGTTTCAAGGTTTTTGGTTGAAAACTGTAGATTGCGTTGAGTTCACAATGTTGGTACCCTATTTTCCCCGCCCGCCAACCCGACCACCCAACATTCACCATACAAAATGGTTTCCAAAAATGAATGAATTGGGTACTTTGCACACTGCAAAATTTGTGTATCATTTTATTATTATACATGTACCATTTTATTATTATAAAACATACCTCCTTGGGTTATATCTATGGTAATTCTAATATCAACATTTAAGTATTTGGGTTGTACAACAAAGAAGACCGTTCTATGAAGGCCCAGAGGACTTGGGTTCTGGTTACACTGGTTCTGTGTTTCTGGGTCCAGACAATAATCCTTATCTACACTCATCTGTCGGTAACACTGGTGTTTATTTGTGGGTGTCCCAAGGAAATACTCTTTACAGACTGAACACTAAAATACAAATAAAACAATTATAAATGAAATATTTAAATGAGAATAATTTGCTGAAAAATAAAAGCTATTAAAGACCAGTATAAAGTAAAACCTTGTTATAATGTCCCTCAATAATGTTGCCACGTTGTTTATAACCACAGTATTTTAATGTATTCCAAAATTCATTTCTTTATTTTTCTTATTTATAACCCCCTCTCAATTTCATCAAACTGGTTTATAACATGAAATTTGACAGAACAAATGTGGCAGTAAATCAGGGTTTTACTGTACATAAAAAATTAACACAGGATTAATATAATGACAAAGTCACATGGCCAGTTTGACATGAGAGAAAGAACAACCGTGCATAATAATGTCTAATTACACTTAAACAACTAATAGTAAAGTATGAAAAACAAAGAAGCAAATCAGTTAATGCTATTGATTCAATGATTGATTGAATGGGGTTTTGAATCCTAGTCAAGAATATTTCACTTATATCAAGACATCAACAGCTAAATGGGAAGGCGCAGAAATTTTTAACTTTGCAGTGCACTTAACTATTGATTCAAAGAGAATGGCTTTTTTTTAAAATTGGAGTTTACATCAGCAATATAGAAATGATTTAAATCTAAGAAACAAACCAATTTAACATAGTTTGCATTTAATCTTGATTTGAAACGCTCTTCAAAAATATACAAGCCTATTTGTTGATATTTAAGTATGCAACAAAGAACTGGACCATGCTGGTACACTAAATCCGAAATCTTGTACAGTAGCAGTCCATTCAGTATTTATCTCAAACTTAATCCAAATACAAACAAGTAAGAGACAACTGTTGAGAGTAGATCCCTGTATTACAATACCTGTTTCTGCCAACATTTCTCCCCTCCAGCATCATCAGATTGTTTAGTACATCTTGTTTCTGTGTTGTTTCCACAACGACATCCTTCTCCAGTGTCAACATTACATGTAACACTGTGACCATGACACTGACATCTATAAATAAAAACAAAAATTTTATACTTTTTAACAGTACCTAGAGTCTCTTGTTAACAACTTTTACTCAGATGGTTTTAAATTTTTGCACATTTCAGGATGGAAGTAGTCAAACATGTCTATAAAGGCCACCAAAGGGAAGCAGTAAAAGTGGCTTTTATTAATCGGTAGGTGACCCTTACATACAGGTTCAAATAACATTGGGATAAAATTTTTACTGGCCTTTACAAACAAGTGGCCCTTATATAGAGGTGACCTTTAAAGCAGGTTTGAGTGTACATAGTATTTATTAATTTGAATCTGAACAAAACTTTACAGCTGAGAATAAAAGCTGGTTTACATTATAACATATTTAACCATTGAACTGTCTAGAAATGGTGTTTATAGTGCTATAACTTCCATTGCTGTGCAAAGCAAACCGAATAGCGCGTGCTAGTGTGTTATGACTAGTTTGCTTTGCACGGCAATATGGAAGTAATAGCACTATAACTAGACAGTTCAATAGTTATATTTACATCTCGCATTTTTTGAAAATCTTATTTTTGTTTTTGAATCCTGAAATAAACTTAAAACACTGTCGTGTACGACATGCAATATCAATTCCTGGAACAGCCTATCAATGACGTCACAGGCATAGGTGTCAGCAAGAAATGAGTGACATCACATTAGCAAATGTAATTATAGTCCTATAACTTCATTTGGTCTAAAACAGAGTTTAATACAATCAAACACCATAAATGTAAATATCATTGTGTAACTTACATATATAATTATACATGGAAAATTAGAATTCTTAAAATACAGTAAAATCATTTTATGACTTTTGTCTCTACTTATTTTTACAACAAACAACCTACTTTGATATTTTGATAAAGACAACTGAAGCTGAGTTCTTCTGCAATATTAAAGTCTCGTAAAATGTAAATCTTTCCCCTATAGTCACAACTAATTTCTCACTGACCTATTTATATATTATTGCAATTTTACAGCATCAATTCACTTCATCTTGTTTTTTTTTAAAAAAATAAAATGAGTCTCTTGACTGTGATAAAAAACCCTGGATTATCACTTTAAATCCCATATTATATTTGCATTAATTTTTTTTTATTATTTTTTTTAATTCGAACACAATTTATACCTCGTAAATTGTTAACTAGATTGCATGAAATTAACAAATACATGATAAAAAACAAACATTCTAATCCATGTCCAAACCTGAATCCCAAAGCAAAGTAAAAACTTTGAAACTGGCAAATTAGTTTCAACACCATAAATCATTTCTACGAAGGAAAGAAAAAAATATTTGTCTTACTTACTTTAGACATGGGTGTGTGAGATTGTGTCCCTCAGATTTAACCCTGAAGTGTCCGCCTACACAGCTCTCACAACGAGTACCCTCTGTATTATCTTTACAATCTATACATACAGCATTACCAGGAACTGGTCCCCTCTGAACAACATGATCCTGTTAACAGAAAATTTAATAATTTACATAAAATCAATAGGTACCCAAAAAGTGCACAAGTGAAGAAGCAATTTTATTTCAATATCTGCAAGCGGAAAATTGCTATAATAAAGAAGTCCATGGCTCAAAATTTCATTAAAAATCAGTTAACCAAAACAAAAATCAAACTTGATTGTAGACTTGCATATGAAATATTAGTTCAATATCTGCAGGCATTTGTAAAAACGGTCCTGAAAACTAATTCCTGCTCGTCTGCATCACCAAATTCATAATCATTGCAACTAAAAACATATGACCAAATCTATGGCAATGGTATCTTTATTATATTCCTAAGTAACATCTCACATTTCTCATCAGAGAATTTTTTTGAAGAAATAGAGCTGTCATAAGTGTTTACATCAATTTAACTCCATCAAAAATGAGTGGAGCATGCATGGTATAATGGACCTTAACACCCTAGTCCACTTATATCGAGGCAGTCAGTTCATGGATGGTGGAGGAAAACAGTCACTGACCTTCAGAGAGTGAATTGACAAACTTTCTCTGATTAGGATCTGCTCAAAATAGATTCAAATTTAGGCATTAATAGGCACTGTGATCCTTGAATGTTTACTTTAGACCACTCTACTAGCGAGCCACTCCTCCATCAACGCGAGCCACTCCTCCATCAATGCGAGCCACTCAGCAATCAACGCGAGCCACACCCACCCCTTTCAAAAATGATATTTCTATTATAATTCTGCATGCATTAAACAATATTGGTTGACAGTGTAAGTACAGTAAAACCTAGTTATAATAATGACCCTTAATAATTCTGCAACCTTGCTTATCACCAAATTTTAAGTCTAAAATTAAGTCCTTTTATACTTTTTTTTAATAGGTCTCCCTCGATTTATCACATAATCACTTCATAACTGACCAAATGGTTGTAATGAATCAAGTTTTCCTGATTAATGAATTTTAATATTTCAAACATTTTCATTTTGGCGGCATATAAGTTTCATGAAATATATGTGAAAATAAAACAAAGAATTTACTATACTAAACACTAATATTTACATTGTTTAGTATTTCAATCGAGGGTGGGAATATCGCTGATGTGTTGTAACGCTGGTCTACACATATTCTTGTGTGGTTATTACAGTGTTGTAAACAGGATATACACTTTATGTTCTTCTTAGGATCACCAACAAACAAAGGTTTACACCATTCACAGTGGTCACCCTGAAATAAAATGAAATAAACAAATATCAGAGGAGTAGACAGACAGATG
Organism: Anadara kagoshimensis; assembly: GCA_021292105.1. NCBI lineage: Eukaryota > Metazoa > Mollusca > Bivalvia > Arcoida > Arcidae > Anadara > Anadara kagoshimensis. The sequence goes on along the minus strand of CM037859.1, from coordinate 47,943,567 downwards.
GACAGGCATAAGAACAGACACTAATTTTCAAGTGTAAGGTCTATATTAAACTGGAATCAAACACTTTACCTCCTATTTACAGCGAGCACTCATGGCTGGGTCATTTTTAGGACTGAAATTCTAACCCATTCACAATTCAAAATGTTATAGCTTTTTTCACAATTTTGAAAACAATATTTTCGAGCTTTCTATCAAAGTTTGATATTTCACATATCTGCCATTATGATGCACATTTTCAAAATTGCAAGGACCTTGGCCCAATTCACAAAAGGGTGAGAGGGTCCTAGCACTTTACCACAGCACTATCATAATGATCACTAGATGGATGATTGATTGATTGATTGGATGGGATTTTCTGTCCCACTCAAGAATATTTCACTTATACTAAGATGTCACCACCCTTGCAGTGTACTTAACATGGTCAAAGCAATGCACAGAGGGTTCTTACCATGTCTGCCTTGATAGGGTCATCAGTTTTAAGACCTCATCCAACAGAGCCTGTCATTTTCATTTCTAAATGCCAAGTGTTTGGTGAAAGAGCAGTCACTACCTATTTTTAGGTTTTGATCAGATCTGTGCTGGGATTAAAATTCACAACCTCCCACATACACATTAGATGAGGATGAACCCAAGTTACCTGTGTATTATTGTGGCATTCCAAACATTCATCTTTTAATTCTACACTTTTACAATTGCTATGTCCATTACACTGACATTCAACATCACACTTAGCTCCAACCCAGCCAAAATCACAGACACAGAAGTCAGGTTTGGCACAGTAACCATGTTCACATTCATTGTGGCAGACTGGTTTACATGTCCCTGTCCTACAAATTATATAATAAGTTATAAATTAATACAAGAACACAATTTTAATACAAGTCTGACGAAGATCTACAAAGCAAATCAAAACTCTTTGATTATAAAATATCTAGGTTTTCTAATTTTATTGGTTACAGCACTACTGATGAGAAATTTTGTTCTATTCCAGTCTTGTGCTGCAAAATTTAAACAGGTCTAGCAATAATTATAAACTTAAGAAATGCTGATATTTTCTACAATACATGTACAATGTATATTACATTTCCAATTTCCACGACATTACAAGACTGTATATAAAATTTCACTTTTTGAGACCTAATACTTGTAAAATTGAAACTGTTTTAAATGAAACTCAATGAAACTGTTGTTACCTGGCAGTCTAAGTTTAATACATGATCAATAGATGCTGATTCATTTTCTGAAGTGATTATTGATGATAATATCCAGCTATTTATTTTCTTATACTGCAAAATCATTATTTTCCTTGGTTTCCAAATTACAAATAAATCATGTTTTCATGCATATTTGCTCCACAAGTTTATATGTCAACAAAATATCATAATGTATATCACAAAATTAACTTGAAGGGAAACCACAAATCAAGAACTTACAACCCAACTAAATTGCATTATTCTAAGATCTACACAAATTGGACACTTCCAAAAATAAATGATTTCACAGTAGTAAATTTGTTTAAATATTCTCCCCTTTTTCCTTATTTTTTGATCAGGCCCCAGTTTACAATCATTTCTTGATTAAGATTTTCCTTAACTCAAATCTGGCAAATATGAAATCTGAATAATTAGTTTTCAAGATATTCATGGATTTAAAGTGCCAATATGTAGATTACATTTAACTATTTCCATTTATATTCTAAATTGGTTGTAATTTTTTATTTGTAGTGCCAAAATCTATTGTCAAAATTTGTCCTATTTAAGTTAAGGAAAATTTTAGTAAAGGAATGATTCTGCAACTGGGGACACGATACTTACATGTATTCATAATCTAATACATATCCTTTTTTACATGTACAGTAATAACCTTCCAGTGAGTCTATACAATCCTGTGTCTCAGAGTCACAAGTATGATGGTTATTTTTACATTCATTCTCCGGTGGACACTGTAAGTAATGCCATTCAGGGTTAGCTCTCCATCTATACTTCTCTTGTTCATCTAAAAGATAAGTGAAAAAAGATATACAAATTAACATTACTAAGGGATACATCCCTGTACCATGAGGAACAAACTAATGTTTTAACTATTTCAAGCTACTATTACTAATGCTTTATGAAATATATGTATGTCCCTCTCATTTTCCAAAACTAATGACAATATAACAGAAATAGATAAACACCAAACCGAATCTTGATGTTAACAGTACAATTTGATCAGTGAAACAGGAGCACTGGAACGTAAAGATGGTCCAGTGTTCAACAATCTAGGATTTTTCAGAGAGAGAGAGAGAGAGGGGGCGGCAATTTTTTTCCAAAAAAGTTCATCTGAAACACCATAACATCAAAAATTTTGCATTCATGTAGTTAAATATGGCCCATTCAGGCTTTAAATGGGTCATTTGGCAAAATTAGGAGTCAGTTGCCTCATGGCCCCTTCTAGAATGAACACTGGTGGTCTCTATAGACATGGACATACAGGTTTGGTAAGTATAAAATGAACAACCAGGCCATAATTAAAATTATTGCATATCACATCTGTTACAATTAATTTGATTGATCGAAAGCTGAGAAAATGATAACAATAATACAGTGTACAAGACCGAACGGTCCATACACGGTGTATGGACCGGTGTATGGACCGGTCATACACGACCAGCGGTCCATATTCGGTATTGAACGTTAATATTTATATAGATTTGTGTTGTTGCATTTAAAAGGAACTGAACATTAAATTTATTGTTGTTATATTAATGTTTTGCTTTTATTCTTCACTCTAAGTTGGCAATTTAGAAGGGATATAGAAATGGGTCTATCAATGTTTGTATGTCTCTCCATGTTAAGTATATGCGATTTTGTTTGTTCAATGCAATGAAAGCTTTAGTAACTTATGTAGAGGGCACTATCAAGATTTACGGACTGCCCGGGGCGAGTATTCAGACCAAAATTTTGATATGACCCTCGCCTGCGGCTCGGGATATCAAACTGTTGGTCCGAATACTCGCCCTCGGGCAGTCCTAAATCTTGATAGTGCCCTCTGCATAAGTAACTAATGCATAATTACTTAATTTATAATGTCATGAATGCTTCCTGTTATACATTCATCCAGACAATAAAGAAGTGGCATATGACCTGCTTCAATTTACAAGAAAATCATTAGAACAGATGTATGTTCCCTGTATAAACAAGATGTTTCATTCAGGGAACATAAAAATATCTAATATCTACATAAATACCTGTCAATCTTCCATCTATAAGAGAGATATTGTCTTGTCTACAAAATCCTCCAGTTGGTGTGTTTATCCCTCCATCCATACAGATACCACGGCCATGGAACCCTCCAAAAGCACACCATCCACAACCAGCAGCTTGTAGACAGTTAGAGCACCATGTATGATTCCAGCATGGTACAGGACATTTAGATGAATGACCTTCCAAGATTAATCCACATTCTCCCCCGCTACATCGGAATAACACATAAGCTGGTGACATACACTGTAAAACAATATGACAATCTATCAGATAAGTTAATAACCCAATAACTCAATTCTCCTTTGTTTCAAGAATGGACAATTTGCACACACAATGTAATTTGCTTCATGTATTATTCAGTATTCAAAATGTCTAATTCTTTCATACTTCCATTACTAAAAGAAAAATAAATTTTATTTCTATAGTAGCTCTAGTATGAAGATGGAAAAAGTGTGAATAATTTACAATGTCAGGGAAGTTGTTTTTTCGTGTTACGTTTTGTTCTCTACAAAACCCTGTAATGAATACTGGGTATAAACCATTGCTCCAATAGCTTTAATGAAACTTGGGCTCTGGACAATTTTAGTCTCTAGACAGACTTTCTATTTTAATTAACCTTATACAAAGGAAATTTACATAACTTACCTCTTGTAAGGCTGAGCTCCATTTACACTCCATAGATCCTCCTTCTCCTCCATGAGACTGGAGACAAGATGTACAGTTTTTATGCATATAACATTTATCTGGACACATATGTGAAGAGCTTACATTACTCTCTTTGTAAGAATCAGAAAAACAATTCCAGTTACCCTGAGCTATATAGATGTTTCTTCTATAGGCATCTGAAAACAAAAAGTTGATGTTGTTAAAATTTTACTTGAAAGTGTGCTACATGGCACCCATGTGGTCATCCCCATCAGTGTCATACTTCACAATTGGCTTGAACATTTTTTTCAATTTATTTGTTTTACAAAACTAAACATGATAGAAAAAAGGATTGACTGATTGATTGAATCAGGTTTTGCAACCCAGACAAGAATATTTCACTTATATTGAGACATCTCCAGCTATAGGTGAAGTGGCAGAAACCTTTGTAGTGCACTATGGATAGCACTATAGATAATGTGCATCAGTTTTTTAAGTTTCTTCAGAAGGACTACTTGACTTTCCAGACAGAAAATGGAAGTTTGAATTATAAATTGATCATGAAATCTAATAAAGACTACATAAGATGGAAAATAGATTACAAGTCTTGTAATCTGAAGATATTTTCTCTGATTTTATTTATTTAGTTATCAGTTTTAAATAATAAATCAACTGAAAATTCCAAGGATTATTCAGTTTGACACTAAAAGAACTTATATGTTTACTACTGTTGACTCGCGGATATTGCAAACCTATGCTTATCAAGGCCATCATCCCAATTCTGTTGATAAGTAATATGTTTCTGTACCTGAAATTATCCTGGATATATTGACATCCCATAGTTTTATGTTCCTTTCATTCCTTATTTTGATATCACATGTGACAGGTCTAATAGCTAGAGAGGAGATGCTCATCATTCCAGAGCACACACCTTCATTTCCCTGATGTAAGTTCATCTGTTTAACAACTTAATTTGCCAGTTTTCAAAGTTTTCACTTTGTTTCGGGGCTTTGATTTGGACATGGATCAGTATATTGTGTTTGACTTTAGGGGTTGTGATTTGGACATGGATCAGTATATTGTGTTTGACTTTAGGGGTTGTGATTTGGACATGGATCAGTATATTGTGTTTGACTTTAGGGGTTGTGATTTGGACATGGATCAGTATATTGTGTTTGACTTTAGGGGTTGTGATTTGGACATGGATCAGTATATTTGTGTTTGACTTTAGGGGTTGTGATTTGGACATGGATCTGTATATTGTGTTTGACTTTAGGGGTTGTGATTTGGACATGGATCAGTATATTGTGTTTGACTTTAGGGGTTGTGATTTGGACAGGGATTGGTATATTTATGTTTGACTTTAGGGGTTGTGATTTGGACAGGGATTGGTATATTTGTGTTTGACTTTAGGGGTTGTGATTTGGACAGGGATTGGTATATTTGTGTTTGACTTTAGGGGTTGTGATTTGGACAGGGATTGGTATATTGTGTTTGACTTTAGGGGTTGTGATTTGGACATGGATCGGTATATTGTGTTTGACTTTAGGGGTTGTGATTTGGACATGGATCGGTATATTGTGTTTGACTTTAGGGGTTGTGATTTGGACATGGATCGGTATATTGTGTTTGACTTTAGGGGTTGTGATTTGGACAGGGATTGGTATATTTGTGTTTGACTTTAGGGGTTGTGATTTGGACAGGGATTGGTATATTTGTGTTTGACTTTAGGGGTTGTGATTTGGACAGGGATTGGTATATATTTGTGTTTGACTTTAGGGGTTGTGATTTGGACAGGGATTGGTATATTGTGTTTGACTTTAGGGGTTGTGATTTGGACATGGATCGGTATATTGTGTTTGACTTTAGGGGTTGTAATTTGGACATGGATCGGTATATTGTGTTTGACTTTAGGGGTTGTGATTTGGACATGGATCGGTATATTGTGTTTGACTTTAGGGGTTGTGATTTGGACAGGGATTGGTATATTTGTGTTTGACTTTAGGGGTTGTGATTTGGACAGGGATTGGTATATTTGTGTTTGACTTTAGGGGTTGTGATTTGGACTGGTATATTTGTGTTTGATACTTACTTAAGCTTTCTATTTCCCTTGTCCAAATACAACTAATCATATTTGTACACTTCTCACAATCAGCTGCTTGACAGGCTCGATTCTCTGTACAACCACTAGCTGTAGACGTTATTCCATTAGTAGGTACATTGATACAATCAGTACAACTAGTACCAGTACACAGCCCAGTACAGTGAAAACATCGCCTCTTTAAATGAATACCATTACATTTTGTACACCACTGACAAGTCTGTAAAGTAAAGGAGATCAAAATAAAAAAATTGCATAAACCAGACAATATAGTAAATGAAAAACAAAAAAATTCCAAATAACATGATTCAAATACAATGGCTCAAATTATGCATTTTGATTATAATAGTATTTCATTAAATAAAATGAAAAAATAATATTTTTGTATTGAAAATTAATATTCAGTATCAAAATAATGAATATCCAAAAGGCCTAAGTTCCAAGGAAAACTGTTAAAGAGGTAAAACATTTACAGATGAATTAATCAGTTATCATGATTTTTTTTTTGTGTTGTAATGTGTTTTATTTCTATAGAATTCACAATCCTTCACACAATATGTGTGAGTAAATTTGTTATAATACAGCAATATATAAGATAGTTAATACGTAATTGATTAATAAACTATAATACATATACACAGTACGGATTTGTCTAAAGTTTAACACTGAGGTAACGAAAAGAATTGATGATCAGCTGCCGAACTCCGATGTATGAAAAACTAGTGACTGAAGCTGCTGATATACATACGACAACAGCTGTTATATGTACAATGTATATGTAACGAAAGTAGGCGATTAGCTTTCGATTTGACATCCATTCATTAGCTCAGTGTTAAACTTCCGACATGATTTTATCATGATTTTTTTACCTGTCTTGCATGTTTAAAATGTGGAAAGACCGCTAGACAACTGGAACAAGTCTGATATTTTTTACACATTCTTTCTAGATGCCACTGAAGACTACATTGTTCACCAGTCACTAAAATAGCTTCCTCTTCTTCACAGCTACAAACAGATAATTAAAGGAGTGTCTTGTATCCATATAAAAAGTTAAACCAGCAAATGTAGCGAGTTATAATCCCGTCAGAAGGTACCAGTACTATTTTGTGATATGCACTTATGTTCAAACTGCAATAATTCCCAGGAAAATGAGCAAACCAACTTGGGTTAATAATATCCATATTTCCTTTCAATGTTGACGCTTTACATCAAATTTATAAAATAGTGCTTCATACTCCTGACAAGAAGTGTCTAAACATAACAATGTGAAGCCTTTTCGGGTTTTTTCTCCTCCAAATTAACACATTTTCTGACCAAACACTTCATTAAATAAATGAATTATAATTATAAGTGTATAGAGAAGCCAAATATAACATCAGCTTTTGGTTTCAGTGATGCATTTTTAAAAATTTAACACCCTTAAGTTTTTCAGTCAGAGGACCAGAAAAATTAGCAGAACCAACTCTGGTTAACAATATGTGCATCTCCTATCAATGTTGATGCTTTACACCAAGTTTTGTAAAATACTATCAGTGCTTCATAGTTTTTGAGAATTGCTCGAGACTAGAATTAAATAGAGGGATGGGAGAAAGGAAAGAAGGAAGGAAGGAAGGAAGGAAGGAAGGAAGGAGGGAAGGACAAAACTTTGAATTTAATATCTTCTTTTTCAGTGAAACTTATAAAGTTAAATAGCTGCTGAGAAAGGTAGATATCCTGAAGGTGCATACTGATTATAAGAATGGCAGCAGTGTAACTGAAAATTAAGACTATTTAATTACCTTGACGGTGCAGGCTGATTATTGGAGTAGCAGTATGTTCTGTTTTTTCCACCTGGTAAGGAGACTATACAAGCGGAACAACCTGAAGCATTCAAACACTGGTCTAACTCTGAAATCAAACTACAGATATCTTCAGGTAAATCTAGACGTATAACCTGGTTATGTGCTGTATTGTCTATACCACCCATTATATAGATACTGCCGTTAATCCCTACAGCTCTGGTACCAACAAGTCCTGTAAAGGATTTCACAAGGGATATACCTGTAAATGTAAAAATTACATGCATAATTAATATATAATTATTTGTCATTGCTTTGGTTTGGACATGATTAATTATGGCATGATTTATATAATAAATATACAATTTTACTTCACAATACTTTGTTTATACCCCACGCAAACTAGTTTGAGGGGGGTATATATATATATATATATATATATATATATATATATATATATAGGAATCACCATGTCTGTCTATCCGTCCACCTATCTGTATGTGTAAAATTGTGTCTAGGCCATATCTCATAATTGCTTGGAACAATGTCATTAAACTTCACATGAATACTCTTTATGGTCCAAAGGTGTGCCATGACCTTAAACCAAGGTCATTTTGGAAAAAACAAAGTCGCAAGAAAACATGAAACCCTTGTAGATGTTGGGGACGGGGAGTAATTGGCTCTCAAGAGGTGGCTCTAGTTTTTTTTTGTATTATTATTATTTTTGAGAAATTCACAAAAAAAACAGGACTAAAGGATTGTGAATGAATTTAAATTAAATCTTACTTGATATTATAACATAAGACAACAATACCTTGTATTTTAAATTTGTGCCAGAAGTTACAGAGATAACGATACAGCAGGATTCCGTCTGACTTATTACCATGTGAACTTGTTTGTCCGCCAATAACAACCATGTAATCTCCTACACCCACTGCTGTATGTAGGTATCTAGGCTCTCTCTAAAATACACAAGACAATATATAATTAATAAAATCTACACTGCCATCCAAAATAACTACAAAGTTATATTTGCCTTAAATTTAATCTCCTACACCAACTGTATGTAGATATCTTTTCTCCAATACTAATTGTGCAAATTATATTTCCTTTTTTAATTTTTAATTATGCAAAAAAAAAAAACTAACTAATTTCATACTGTTCTAGTTCAAACTGCTGATAAACAAGAAGGAAAGCCAGAAATGCTGTAAGTTTAACTTATAATATACAGACACCTTATCCAAGCCTGATAGTCTAGGGACTTCGGACAGTTTTCAACATTTTACTAACTACATATTTATTTGAGAAAATTAGCAAATCATTTACTGAGTGTATTATCATTAATTAAAATACACTTAAAACAAATAAATATGAAACTGCATTATACCTGGCTCCTCTCTTCAGACTGTAGAATATACCAGTGTTTGTCATAATCTAGATCAACAGCAAACAAGTCTGACGACACAAAAAACACACCCTGACGATATATCATACCACCATATATAAATAAAGAATTTGTAGTGGAGTGATAAACAGCACTGTGTCCATAGAATCCTAAAAGTAAACAATATCAGACTTAATGATTCTCACAATGGTTTTATTAACTACAGTTGAGCCTATTTATAATGGTCCTCGATATCTTTGCCATCTTGCTTATTGCCACACTATTTTGAAGTCCTGAAATCCATTTCTCCTATATTGGTCTTAGTAAGCCTTCATCAATTTATCACCAAATCCCTTTATAATGACAAGTTTTGACAGACCAAATGGTAGCAATTATTCAAAGCTATACTGTATGTGTAAACATATCTGAAGTTATTCTTATCAAGAACTTGTTATGCGCAAGTTGAACTAGGTTGGGAGTTTCACTATAGAAGCATAAGTAAAAAATTGAGGTATAAATTGCAGAAAAATACAATATATTACTTCAAAACTTTACTCCATCTATTTTGACGTAAAATCCATCTAAAATTTCACAATAGAACTTGAGTGTTTGTTTGCTATATGTAGTTTAATTATTGTAAATTGGCACATTTTCATATCAGTTAATTTTGACTTCAACATACATTGAATTTACATACTTTTGAAGTTGCTAAATTGATCAGTATAACTGCACACAAATTATATCAAAATAAAATATTCCCGAAAATAAAATTTTCACATCTTGTTATTCTTGTGAATTTACACAAAAATAAAACAAACAACAAAAATTCCTCAACTATAACCTATCATATAAACTATTTGGAGAACTTATCATAAGATACTTACCGATTGGTATTGTTCCATCAACATTTTTTCTACCAAACTTTTTCCAGCCATATGTTGAAGATTCACCAGCTTGTCCAGTTTCGTGGATTGAATTGGCATCATATTCATACATTTGATCGGAAAAATAGTTCTCAGTGGAGAATCCTCCGATGACAATCATTTTTGTATCTGTTATTTGGGTAAGTGTGTGTCCTCCAACTGGCTGTAGCCAACTTGGAATCTAGATAGAAATGATAAAAGTATTAGTATAAGACAAACATCACTTTTACAGTCCCCTAGGGTAAGAATATGTAAATTTCACATCAATGTACAAGTACATTTAAAATTGTCACACTTCAAAGAAATTTCTTGCATAGGGATTGGTTAACTTGCAGGGGTACATAGAACCATGTTCGGAAATCTGTGGGGTACATGAACACACGCGACGTTCAGTGGTAAAAGGAAAGTAACTCGTACATCGTTGACGTCTAGTTACAGTAAACAAACATGGCGACAATGTACGCAAGTCACACAAAATATGAAATGGAAGTTAAAAAGATCCAACTGGTAACGATTTGACGGGTGACTAAAACGTTATACAGGATTTGGCAGGTTACCCGCCCCCATGTACCCCTTCAAAGATGAATGTATCCTTCGCCTGCCACTCGGGGTACATAAATCTTTGACGTTGTACATGGGCCGTGTAACCTGCCAAAGCCCTGTACAACTTATACTGTCTGTAAAGGTCACCAAAGGGAACAAGTTAAAGTGGCCTTTATTGACAAATGGCTCAATATAGAGGCTCCATTAACATGAAAAAAGAGCAATTGGGATAAAAAAAACTTCTGACCATTCAAAGCAAGTGGACCTTGTATAGATGTGGTCTTTAAGGCAGGTTTGACTGTTTAAAGCAACATCAATACCATGTCATTATTGACAAAAGTAAATCTGTTGTCCCTTCTACTCTCTCACCCTGATAAATAAATCCTATATAATCCATGCTCGTCATTCATTTTTCTGAGACAACATCAGCATAATCTACATGTAAGCACTTATAAGTTTGCAGGAGAGAGAAATTTAAGATCATCTCACAGTATTGATCCATAAACAAAGTGCATTTTAATTCATTTGCTTCTGACTTTCCTTTACAAAATTTTTTTTTTCCAAAAGCTATTACATCTATCTATCAAACAATTTCGGTTTGCCATCGTACCACATGATACCCCATTGTGTGGAACATTTTTCCAATGGAAATGGAATCATAAGATGATATTTTTCCATGAAAACAACATTATTCAGAGAATAAGTGATATACATGTTCCCCCCCCCCCCCCCCCAAAAAAAACCCCCAAAACCCACTTATCACACAAGATGCCAATACTCAAGCTGGAGTCTGACTTCAACTTATCGTTACTTTATTCAGGCAAGGTGAAATTTGAAGTAGCAAATGCTGCTTACCGACTGATTGGTCCATTTTCTTGGTCCAATAGAAAATCTCCAGAATTCATTTGTAGCTTGATACATTTGTTGTCCATTATTTGACTTTACAAAGCCACCAAATACGTACAGCATCTTCAAATATGGCAAACAAACCGCTGAATGGTAATACCTGTAGATATGTATAATAAATCAAGTAATGTTAATATCACCTTACAGACAAAAAAAATATCAAATGATTCAGCGGGATTTTAGTCCCTGTCAAGATTGTTTCACTTAGATTGACTGAATGGGGTTTTACGTCTAAGTCAAAAATATTTCACTTATATCTAGACATCAGAAGCTACATGTATAGGTGAAGTGGCAGAAACATTTACCTGTCGTGACACAGGTTTTTATTTTAAGAGAGAATTAAGCAGCTATAGATAAAATCACAGAAATTTACACTTTTCAATGCACTGATAGCTATAAAACATGTGGGTTCTAATTCATGCCATGCCTGCCACATTAAGTTTTAATGAATCGTATAAAATATTTCCATCACTGGAAACAAACAGTAACCTCCCTTTTACATCCATCTCTTCATATAAGATGTCATTTTTTTCTAGCTCAAAAGATCCTAATCTTGCTTAGTCTGTAACACAAATTTTTATTTATATCATCTGTTTTAGGAACCATGCATTCTTTGTAGCAAACACAGACAGGTGCTCTATTTTTACAACTCTACACAGATACATTGTCTCTCTTGAGTTCAATCAAATACAAAATTTTGGATTTTAATCTAATTCATAGGATTGCTCTAGAACATCATTTTTACAGCTATTTTGACAAGACATCTTTAAGTCATGTGTGAAGTTTAAACCCACAATCTTTGACTTCAAAAGACATAACAATACCTCAGCCTTCCCCCATACCAATCTGTCAATCCCCCCCCCCCCACCTCCAATGTAAAAAAAAACAAACCCTTACCTCCCAGATGGCTGATCATCAGTTACAGCTGTAATCTTGCTCCACCTCTGATGCGAAATGTTGTACATCCACAAATCATTCATCGGTCCATGTTTCAATGAAAATCCACCAAACAAATACAATATATCATTCCCTCCACAGTTAACTAATGTGTGTCCATAACGATTTAACTCCCCGGGAAAACCTGTGGTTTGTAACATTGTAGGGATACTCCAGGGAAAAATTTCCGCAGTATAGTTAGCAGCTCCATAACCAGAGTGACAAATGCATGATTCTTTAAACTGTTAAAATTTAATAATAGATTCATAGATTTTTTAACAAGTGTAAAATACCACCTGTCTATTTACCAGCAAAAATCAATAAACAAATAGAGTCAATTAACATATTAACTATAATATAAATCCCATATTAGTTATGATCAGTACAACCTGTAGTAATATGTTATATAAATGACAGACATACAAATGTGTATAGTATGAGTGGACTAGAGTAATGGGGTTTTACACCCCAGTCAAGATTCTGTTTCTTATATTGAAATGGTCAGATCTGAGATGAAGGAGGAACTTTCAGTGCCCAGAAAAAACAACTGACCTTCGACAAGCAAACTGACAACTTTCCCATACTAGTATTGTTCGAATAAAAATACTCCTTTAATGGGGTTCGCCGCTGTACCATGTGGTCAATACCTCTTAACGTTTGTGCGGAACATTTTGGAAAAGTCAACGTCACAAATTCCCGGAATAACATTGTTTTTACGGGAAAACGTCATATTGTGCGATACCATGTCCACTGGAAACAAGCGTTTTGCAGACACGTTAGAAGGTATCACGTGGTACAGCGGCGAACCCCATTACCATTTGGTTTCAAGAAGAGTTTAATACATTAAGGCATTAATATTTCACTTTAAAATGGGTGCAGTTCCCATTCTTATGTTAAGTGTGTTGGTGTCCAAGGCATAAAATATGTAAAATACATTGCACTGAAACAAATACTGTTAATAGATGAAAACCACTTTCCCCAAACCTTATCGGCAATTCTTGAAATTTGTGGTGCCAATTTTAGTGTGTACCCTGATATGTTGAATTTCGGATGTAATGAACTATTTCCCCAGTACCCTCAGCTTCAAAACATCCTTGTGATACTGTATCTATATATGTATATTTTTCATTTCTTTACCTTTCCCACGGTACAATGTGCTGGACAAGCAATACTATCACAGTTATCTCCCTTTAATCCAGGATCACACTGACACTGATTTATGTGACAGAATTGGTTCTGCTTCATCAAACAATCCTCAGAACAGTCATTGATGATGTAACTTGCATTAAATTCTAAATAAAACAAAATAAAACACAATACATTTTAACCCACTAAATACTAAATGGTATACCCTGCCCCCCCCCCCCCCCCCCCCCCCCCCCCCCCCCCTCTGGTTTACATTTGTAGTAAGTTTCATTAAAGTAACTGTCACATCACATTGTTTAGGAAATCATAAGTCAACCAGATTGTAATACTTAATGGTGTACATATCACATCTTACATTGTATATCCTTAAGTAACCATGGTAACAAATACACTGAAAGAAATTGAGTTCAATTTTCCCAGTGTTTTTGTCTGAACACATACACTGCTGTTGGTATATCTGACACTGATCAGAAAGGTATATCAACTTTCCAGGACATACACCTTAGTATCAGGCACCTGATGTTACCGACAATCAAACTGTTTCTATATCAACAAGAGGCCCATGGGCCTGATACGCTCACCTGATAACTAATGGCTAGCTGATAGATTTAAAGAAAACATAAATACTAAACCTCAATGACTTTTTTCTTTACATCATGATAACCATTGTATCAATACCTACAACATTCTAATATACATGCCTATACAAAAAGTTAATAGTTTTCAAGATAATTAACCATTTCGGTATTGTTTTGCATCTGTGACCTTGACCTTTGAACCCATGACCTTTTTCTATACATCAAAATGATCGTTGTATCAATACCTACAACATTGTAATATACATGCCTATACAAAAAGTTTATAGTTTTCGAGATAATTAACCATTTAATTATTGTTTCGCTTCTGTGACCTTGACCTTTGAACCCATGACCTTGTTCTATACATCAAAATGATTGTTGTATCAATACCTTTAACATTCTAATATACATGCCTATACAAAAAGTTTATAGTTTTCGAGATAATTAACCATTTCGGTATTGTTTCACATCTGTGAGCTTTGACCTTTAAACCGATGACCTTTTTCTATACATCAAAATGATTGTTGTATCAATACCTTTAACATTCTAATATACATGCCTATACAAAAAGTTTATAGTTTTCGAGATAATTAACCATTTCAGTATTGTTTCACACCTGTGACCTTGACCTTTGAACCCATGACCTTTTACTATACATCAAAATGATCGTTGTATCGATACCTACAACATTCTAATATACATGCCTATACAAAAAGTTTATAGTTTTCGAGATAATTAAACATTTCCATATTGTTTCGCTTCTGTGACCTTGACCTTTAAACCCATAACCCTTTTCTATACATAAAAATGATTGTTGTATCAATACCTTTAACATTCTAATATACATGCCTATACAAAAAGTTTATAGTTTTGGAGATAATTAACCATTTCAGTATTGTTTCTTATGTGTGACCTTGACCTTTGAACCCATGACCTTGTTCTATACATCAAAATAATCGTTGTATCAGTACCTACAACATTCTAATATACATGCCTATACAAAAAGTTTATAGTTTTGGAGATAATTAACCATTTCAGTATTGTTTCTTATGTGTGACCTTGACCTTTGAACCCATGACCTTGTTCTATACATCAAAATAATCGTTGTATCAGTACCTACAACATTCTAATATACATGCCTATACAAAAAGTTTATAGGTTTCAAGATAATTAACCATTTCGGTATTTTATCGCATCTGTGACCTTGACCTTTGAACCCATAACCTTTTTCTTTACATCAAAATGATTGTTGTATCAATACCTACAACATTGTAATATACATGCCTATACAAAAAGTTTATAGTTTTCGAGATAATTAACCATTTCAGTATTGTTTTACATCTGTGGCCTTGACCTTTGAACCCATAACCTTTTTCTTTACATCAAAATGATTGTTGTATCAATACCTACAACATTGTAATATACATGCCTATACAAAATGTTTATAGTTTTCGAGATAATTAACCATTTCGGTATTGTTTCGCATCTGTGACCTTGACCTTTGAACCCATGACCTTTTTCTATACATCAAAATGATCGTTGTATCGATACCTACAACATTCTAATATACATGCCTATACAAAAAGTTTATAGTTTTCGAGATAATAATTATAATCAGAGGTAAAAAAAATTAGGTCACGACCTTCACAATTGACCTTGACCTCATTTTAAAGATACTTTCAAGAAGATGTCAAAACTGAAAACCCCATGTCATTATCTGGTCAAATAGTCAAGTTATAACAATTTAAAGCTATTTTACGATTTTTTCAAAATTAAACGCAAAAACGCGTAACCTATTTTTTATCCGAATTTCACAAAATGAACAAACTATAGGCTTAAGACCCTAGAGAAGCCAAATATCACATCAGATTTTTTCTCGAATCAGTACTTTCGGAGAAGAAGATTTTTTAAGATTTTTGCACCCCTAGGTCACCTTGACCTAGTTATAGTAGCCATAGCAACGCCACGAACAAATCTGAATTGCACGGGCCCATATATACTTCTGACAAAGTTTCATTTAAAACTGTCCAGTAGTTTCAGAGGAGAAGTCAAAAATAGGTGTTAACGACGCACACACGCACGCACGCACGCACGCACACACGCACGCACACACGCACGCACATACACACGCTGCGCTATGCCATAAGCTCACATGACCTTCGGTCAGGTGAGCTAATAAACAGTTCCATAGATCACTCATAGAAAATGAGTTCAATTTTCCCAGTGTTTTGTCTGAACACATACACTGCTGTTGGTATATCTGACACTGATCAGAAAGGTATATCAACTTTCCAGGACATACACCTTAGTATCAGGCACCTGATGTTACCGACAATCAAATTGTTTCTATATCAATAAACAGTTCCATAGATCACTCATAGAAAATGAGTTCAATTTTACCAGTGTTTTGTCTGAACACATACACTGCTGTTGGTATATCTGACACTGATCAGAAAGGTATATCAACTTTCCAGGACATACACCTTAGTATCAGGCACCTGATGTTATTGACAATCAAATTGTTTCTAAATCAATAGTTCCATAGATAACACTAGCTAGTCCTATATACTGCTTAATTATGCATGGAAGAAATTGAATAATATAAAAACATTTTTTTATAACAACTTCCTTTATAAAAAAAAAAAATATTTTGCGTAAAACATCCAACTTACTCATTCCAGATTCAGGCTGGGCATAGATGATCATAATACCAGACTTTGCCATGATTTTATCTTCAATACTATTTCCACAGAATGCACCAAGAAGATATCCACTGGCATCCTTACTACCATCAATAAATTCTGGTATTCCATCATAGATGTACACATATTCCTGTAAAACAGTGATATAAAAAGAGTTAATTAAGGGATCTAAATATTCCACTGGTCTGAGGTCTCTCCCTCATCTTTTTGTGAATGATGCCAGGGCCCTTTAAAACAAGCATCATAATAGCCAAAACTGTGAAAAAGAAAATTGAAAAATACTGGTTTTCAAGCTAAAATTTAAAAAATTATGAAAATTGACAAAGTGATTGTGAAAAGACTAAGATTTTTAATTGTTAATGGGACAGAATATTGGCCACAAAAACGACCCAGTGAGAGCTCTGAAAATAAACTTTGAAAACATTTTAGCTTACCTGCATGTGAAGTCCACAGAGAACTTATCTTAATCAAAAATGGATGCTAACACTTAACACTAAAGTATGTATGATGGTTTTAAAGTTTTTAGGCATTCAGTGTAAGCAAACTAAAATGGAGAACAAAATAGATTTAATTTGCAGCATGTGTTTGTGATCTTAAGCACATGCATGCTGAAATAAGAAATATGTGCGATTCCTTTCCACAGTGAGTCTCTGTATGATGCTGAATTAAGAAATACATGTATGACATACCTTTCCACATCGTGTATCTATGGCATCAAATGAAGTGATATGGTGCTCCTGTCTTCTAATTCCAATTTTGGTAACACATCCTCGCTGTAAGGGGATAATCCATAAACAATGTCCATCGCCTTCATAATACCCCAGTGATCCTATAGTTGGTTTAATACTACTTTATTCTCACACCTTCTAAAACATTTACTACCATTCCTACAAAATCAAAATATAACAAGACATTTAAAAACAAGTTAATTTGATCTAAAATTTAAAATAAATTTAAATATATCATTGTCTGTATGTTTGGACCCATTTTCTGTGAAAACATTAACAAGAGGCCCATGAGCCTTAACGTTCACCTGTGACCTTGACCTGTGAACCCATAACCCTCATTCATATATCAAAATGATCATTAGGCCAATACCTACAGTATTCTAGCATACATGCCTATACAAAATATTTATAGTTTTCAAGATAATTAACCAATTCAGTATTAATTTGCACCTGTGACCTTGACCTTTGAACTCATGACCTTTCTTCATATATCAAAATTATCATTAGACCAATACCTACAATATTCCAATATATATGCCTATACAAGGAAGTTATGTTTTTTAGATAATCAACCATTTCAGTTCTTGCTTGCATCTGTGACCTTGACCTTTGAACCCATGACCTTTATTAATATATCAAAATGACCATTTTGCCATTACCTACAATATTCTAATATGTATGCCTATACAAAAAGTTAATAGTTTTGCAAAATCAACTATAACGGCAAATAGTTGTTCATCTTTGACCTTGACCTTTAAACCCATGACCTTTATTAATAAATCAAATGACATTGTGCCATTACCTACAATATCTAATATGTATGCCTATACAAAAAGTTAATAGTTTGCAGATAGTCAACTATACGGAAATAATCTTTGACCTTGACCTTTGACCTTGACCTATGTATCAAAATGATCGTCATATCAATACCTACAATTAATTGAAAATCCTATGCCATTATCACTTGAAATATTTAAAAATAGCATTTTTTAACAAAGGTCAAACACAGGGACATGACCTTGACATCTTTTGGAAGAAAATAGCAAGACAAGATCAACAGTGAAAACTCCATACAATTATCTTCAGCCGTTATTGAGTTATAACAATAAATGTCTCATTTTTAAAATTACATGTACATAATTTTATGCAAAAAACGTGTAACCTAATTTTCGTTCAATTTTCATGAAAAACACAATTTTAATGTCCCCAGGTATGCTGAATCCAAATCAAAATTTGCCTGCACCTTCTGGTTCCAGAGAAGATGTTTTTGTCTTTTTGCTATTTTTAGTAACGGCGGCCATCTCTTGTTGGGCGTGGCCAAACCCCGAACACAATTTTGAAAGGCTGTTACCCAGGCATAATAATCACCAAGTTTCATCAAATTTGGCCTAGTAGTTTTGGAGGAGAAGATTAAAATGTATAGTTTACACACGACGCACGACAGACAGTGATAGATCGCAATAGCTCATCTGAGCCCTCGGCTCAGGTGAGCTAAAAATTTAACTATGGTAAAAACCTCTTTACAATGCTCCTCGATAACTTTGCCACCTCGCTTATCATCACAATATTTTAAAGTCCCAAAGTGTATTTCTTTTATAATTTACCTGACTAAACAGATTGTGACAATGAGTCAAGGTTTTACTCTAATTCCTGGCTCAGATTTACTGTTATGGCTGTATGGTCAAGATTACTGTTTTTACTTTTACTTTTATATATGCTACACCTTCTCCTTAATGTAACAAAAATATTGACATATGTAAATCATATACCTTGGATTTCCATAGTAACCATCAACACATTTCTCACAGTTAGTACCATTGGTGTTATGTATACAATAACATTCACTTGTGGCATTGTTACACAGTCCTAATTCTAAATCACCATGTCCGTTACAGTTACACTTCTGACATCCTGAAAACAAAACAGTAAACCTGAATATGTCATCCTCAATCTGGTCGTTGACTGATTGAAGGGGGTTTTACATTCCAGTCAAGAATATTTCTTACATAGAGATCACCAGCTATAGGTGATGGACAGAAGTTTTATCTTTGCAGTTTACCCAATGCAATATGCAGAAGGATTTTTTAATGTGCCATGCCTGCCATGACATGGAATATCAGTTGTTTAGATCTCTTCATAAGACCCTGTCACTCTCAATTCTTTATGCCTATTTTCAAGTCTTAGACAAAGCAGGGGTTCGAAACCCATGACCTCCCACATATTCAGCGAGCACTCTACAAACGAAGCTACTTCAGTATTACAATCTGATGGCAGTGTTTATCAACACACTCCTTCTCAGGCTTTATTTGCTCTATCTGCCCTAATATCAAAATACTTGTACAACCTGTCTACAGATTGTGAATGACCTGTATTAGATTTCATCTCCATATAAACTTAAGTTCACCTTAATTTAACAAATGGTCTCAAATTATCTATAATTGATTTCAATGTACAGTCCAACCTGCCTTAAAGACCACCTCTATATAAGGGCCAGGGGCCACTTTTACTGGTTCCCTTGGGTGGCCTTTATAGACAGGTTTGACTGTGTATATATCATGTCCTCAATAGGTAAAATTAATCGGTCTAATTCATATATAAAATATATCTGTCTTATTCATAATTCATTATGCAGAAATGATTTAGGAATTTTTATCTACGACATTGGGAGAAAGTATACTTTTTGGTCTTGGGAATGGGGCCTTTTCAGCCCTCAATTTTGTCTACTGAAATGGTGGCCAAATCGACCTGGAATTGTGTCTGGCGACCTAAAATTTGTAAATAGTAGCCAGCTTGTTCACTTTAGTTTGAAGTTTTGTGACCAGAGAACAGATATTATTTCTGCTTAACAAAATTTTTATGATACTTTTACCAATTCAGGCAATTTAATGGACACTTTACATCGCCATTATTTTTATTAATAACACTGATGTATGTAAGTGATGGTAAGTCAGTTTTAAAAAAGTGCACTTTTGTTTTCCATGCCCATTTTAAGATGCTTGATTTCCCATCATTTGCAAGAAAAGATTGCCTAGCCACTTGGAATTTTCACTGACCACCTACAAATTTAAATTGGTGGCCAGCTGGCCACTAAGTTTTGAAACCCATTTTGAGGGCTGCCTCTTACTGGACCCTTTAAGTGGCCAGAAAAATAACTAATATGATCTATCTGAATTTCGAGAGCTATCAACAAAAATCAAAACTTTGATATTTGTACCTCTGATAGATGCAGGTATCCCATAGTAACCAGGTTTACACATTTCACAGTATTTTCCTTCAGCGTTATTCTGACACTTATCACAATACCAACTCCAGTGTTACAGGTACTCTGTAGATTACAGCCACAGCTAGTGTTACAGTCATTACCTGTCCAACCTAACTTACAAATACAGGTAAAATCTGGACTATTTGAACATTCACCATATGTACCACAATCGTAATAACACCTGAAATAACACAAATTTATACAGGTATTAATAAATACAGGTAAAATCTGGACTATTTGAACAATCACCATATGTACCACAATCGTAATAACACTGAAATAACATAAATTTATACAGGTATTATAATTACAGGTAAAATCTGGACTATTTGAACAGTCACCATATGTACCACAATCGTAATAACACCTGAAATAACACAAATTTATACAGGTATTAACAATACAGGTAAAATCTGGACTACCTGAACAGTCACCATATGTACCACAATCGTAATAACACCTGAAATAACACAATTTATACAGGTATTATAATTACAGGTAAAATCTGGACTATGAACAGTCACCATATGTACCACAATCGTAATAACACCTGAAATATACAAATTTATACAGGTATTAATAATTACAGGTAAAATCTGGACTATTTGAACAGTCACCATATGTACCACAATCGTAATAACACCTGAAACACAAATTTATACAGGTATTAATAATTACAGGTAAAATCTGGACTACCTGAACAGTCACCATATGTACCACAATCGTAATAACACCTGAAATAACGCAAATTTATACAGGTATTAATAATTACAGGTAAAATCTGGACTACCTGAACAGTCACCATATGTACCACAATCGTAATAACACCTGAAATAACACAAATTTATACAGGTATTAATAATTACAGGTAAAATCTGGACTACCTGAACAGTCACCATATGTACCACAATGGTAATAACACCTGAAAACACAAATTTATACAGGTATTAATAATTACAGGTAAAATCTGGACTACCTGAACAGTCACCATATGTACCACAATCGTAATAACACCTGAAATAACACAAATTTATAAAGGTATTAATAATTACAGGTAAAATCTGGACTACCTGAACAGTCACCATATGTACCACAATCGTAATAACACCTGAAATAACACAAATTTATAAAGGTATTAATAATTACAGGTAAAACTGGACTACCTGAACAGTCACCATATGTACCACAATGGTAATAACACTGAAATAACACAAATTTATACAGGTATTAATAATTACAGGTAAAATCTGGACTACCTGAACAGTCACCATATGTACCACAATCGTAATAACACCTGAAATATACAAATTTATAGTGGAAGCGCGTGGCCTAGTGGTTAAGGCGTTGGACTCATGATTCGAAGGTCGTGGGTTCGATCCCTGGACCGGGCGATGTGTTGTGTCCTTGAGCAAGACACTTAATTTCACGTTGTTCCAGTTCACTCAGCTGAAAAATAAATGAGTACCAGCAAAAATGCTGGGGGTTAACCCTGCGATGGACCGGCGTCCCATTCAGGGGAGAGTCTTGTACTCTCAGTCGCTTAACGCTACCGAAACCGGGATAAGCTCCGGCCTGATGGGCCTAATGGCTCGGGACAGACTTTAACTTTAATACAAATTTATACAGGTATTAATAATTACAGGTAAAATCTAGACTATTTGAACAGTCACCATATGTAACACAATTGTAATAACACCTGAAAAATACAAATTTATACAGGTATTAATAATTACAGGTAAAATCTGGACTACCTGAACAGTCACCATATGTAGCACAATCGTAATAACACCTGAAATAACACAAATTTATACAGGTATTAATAATTACAGGTAAAATCTGGACTACCTGAACAGTCACCATATGTACCACAATCGTAATAACACCTGAAACATACAAATTTATACAGGTATTAATAATTACAGGTAAAATCTGGACTACCTGAACAGTCAACATATGTACCACAATCATAATAACACCTGAAATAACACAAATTTATACAGGTAATAATAATTACAGGTAAAATCTGGACTATTTGAACAGTCACCATATATACCACAATCGTAATAACACCTGAAATAACACAATTTTATACAGGTATTATAAGAAGAGTTGAGTTTGTCACTAATGTGTCTATAATTTCTCACTGTATAAATTTTAAGTCCAAAAACAGCAAACATTCCATGGAATTACCACAGCATAATGATAAAAGTTTATGAGACTAAATATTGCATCTACCAAACCCCTGGTAATTGGTTTTTGGGTTTTTTTTTTTTTTTTTTTTTTTTTTTTTTTTTTTTTTGGTTTGGTTTTATTACATGTATTATTATTTTTTATTTATTTATTTATTTTTTTTTTTGTATCATAATAGACTTACGTTTGAAAACAGTATTTTCCATCTCCAAAGTATCCTCTTTTACATTTGCATTCATAGCTGTCATCCGTGTCGATACAGGTAGCATTCTCATTACATTGGTGTTTACCCAGGGCACACTCGTTCACTTTTGGTTTAATGTGGTACGCCCACAACGATGCGGCCAAACCTGATTCATTTTGATACTGTGATATCAGGATAGAACAATTCTTGTCTCCAAATGGTCCTACAGAATAGAAAATTAAAGAGGTTAAATTGAAAAAGTGGAAAGTGTAGTTTTATGTCCAAGTCAATATTATTTAACTTATATTGAAATATCACCAGCTCAAACTAAAATTGTAAAATTGTAGATTTTATTTCTAAATGCATTGTCCTTAGTGAAAGAGATAACTAACCATTTATCTAAAGTATGCATTAGAAGTACATGTACTGTAAATATGATAACTGAGAGTTTTGTAATCAAAAGTCCAAGACTTTTGCCCTTATTTCTGGTAGACATACATAAAGTTTAATATCAACACTGAAAGATCCACATGCAAGTATGTTATCATAAAGAAAAAGCAATATTATCCTGCAAAAAACTCAGGTCCATCGGACTTTTGCAGTTTAAATATCAAGGGTCCCAATGAAAATCAATAGGTCTTGAACCTGGGACCTGGAGAATTTTGAACCCTGCAGCAGCCATAAATCATGAAGTTAACATACATGTCCAAAAAAGAGAGATCATGATAGAAAGGGACAGAACTTACAGCAAAACAATTTTAGTTATAGTATAACAAAAATTTTAATCCAGACATAATTGATGTCGGTTGTTACTGATCATTTGAATAGCACTGAAAGTAATTATGAGTTACTACATGTGTATTTTGAAATATTCAGCCGAGCTTAAAGTAACATCAAATAAATTTACCTTTAAAATCACCTGTGACACATTTACCAATGTATGGATTATCTTCATTTCCACACCATCCACAGCCATACTGTGTCAGACATGTGGTATAGGTGTCATGATGTGAACACTCGGGACAAGTGTAGGTATCTTTGCCTTCATCATCAACCCACTCTCTACATTCTCCGTGTATATATAACGTGATATAATGAGCAAATGGCAAACATACTCCCATATTCTCACACCAAAAACATACATTTTTCTCATTTTTATCTATAATGCACGAGGTGCAGTTTTTCCTCCTACAATATAAACAAGCAACATTTTTTTTTAAAAAAAATCAATAAATTTTGTTGTAGAGTTTTTAAACAGTATTTGATGTACATTCCCAAAATCAAATATTAAATGAGAAACAATAAGAATGGTAGAAATGTTCTTCTTAATAATTTTTGGAAAGAGCAACAGAGACATTGATAAGTAAAGAATGATTTATATTTTCTACTAGGATCGGAGATAATACTGTTTATCATTAATGAAGGAAATTCATATTTAACTTTATAAAATTATCAAAAAGATTTTCTATAAAAAATTGTAAAGAATTGAGGCCAAAAACTCAAACCATATGGGCATACTCAATATATTTGGGGGTGATAAACAAATGTATTTGTAAAATTATATTTTACAGTTGAAGTGATTTACATACATGTGACATGGAACTGAACATTCAGTTACTCGCTGAGGATTCGCACGTCCACGTCGAACACATTTCTCGTTTCCTGTAACCCATTTACACAGGTTATCCTGAAAAAGTAAAAAGTTTATAGGTTTAGTAACATGTAATATATTTCAATTTATACTACCAGCTATTAATTAATAGTCATTAATCAATTGATTGATTGAATGGGGATTTGCATCCCAGTCAAGAATATTTCACTTATAAATTTTTTTACACATCTGCCTAACAACTGGTAATCATAAATGCCAGGTATTCTTGCAGGACTCTCGCTGTGTTGTTTTTTGTGCAGGTATTCTGTGGAATCAACATATCAAAATCTTTTAGTTTTTTCACAATCACTTTGCCAATTCATAATTTTGGAATTTTCAGCTGTAAGACCGTATTTTTGAGTTTTCTATGATTTCAATATTATGTTTTCCCCACAAATTTGGTCATTACGATTCTTATTTCCCAATTAAAGAGTTTTGCTCCTTGGCATTCAGAGGTGGGTGAAAGAGAGCCCTGAATGGTTATTGTTAACTTCTAAAATACTTATTACCTTATTACAACTTTGACAGTCCACATAATCACCACAAACAGAGCAGTATGAGGGTGCTGTTACAAGGTATTCCACAGGCTCGGAACCTGAACATTTAGATGAGTTATGTCCCTTTATATAACATGCAGAATCAACAGGACACCAGGCACAGGATGCATCCGTGAGACAGGCTAGACATGTGACATACTGAGTACAATTATCTGTATGGTATTGCTCCAGAAACTCCTTACTGATGGTGTAAAAATTGTTACGACTCGTCCATTCTTTTCCGCCTGAGTTCCATTTAATGGCTACTGAGGAGTTTGATTCTTCACTTATTGGTTTTATCGTCTCCAGTTTAAAGAAGTACTTATATCCTCTAGCCACGTTACTAAATATAGGAGTATTATCTGATCTAAATGCTTCCTTCTTCTTGATTGTATCAGAATTACCTAATACAGCTACTTGTTCCTGTTAAGAAAATAGAATACTGTAAATGTAGTTTTACTCAAGGTGAACTAAATCTTGCTTATTTCACAGTTGAAATTTTTCCATGAAAAATCTGTACCACGGGTAAGCAATATATATTCTCGATCTTCTGGTGTGTGTATATATATATATATTACATCCCACCAATTGGTTTTGAAATTTCAAAACTGGGAAAATCTAAACCCATAAAATGAAAAACATTTAAATAATTACTCTCACAAGCATGTAAGGTTTCAACAATCAAACAGTGTCAGTGGCCATGTATATGGTCATCCACATTTAAATGAACCAACAAAATATGATACTTTTTAAAATATTTTACTATATACATGTAGATATTATGACTTACTCAGTGTTCTAATTAGGATTTCTAGAATGAATAATGCTTACTTATGAAAAGATACAGGATGTTACTTATTTAATGGTTAATTGGTTTTTATTCAAATATACAAATGTATACAGTTTTTATTTCACGTTTTGTTTAAAATAAATAAGCAAACAAACAAATAAAAACAAGAGGCCCATGAGCCTTAACGCTCACCTGAGGCTAAGAACATATCTCATGCAGAGGTTCAATGGTCAATAACATTTATTAAAGAGAACTCCTAATTTTCAGCAGTAAGGCAGAATTAAATGCAAGGATTTTTGCAAATTAATCATACCTTGTCCCGAGATTGCTACATATATGTATAATATATTAATATATATATAATATATATATTCTAGCTACAATACATTATTTATCTAAAAAAGTAAAAACAAAAGTATGAAACTATGACCTTCATCTATATATCAAAATGATTGTTAGGCCATTACCTACAATATTCGAATATACATGCATATACAAAAAGTTAATAGTTTTCGAGATAATTAACCATTTCAGTATCAGTTCCTATCTGTAACCTTGACCTTTGAACCCATAACCATAATCTATATATCAAAATGATCGTTAAATCAACTCCTACAATATTGTAATATACATGTTTATACAAAAAGTTTATAGTTTTTGAGATAATTAACCTTTTCAGTACCCTTTCGCATCTGTGACCTTGACCTTTGAATCCATGACCTTAATCTATATATCAAAATGATAGTTAAATCAATTCATACAACACTGTATTATACATGTCTATACAAAAAGCTTATAGGTTTTAAGATAATTAGCCATTTCAGTATTCTTTCGCATCTGTGACCTTGACCTTTGAACGCATGACATTAATCTATATATCAAAATGATCGTTAAATCAAAACCTACAATATTCTAATATACATGTTTATACAAAAAGTTTATAGTTTTTGAGATAATTAACCATTTCAGTATTCTTTCGCATTTGTGATCTTGACCTTTGAACCCATGACATTAATCTATATATCAAAATGATCGTTGAATAAAAACCTACAATATTTGAATATACATGTCTATACAAAAAGTTAAAAGTTTTCGAGATAATTAACCATTTAGGTATTAATTTGCATCCGTAACCTTGACCTTTGAACCCATGACCTTAATATACATATCAAAATGATCCTTAAATCAATTCCTACAATATTGTAATATACATGTCTATACAAAAAGTTCATAGTTTTCGAGATAATTAACCATTTCGGTATTCTTTCGCATCTGTGACCTTGACCTTTGAACCCATGACCTTTATCAATATATCAAAATGACCATTGTGCCATTACCTACAATATTCTAATATATATGTCTATACAAAAAGTTAATAGTTTTGCAGATAATCAACTATAACAGTAATAGTTGTGCATCCTTGACCTTTGAACTCATGACCTTGATCTATGTATCAAAATACCTACAATTAACTGAAAATCCCATGCCATTATCACCTGAAATGTTTAAAAAATAGCATTTTTTATCAAAGGTCAAAAACAGGGACATGACCTTGACCTTTGACCTTGACATCTTTTGGAAAAAAATAGCAAGAAAAGATCAACAGTGAAAACTCCATACAATTATCTTCAGCCGTTATTGATTTATAACAATAAATGTCTCATTTTCAAAATTACATAATTTTACACAAAAAACGCGTAACCTATTTTTCGTTCAATTTTCATGAAAAACACAATTTTGATGTTCCCAGGTATGCTGAATCTAAATATCTAATCAAAATTTGCCTGCACCTTTTGGTTTTAGAGAAGAAGATTTTTTTGTCTTTTTGCTATTTTTAGTAATGGCGGCCATCTTGTTGGGCGTGGCCAAACCCAGAACAAAATTTTTAAAGGCTGTAACCCAGGCATGATAATCACCAAATTTCATCAAATTTGCCCCAGTAGTTTTGGAGGAGAAGATTAAAATGTAAAGCTTACACACGATGCACAGCAGACGACGGACGGTGATAGATTGCAATAGCTCATCTGAGCCTTTGGCTCAGGTGAGCTATTAAAAAAAAATAAATAAATAAATAAATAAATAAATAAAAAAAAAAAATAAATAAAATATTGTAAACCTTTCATAAATACCTGAGCAATGACAGAACTATTTTTGCTGATGTTCAAACTAGCTGATGATTTGTGTACAAATAGGAAAACTTCTAATCTATCAGTCCCTTCAACAGGTTGAGCATTAAGTGGGTATATATATCCCTTGACATGGGTTATCCAAAATCCCCCTTCCTGTATCTTCCTCTCATGGAGAACATCAGAATACACATTGGTCTCTATCTCTCCCAGAATCTCAACCTTAAAACAAACATAAAACATTAACAAATGAACATGTTATTACCTGCAGTTTTTTCATGTTGGCGATAGATGATTCAGGTCATTCTGACTTTCCTTTAATTCATTCACCAATAGTTTAGCTGCTGCACTGGTAATTCAGCATGGCAGTTACTTTGGTTTTCATACATAAATGGAATTTAAAGTGAACAGGTTTAGCAAATTTCACTGTATCAAGAGAACTTGATGTTTGAAATTTTCAACTGCAGTTACCCCTGTGACCTTGCTATTTGATTATATCAAAGTTTTTAAATTGACACGAAATTTATGTAGTATACCCGGTAAAATCCAAAAAGAAGACATCTTAATACTATAGAATCAGTTATCATTCAATTTAAACCACAAAACCAAAGTCTAATGTTTCAATTTATAGGATTTTTATAGACAAGAAAATGAACCCTACCTTAGGGTTTTACAAGATGCACAATTCTGTGTGCAAAATTTTTATGCAATATAAATTATGTGTACAATTCTAATTCTGTGTGCAAAATTTTTATGCAAAATAAATTATGTGTACAATTCTGTGTGCAAAATTTTTATGCAAAATAATGTGGGACTCAAAAATTTTTTAAGATGCATCCTTTGTAACCCACATATCCTGTTAAACAAATTGAATAAACTTATGAACATCTGTGAAAACTATGACAATGAAACAACGCTAAATGTTTTCAAACAGGACCAAAAATGGCCTTTATCGCAATATTGTGAGTTTACCTGTTGAATGTCGACATTTTTTTCAGATTTCTTCCACTTGCCTCGATATAAGTGAAAAAAAATCTTGACTTAGACATAAACCATAAGTAATTGTTACCCCCCCCCCCCCCCAACACCCCACCCCCCCTGTTTTTGCTTTTCTGTGCTAACTATTACCTCATCTGGATAGGACATATCAACTGGATCAAAGTATTTAACAGCTCTTACTCCACCAGGAATATCATATAAACTACATTGATCAATATCTGTCCACTTTGAACTAAGACCTTCCCACCAACCTTGTATACCAGACTTTGTACCATCAGGAGACTGGCAAGTTCCTTCTGGCACTGAAATAAATATAAATAAAAGCAAATACAATGAATAAGGAATCCCCTGTCAGTAGGTACTTTTCTGTGATTTGCACTTCTTATGTTTAAAAGACAATAACTGACAAGAAAGTAAGCAAACCAACTGGGACAAAAGATATTTGCATTTCTATCTTTGCTTATTCTAGTTATAGTAATGGTGTCCATCTTGGATCTCAGAGAGGCATATCAGACAAAATTTTTAATCTGATTCAATCAGCCCAGTGGATTTAGAGGGATATATTAAAGTTAACAAATGGATGCTATGCTATGTCAAAAGTTCAGCTGGTTATAGTCAGTTGAGCTAATAAAAATATGCAAGACTGACAATGGACGAGATAGGTACACAATGAATAACAAAATAGAGTTCATTCCGCTTTTGGTTCCAGTGACATGATGATATCATTGATAGAATTTAAATAATTTACCTGCTTTTCTTTGACAAGTTGAATTTTTAACACACCATAGGCATTCCTCTTGGTAATACCGTCTCATTGGTGATACAGGATTCAGGTATACTCCTTGACCTTGCGTAAGACATGTTTCACAAGTTGATAGTAAAGAACAGATACCCTGACACGGTGTAGTAATGTAATCAATGGGACTACTGCACATCTATAATGTAAAACAAAAATCTGATAAATATTGTTTATTTACAATCAGATAATTATTAATGTTATTTGAAATACAGTCTGGAAGTCTGGTTTGAAATTTTTGATTTTGTAGCCAGATATGAAACCATTTCCAACAATTTGTCAGAGAATAAATGACATGTATCTATTGATCAGAAATTCATGACTTGACTTACAGACTTTTGGAATGGAAGAAATATACAATGTTTCATAATATTCTGAGATGACGAAAAATAGCGATAACTAAAATTTGATGGGGGAAGGAGGAAAATAGAGAGAAAATTCCACACCTTTTTGGATTGGCAGTGCCTTAAATAACTCCTGTAATATAACATAACTACAAACCTCTGTCCGTGTACGATGTATACAGCCTGGCCTTGATATGTCTCTACGTGTGTTACAAAATGCACATTCCCGATCATCCACACATTTCTGTTTGTCATTATACTCTAAGCAGTAATCCTTGTCTTGTAAAACTTCAGACTGTAAAATAGCAGATAACACTTTATAACTGAAATACATGTACTTGGAAACAGTCCATGCAACAAAACATTTAATAAAAGTTCATAAAATAGACAAGAAAGGACCAACTCATATAGGACTGTTTATTATAATATGTAAACAAACAGTGGTGAAAATACTATGGAACACCTACAGTGTCCACATTAGGGACATTAGGAGTTATGGTGTGTTATGTCCTAGTCAAGATTCCTCCACTTATATCAGGGTTGTCAGTTCTAGAATAGTAGAAGAAACTAGAGTACCAGGAGAAAACAGTTAAACCACAGACCTCTAACATGCAAGCTAAATACTTT
Source organism: Anadara kagoshimensis (assembly GCA_021292105.1). NCBI lineage: Eukaryota > Metazoa > Mollusca > Bivalvia > Arcoida > Arcidae > Anadara > Anadara kagoshimensis. The sequence goes on along the minus strand of CM037859.1, from coordinate 47,912,447 downwards.
CTCACAATAAGATCAGCCTCACTGGATTTGAACCTAGGTCGAGAGGTGTTTTGATCTGAAAGTGCATGGTGTAAACCACTTGGTCACCTATCAGGGGCATTAGGCAGACCTGTGCTAATCAAATACTCATTCTAAGGATGTTATATTTAAAAAGGTCCGTCTAGCTATTACTGGTTTCTCAGAAAAGATTTTTAATATAATTTTGATATGGAGCTAAACATGCTAAAATGAATTGCTTTTTTAACAAATTTGGTTTATTTTTCAGCCACAGTCAAACCAGTCTTAAAGGCCACCTCCATATAAGAGCCATCTGGTTTTATAGGCCAGTACAATTTTATCCCATTGGATCTTTATTCATGTTATATGAACCTGTATATAAGAGTCACCTGCCTATAAAAGCTATTTTACTGGTTCCCATAGATGGCCCTAATAAACAGGCTTGACTGTAATGTTTTACATGTATATATGGTACAAACCTCTGGTGGGGCTACAACAGATGGGAATTTATAAGCCAGAGATTATCATGAACATATCCACTATATCCTCCAACTACAAACATTAAATTACCCTGAACACCAACAGCAACATGACCAAATCTACCTTTAGGGGGTAAACCTTCAAAAAACAAAAATAATGTATTCATTAACTAAGTTTACACAATTTTAAAATTATTATTAGCCAAATTTCTGTAATTTATGAAAATAAAGTCCATTTTAAAGTATATTTTCACAAAATTGCTAAATAGGTTGCTTTATGAAGACATTTCTTTGAAATTGGTAGCCAATTGCAATTTTGGCTACCAAGAATGGAAATATAGCATTAACACTGACAGTCATACTCCAATCTTAATGATTCATATACAGGTACTGTGTAACCAACTTTATTTTATCCATTAGAAATGTCTTGGAAAGAAAAAAATGAGTTGCTGATTTTTTATATTTTGTTGAATACAATGGATAAGGAATTAATTGGTGGTTTTAATAATGGCAATATACAGGGATTTATCAGGGTCTTTTTGGGAAAAGGCCCTAAACTAAAAATTGGGGAAAAGTTTCAATTTTTGCTCATTTTGGGAAAACTTCGACATTATGTCAGAAGTCGGTTTACTCACGACCTCAGGAAGCATTTGATGTAGAAGCGGTATTTTCATCTTGCTTTGCAGATGTTTTTTCAGATAATCTAGAATCTTTAACTTGATTTTGCTGATTGGGGGGCTTTCACAAAATTTACTTTTTTTATTTAAAAACAACACAATTTCCTAATTGGGAATTTTCTCAGCTGATTTTGGGAAAAAAATTAATGTTTTTTTTCATTGGGAATGGGGCCGAATTTCGGCCCTAAATAGGCCCTTGATGAATCCCTGATATATCAAATATAAAATAATTATTGCTAGAAAAAACACTGATACCTGTACTATTTCCATGTACAAGTGGATGTTGTATCCACTGATGACAGCCTAGATGATACAGATAAATCCCAGGATCATAACACGTCTCTATATGGTTGTGTATGTGAACATTTCCTCCATATATAACCATATAATTACCCATAATAACCGCAGAATGGTGAGCTCTTTGCTTCGGCATATAAGTTTTATCAATGTAATGAAAATGTATTTGTGACCAGAAACTATTGACAGTATTAAATGCAAACAATTTGTTAGATAGATGAGAATATCGAGCACGCCTTGTTGTGTATCCTCCATAAATTAAAATTGACTTAGACTCTGGATGATAAAGCGCGGAATGACCAGACAGAAACCGTTCTGGCTTCCGGCCACCAGTCACATGCACATCCTCCCATTCTTCGGCTTGACTAGCATTTATTCTATATATATTTGGACTGTATATTCCTTCCTGAGATTTCCCTCCTACTAAATAGATCCACTCATCTACAACAGTAAAAGTGTGGTCTTTTAAACATGGCAATGTAAGAGTACTGTTTAAAGCTTTTAAGCTCCAAGAATCTGAGCTCAGGTTATAAAACCAAAGTTCATTTGTATGAGACCCATTTTCCAGTATCCCCCCTAATATGTAAAATCCAGTGTCAATATCCACCATTGCATGGTCACGTCTAGGTGATGGCCATGGTTCCTTTTTTGTCATGACTTCCCATGAGTTTCCCTCCAGGCAATACCTAACCAGGTCATCTAACGCCTTGTTCAGATTATATCCACCGAACACATATAAAACATTGTGTATTCTTAATAAATACACGGAATGAGATGTCCTGGCAGAAAAGTTTGGACTTCTTTCTAATAAGTTATACCATTTCTGACTTCCAGTATTACCCAGTACATCTAAATCACAAGCTACACCTAGGTGTCCACCATTACACAGGCATCCTGGGTTATCTCCCTTTGTAAAACATTCCCCATTGTTGTTACAGTCACTGGGACATATTTTATATTCACAGCTTTCTCCAATATGATAGCCATCACAGTAACATTTATGATCAGAGCATACACCGTTACCATGGCAATTAAATGGACAGCTCTGTATCATATAATTAGCTTTAAAACCTTGTCGTTCATAATTTCTATCACTGAACAAGAAGATCAGCATCTGAAAATAAATAATAATTTTCAAAATAATATCAATAATAGAAGTTCTGCAGGAATTCAAAACAGTGTGACCAATAAAACTAGGTGGTAAATACTGACATGTGTGATTGCACAGTGATTTTGTTTGCCTTAAATTACTGTACTACCGAATAAAGGTAGTTTCCTCTAGGTAAAATATCTAAAAATTTCCCAATTTGGCCATTAAAATTCCCCAAAACAACACCGATAAGCTAACAAATTAAGTTCTTACCCACAACATTTTAGATACTGTCACAATATGACATCTTTGTAACAAGGATTATAGTTATATTGAATAGTTATGACATTGGCTATTCACTATATTTCAGAACATAACAATTTCCTAATTTGAAAGGCAGACGGTAGTGGAAAAAAATGTAACAAAATCACTGACCTGAATAAAAAGTGTATGTGGACTTACACCAAGTGGTTTAAAAATATTATCTTCAGGACTAAAAACGTCATCTACCGGTAGCTTAGACAAGATTTACTTTTACATGGGATAAATTCTCTAAATGATATTAATAATGGTATGTTTTTATAAATACTGGTACTGGTTCAGTTTGGACAGGTTTTTGGTTTACTTTGTGTTTGGTTTTCACAGGTTCCACTATATATATATAACACAAGTTTGAATGTTAGTGGACAAACATATTGCAATATTTTTCAATACAATTCCCTTCAGTATCTATACACTTTTGACAGCAATGTTTAAGGGATTCAATGACACTTATAAAGATGATGTTTTCTAGACTGTTCAAAAAGCCATCCACTGAATGTACGATGTCATCATTTGAATGAAACTGGGTACCAAAAATGTCTATTTTCAGTTTTGGAAATAGATGCAAGTCTTAACGGAAAGAGATTTTGGCAAATTAGAGCCACAATCCTTAATAACAGACTTATGAACAGGGGTCTTGTCCTGGTGGAACAGCACATATTTATTGTGTTTTCCAGAACGTTTGAGTTTAATGTATTCCTGTAACTGTCTCATAAGTGACATCACACAAAGTATGTGCCATTAATTGTTTGTCCCTTTTAGGGATCATAATCTAGCATCTGCATCCCAGAAAACCTAGATTATAACCTTTCCAGGTGATGGAACAGTCAATGTCTTCTTTGAAAATGGTAAAATAACATCTTTCCCTAGTGCTGCTATCATATGGATATAATCAGGTGCTTAACCTTTCTTATACAAATATTGGATCATTGCTCTTTCAACAATTTTGTCCATTTTGCAAATGTCAATTGCCTTGTTCACTTCAGAATGTTACATCACTGATATAAACTAAACAAATGAAACCAGTCTTCTGAAACACAGATTTACGTAGGAAATAATAGGACTGAAAAGGGAGCTAGAGGACATTGATGGTAGTCTTCTTAAATACAAGGCTCACAACATATCAATCAGTCCTCGTATATCTTTATACTTACATATCCTGACTTTGCAATGATGTCTTTGGTAAAGTGTCTCCACTTAAACTTGCTAACAGTGGACTCTCATAAGAATTGCCATCATGTATAAACATAAAATCATAGGAACATTCTGTATCCATAGACTTAAACTCCAATACGATGGAATTCTTTGAGCTACCCGCTAAAAGGAAAATGTTAAATTCAATTATATCATCATGCTAAGTATTTTTAGCAACAACATATAATACATGTATATATATATATATATATATATATATATATATATATATATATATATATATATAAATTATGTACCGGCATATGAAGTTCAGAACCAATAAGTACCTCCATTAGTTTTCTGTTAATAATTTTAACAAGGATAAGGTGAAGAATCCCAGAGATAGTAATTAACTCTTCGCTGTTAATTACATCTATAAAAGGCCATCCAAGGAAACTTGGAAAAGCCCTTTATGGCCAGACTGTATGGAATGACTTCCATAGGCACCCTTCGCTAAATTTTTAATTTTGACTGATAATTAAGAATGACAGAGTCACGCTATTTGGAATATTTCTATTAATTTTTCCTTCAAAACTTTACCTATATTACATATTTGGTGGGTTTAGGAGGTGCTAAACAGGAGCTGCTTACCCTTCTGGAGCATCCGGCCTCACTTCCTTGATGGAAATCCATGCGTTTAACCTAGTTTCAAGGTTGTTACTCTAAGATAGTGATTTGGACATGAATTTGTATGTTTGATTTTTATTAATGGATGGGGTATAAAGGAAGTCTTATTGATATCTTTCACTATTCCAGTCCTTCGGGGGTCATCATGAACTTGAGGGAGAGAATCTACCAGCATTTTTCTAACAGTACTATATTCAATTATCAGTACCATATATAGAACTATTGATCAAATTTATGGATAAACTACAATAAATTATTACATCTGATTTATTTATGTGTCATAGTCTATACTGTAGATCTCTTTTATTTCGTGAGAGATTTATTTTCGCGTAAATTTGCGACTTATCCCTTTCGCGAATTCAAATATCACACGAATATTTCCAGCAAACAGGTATTTCTATGTTGACATACATATGTTGTATTCAATAAAATTTCAAACGCGAATTCAAATGTTCGCGAATAAGGCCAAGATGGTCTTGACGCGAAATTTTCTACTCGTGAAAAATAAGTTATCTACAGTATTTGAGAGGAGTAAAAGGTACCAAGTACATTCTATTTAATAATGTCATCTGATGCATCATTTTGAGAAAATTTGATAAAAGTTTGTGTTAGAATGAATTTAAACAAAAGCAATTCTGCAATGTGTACATATAGAAATTTTTAGCAGTTTTTATTTTAAATTATGATAGAGAAAACATGATGAATCAAGGATGAATGTCTCAGAGAATCAATCACAAATGTCTCAGAGAATCAATCACGAATGTCTCATGTGACAATTCTTTATTGGCTGTGTCTTAGTACCGATACATATTTTCAGCTGTACATTTCCTTCTACATTTTCAACATTGTCATCCTACCAATAATGATTTCTTATGACTATACTATATTCAATGTAGCGAGATAAATATCGATTCAGAATCGGTACTTTTTTAATTTGGGAATTAATGAACATATGAAATAAGTAAGATAGCTGTTAGCCAATACACACACAATAATACACACCATACCAACACAACACATATCATTTACAGTAGACATTTCTCTTACCATCAATGAGCCATTCACAGCGAGAGAATGCAGAGTACTTGTCAGGCCCATCTTCAATAGTGCCATTACTATCAGTATATATCTTCCTTTCGTTACATTTACGACCAATTGATGGTAAAATTAACGTTAATAAATATAAATAAATAAAAATAAGTAAACGTCTATTTCTGTCTCTTTCCATTCCTCCACCGCACACTGAAGTCCTCAGAGTCAGACTAACTGACGGGCATGTCAACATCTGCAACCAGGCGACCTGCTTCTTTCGTTGCCATTCATTTTCAAGGCAAACGATAGTGCATTGGTCAGAATTATCACTAAGAGCTAATTAACCCATCTATGGACTATGAATATAAATGGTCATCTTTAAATTGTCAGAACCTCAACATAGAAATCACAGATTCTGAAATGAAATGTCAGATTTGCTTCTTCTTTCATCTTTCATATTGATGGAGTGAATTATTACTGAGCTCTGATTGGTTGAAAATATTTAATAATATAAACATTATTTTAACAAATAAATGAGACATATTTAGTTTTATCGTTAAAAAGATAATTTATGATTTACAGATATAAAATGTATAACGTAGCCTTTACAATAAAATTTGGGCGAGGTGAATGATGAAGAGCCGATGGACAGCACGGGTCACAGCGTTGAAATGACAGCCTTGCTCACAACATGTGCTCTTCTTGGACTGAACAACGACTCGTGATAAGCAGTGTCTACAGGTTTTGTAACGTGAAACAAAAACATTCATTCATTCATTCATTCATTCATTCATTCATCCATTCATCCATTCATTCATTCATTTATTTATTTTAAGCGTTCCATTAAATACTTTAACTTGACTATTTGTTGTCTCCTAGTACTCAAGGGGATAAAAAGTGAGGTATTAGAAATTCCGTAATATTTTCATATGTAAAATTATTATTGAATTTCAGTGTCACTAGACTGGAAGTTACTTAAAAGAAAACATTAGCCTTGTAATCATTTTTGAAAAAAAAATCTTTAAAATTAAACACGATTTTATTAACAATTACTAGGTCCTTCGCGGCAAAACACGGATTTTGGTCCGAAAATTGAACAATATTTTAAATTAACAAATCAATGTGCAAAACTTCGGAACAATCTAGTACATGAGACCTTTATTATTTCAAAAGAAAAAAAATAATTGATGTTTTAGGATAATTTGACAATTTATTGGATGAGGTCTTCTATGATTTATTTGCCTTCTGACTGAAATCGTGATACTTCATATTCTGGCTACCAGCGATCCGAATGTAGATTATAAATACGAAGTTTATGTATCTTTTAAATATTTTTGGATAATAACATTTATCAAACAATAATGAATATTCGCCTTAATTTAGATTATAGAGCTATATTAAAGCTTTGGTCTTATTGAGCTAGTTTAGGCGCCTTCGATTTGGTTGGACAGTATCTTAGATTGGGCTTTGAAAATCCCAGTACGCTAGAAGCTCTGTTAGAAATATGAGTCTGTTTTATGTGTACATTGATCATAGTGATATTGAACCAAATTCCAATAGACATAATAGTGCTCTGCAATAGCCAAGATGTGTTCTACCATCTAGTATGCATCATCATCACGGGTTTTTGTCTTTTGTTTGTTGCCTGCATGATTGCACATTTGCCAATTGGTGAATTTTCTAGCTGATCGGGCGGTAACCGGGACACAGTATATGCAATCAGCCTCACTGTGAAGTTTAGCTACAATTTAACTTTCACTGCTATATATGAAAAGCTGCTTTACTGGGAATATCGAGGCCCGGGAAGTCAGAAAGTTCATAGAACAACGTATTCAGCCAAGCGTAACACACATTAGAAAACACAACATTCCGCCATTTTAAACATACTTCAGTTTATTTGTCACAACATGAAAAGCATTCAAAGTTGGTGACCATCAAGCAATGATGGAAAATCAAAATGTTGAGTTTAGGACAGTAATAAAGTTCCTCACAGTAAAGGGATCAATTGCCAAAGAAATTCACCGGCGAATGGCCGAGGTGTACGGTGACAGTGGTCCTGCCTATTCCACAGTGGCAAAATGGTCAGCTGAATTTAAACATTGGCGAACCTCACTGAAGGATGACCCACGGTCAGGTCGGCCAGCTGATGCCATCACAAGAAATTGTCTCGTCTGAGATCATGGGATGTCAAAAGTATCCGCAAGATGGGTCCTCAGAAACCTTAATGTGCAGGATCGCTTCCAAAGACTCCAGTCAAGTCGGGTGATTCTTGGCATTTATAATGATAACCCGGAAAGCTTCCATTTACGTTTAGTAACTGGTGATGAAACATGAATTCATCTTTGGGACCCAGAAACCAAAAAAAGAGTCCATGCAATTGAAGCACCCTGGCTCACCCCACCAAAGAAATTCAAAACCTAACCATCACCTGGCAAAGTCATGGCCATTGTGTTTTGGGATTCTAAGGGTGATCTGTTAATCAATTATAAACCTGCTGGAACCTCTATCACTGGGACTTACTATGCTGATCTAATGAAGCAGCTGAAAGCTGCTATTAAATTAAAAAGGAGGGGAAAGTTGAGCCGAGGGGTATTGCTTCTTCACGACAATGCTCCTGTGCACAAGCTAAGGATTGCACAAGCAGCGATTGGTGAATGCAAGTTCGAACAACTTAATCACCCACCCTACAGTCCCGATTTGGTTATTTCCTATTCAGAAAATTGAAATCTCATTTACGGGGAATCAGATTTCCTTATGATTATGGACTTAAGGCTGCCACAGAGGCATGGTTTCAGGACCAACCCGAAGACTTCTATTTCAAAGGTATAGACAGTCTGAAAGAAAAGTGGACTTAGTGCATTGGGGTAAATGGGGACTATATTGAATAATACTAATAAAATGTATGGTTTGTTGCAGCAATATATACCCCGTTTTATTAACTTTTTGACCTCCCCTCGTATCTACCGTGCTATTCTTTGAGGTCGGTTATAAAACAGGGCACAAGACATCCGATCACGGTTGCTTTATATTGTAGGGGAAGCGGATTTCCCAGTTTCTATATTAACACCTGTGTTTCAATTATTTTTAAACTGTTAATTATTGTTGTAGTGTAAGAATGCTTAAAAAAGCTAGCAAATGAGACTTTATACGAATCTCAAGTAAAACCATAAATGTTATCATAAAGAAAATCTTTAAGGTATTTATGTATTATCATTTACTCAAGAACGCATAGATTTCGACAATCTTATTAGACATACATAACACTAGTAAGTTGTCTCAGGTGATAATGCTTAATGATTATAAAGAGCTTAGTTTTTTAAAAATAGTATAACGGAGAATCCTACATATACTAATTTTACCAAAGATGTAGTTCTTTACAACCATAGGAAAGTTCTCGAATCTTTCGGTATCAATCAAAAAAGGAAAACTCGAGCTTCCTTAATTGTATTGGATTCCTAAACTACACAAGGAAAGATATATAGCAGGTTCCTGTTAATGTACTACTAAATCATAATCAGTAATTAATTCTAACACGAACATTGACCGTCAGCAAATATAGTCTGAATAGTCTTATTTAGCGTAAGCCTATTCCAAAACAAACTTTAAAGAACTACTTGAAGACCTTGCTTCTAATACATGTACTTTATCTCGTTTAAAAAGCGTAAAAACACTTGATTTTTCTACACTTTACACCGCTATCACACTAAAACAATTTCAACACTTTGTCATTCTTTTACAAAACGGTAAGCCAAGATACAACTACCGTATGGTGCGTGACAAAACAGGGATTTTTGTTGTTTTGTCAAGCACCATACGGATTCCAACCAAACATACTGAAGATACCATCAACAAAATGTTAAGTTTTTGATTCACAACATAATTGTTGTGTTTGTTAATATGAATTTAATTTTCCAACAAACAATCGGAATACCAATGGGGACAAACCGTGTACCATCCGATCGCTTGCTGATTTTTATTCGCATGAAGCAGAATTTATGCAGAACCTTGTTTAGTCTGTCTGGAGAGATCATTCAACTCTAGATGATATGTATATGTAGATGATGTTCTATCAATTTGGAGACTATGTGAATACCATCTATCCTATTTAGTTAAATTAAGATATGGCTGATTTTTCTGTTTCATATTAAGACAGTTTTAAAGTTTTTACTTTGCATTGGTATTGCGATTATGAACATAAATTGGTACGTTTGCAAGTTTTTTAATTTCATTTTAGTTGTTACACCATGACTTGTTCATGGTTGTTCCGGCTACAATGTACATGTTTTGAGCTTCCAACAATTTCTTTCTATAATGACTAAAATGAAGAATTTGCCACTAGTATTTATAATAGACCTTGTTTCGTTCAAATGTTATTCATGCACAACCTTCAGAATCTTTGTCATTACCAGGAAATGACAGCACCACTCCCCCTTTGTCACCGACAGGAAATAACAGCACCACTTCTTCTTTGCCACCGACAGAAGTTGAGGAGTTGAGTAATGGTGTTTAACGTCCCAGTCAAGAATATTTCGAGACGTCGCCAGCTATAGGCGAAGATGCAGAAATTTTGCCTGTGCGTTGCGCTTATGGCATTATACAGCAGGGTTCTTTAACGTGCCAAGCCCACCGTGACACGGGACCTCGTTTATTTTAAGTTCCCATCCGAAAGAACCGTGCCTTTCATTTCGTAATGCCGAGTGCTTGGCGAAAGAACAGTCACTACTCACTTTCAAGTCTTGGGTCAGACCCGGCCGGGCTTCGAACCCACAACCTCCCACTTACAGAGCGAGCACTCTACTGACTGAGCTACCGCAGTGGTGCCACCGACAGGAAATGACAGCAACACTTCATCTTTGTCGCTGACAACACCACTTCCCCATTTGTCACCGACAGGGAAATGACAGCATCGCTTCTCCTTTGTCTCTGACAGGAAATGAAAGCACCACTTCTCCTTTGTCTCTTGACAGGAAATGACAGCAACACTTCATCCTTGTCGCTGACAGCAAAACTTCTTATTTGTCTCCGATAGGAAATGACAGCACCACTTCTCCTTTGTCTATGACAGGAAATGACAGCAACACTTCATCCTTGTCGCTGACAGCACCACTTCCCTTTTGTCGCCGACAGCAAAACTTCTTATTTGTCTCTGATAGGAAATGACAGCACCACTTCGACTTTGTCACCGACAGGAAATGACAGCACCACTTCCTCTTTGTCACCAACAGGAAATGACAGCACCACTTCCTCTTTGTCACCAACAGGAAATGACAAAAACTTGTATCAGGGATAGAAATCATTTATTCACTCATATTAACAAATGATATCTGGCACTATCACAAACATGCATAAAATATAACTGATAACCTTAATTACATACATGTAATACATTACTTATAAAACGCTCTATCTATTCCAAAATCACTGGAACAGACAACCATTGGGAGAAGGGGGTGGGGCTTTACTTATAAATCTCTGAAATGAATATTACATACACTTTCTTATTACAATTTCCGTGTGTATTTAAATCATAAGTAACCTAACCCTTCTTGTTATTATCAGCTATATTGTAAATCGGAAAAAATGTTCATGAATTTAATGTCCGCGAAAACTGACATGCTAAGATATTTGCATACTGTTCATTTTGCATATTTGAACAATAGTCAGTGATATTCAAGTGTATTATATCAAAAAAATATACTTAAGAAAGTTGTTTTCGCATCTTGTTTCTTTAATGAATTTACGCGAAATTAAATGAAACTCAAATTAATATACTCATGAAAGTTATTTTCACTTCTGGTTTCTAGCGCAAGAATAAAATGAACACGAAATTTTCCTGATTTACAGTCATTTATATCATTGAACAAATATTGGCTTATTACTTCTTAGGAAAATTAATCACAAAAGTCTATAACCAAAGACAATTTATGATGTAAACCAAAATTATATGAATTTTAATTACTGTCCCGGACCATTGCTTCATTGTGTTATGTAGAAATTTAACATGAATATGAAATGATTTTTATTACAATTATGTTCAGCACAATTTAAGTTATGGCAAATCACTATGGACATTAATGTATATGATTGAAATAACTTTATAATGATAACAAAAGGCCTACTGTAGTAATTACTGTAAACCAATTTTTATTCATGTATATCAACTCTTGCAATTCTCTTGCCAAAACCATTTTGCAACTACATGTATTAAAATTTGCAATACAGTATTAACTATGGCTGACTATTTGGTATCAATAATACCATTTTCAAAAACATGTTCACATCTATTAATTTTCACGATCATTTCGTCCTTGCGAAACACACGAAAGTTAATTGCATACAAATAAAAGTTGGTTTACAGTAGAATTAAGATTGTCTATATAACCATGGTACAAATGTATTGGTCTATTAACAATAGTACAGGTACTTGTATTTAAGAAAATTTAAATTCCACAATATGTCTGTGTTGCTCAACAAATTTGACATTTTGAATTCTAACAACACAAATCCACCAAATTTTAACAGAAAAACTACTCTACTTGTTAACAGAAATGCTGTAAACGTATTTAATTTTGCGCGTATTTATTTTTGTGGTATAAGAAATTTAGACATATCCGCTTAGTTAAATTTTCGCGTTTTTGAAAGGTGCACGATAACACAAATAGCACAATATAATTTTTGTGCAAAACAAACAACTGCGAAATAAGAGAAAATTAGTACATCGCGAAAATAAATATGTTTACAGTATCAAAATTTCCTTTTTTTATTATGAAGTAAAGACAACACACATCCATGATTGGAACACGGATAATAGGACTGTTTATCACATAGAAGCTGGGGGAAGCACAACAAAAACAATGTGAACCATTTACAACATAAAAATACAATGATAATAGGACAACAGCACCTTAAGTATAACACATAAATAACAGTCAAATGGTAGACACAATGTCCAGAGCAGGCCTCAAATAAAGCACTTGGCCACTTAGCCAGACCCGAGTTGAAACAGCCAAGTGACCAGAGGAATTTTATTCACACTCATGACGTCATCATTGATTCTAATTAAATTGTCAAAATGTAATGCTGAAATAAAAATTAACATAAAACATAACATCTTTTTTGACAAGTACTAACTACTTGGCACCCAGTACATACTGCCTAATCACTTGGCACATAACTAAACATTTGAATTTTTTTTATCTGAGCCATGTGTAAAGCGTGACCAATTTTAGTTACAATACATAAAACATGTATCATTGACCACAATCAAAACGTGATGAAAATGACAACAAAACTTAACCATGATACTAAAGGCAAACAACAATGACCTGTCCATTCGACCTTCAATTCAAATACCAATATTTATTTCTATGGACTACTACATCTATATATAGGAAACACAGGTATTAAGTCTACCATCATAGAAAAATATACATTATACATTGATTATGTACTAGCTGCAAATCCTAACACTACCCATGTTTTAGGTGGATCATCTTATATGAATATTCCTTATGAAAGGTCAAGTAGACAGGTCAACATTGTTTGCCTATACTAATAACTAACTACAACATTGTTAAGTTATTGACTGGGAACCAATTTTCATCTTTTGTTTCATTTGATGGAAATTTCTATATAGAAACTTTTCCTTATAAATTAAGATGGTCACTGTCAAGATGATCAATCAAATTCAAAATATTGCTGACAGTATCCATGCTTGTATAATACATTGATATATAAACCTGTCACAAGTTATTTAACTAATGCTGCTATTGTTCCTCTCACAACAATAACTGATATTGTGTCTTTGCAATCTACCTGAACTGTTTGTAAATAAGGGATATTCATCCGATTTGTTTGTTGTCTCGTATAGGTGCCTGACTAGACAACAAGTTAATGGCACTGTAACCATCATATTTTTCACTTTTACAACTATTTTGGATCATGCAATATTGTATGGCAGGTGATTCTCCTTAGTCTTAATGATTTTTTAAAATACATGTCAGGTTACAACCTTATTTCTATTATAACTGAATACATTTAAGCTTCTACATGTTTGAAAAATCTATTTTTTACCCTTACATGGGTTTGGCCAGTTCGAAAACAGTTAAAAAGTGCTAACAACTTAAATTCAGACATCTAGATCATTCATTCTGCAACAAGACAAACTGCCAATGAAAAAAATGACTATGATGAAATTGTAGATGACACATGTATACATATATTACTGTATCAGTCTTACCATCAAATTATAAGAGTAACATTTTCATTACTCAACCACACTAGACATGCCCAAAATTATCGCAACACATATAAGGAAGTACAAGTGAAGTGGAATCGGGTGGTATAATACTATTTTACACTTCAGTCAAAATTATCTCTCACTTATATAGAGGCAGACTCGCATGACAAAAGAAATACTGAGTATCCAGACTAGAGAAAGTCATTGTCTATCTACCAGTTAAATGACTTCATGGGGTTTGCTGATGTACCATGTGATACCCTCTAACGTTTGTGCAGAACAATTATTTCCAATGGATATGGAATTTCATAAGATGACATTTTCCCGTAAAAATGATGGTATTATGGGAATTGGAACGCTAATGTTTCCGTACAAACGTTAAGAGGTAGTGATCACGTGGTAAAGCGGCCAACACCATTCCTCTGTCTATAATATACTCAAATGAGATTAAAACCTAGAAAATGACAGAAATTGTAATCTGTATGCCAGACTTTTACAATGCCCTGCCAATGAGGCCCCTAGAAAAGTTTCAGGTAAAGTGAGTAAAACTACAATAAACAATTGATTTCATTTAAAAGAAATGCTTTGTGCTTATTTTCTAAGCACTACTAAAAAGTGGAAGTGACATAGCTTTTTTTTCCACATATCATGAATAGTTAAGTTGCAAACGGTTTGTACCATATCACAACAATCATACTGATGACTATTTAATGAACGATGACAAAAATGCTGTTTTTCATTGTAAAACCAATAAAATTTTGTATATTTTGAGAGGAAGCAATGCAGGATCAGATTGGCACACCTTACACTATAGGCAGCTCTACCAATTTAGCTTACAGGGACAGCTACATTCTCCTCTAAAGGTTTTTTCTGATTCAGCCAACTTAAGCTGAAACTCTCAGGTTCAGTCTAGTCCTGGACCAAACAATAGACCATCATCCTGGATTATAACAGAAATTGTCCGTTTAACTTATACACTACATTGGAACAAAAAATACAGGTGTTGTAGATTAATAAATTGTACATATCAACATGTTCATTTCAGTTCATTCTAATTCCAATGAAAATAGTAATTAATTAAGAATAAATTGCAGTTATCTTCACTTACATTTGAACCCATACCCTACGGAACTAGTTGTCTTAGCATAGATGAAAGTCTGACTGACAACCTAACCAATTTAACTACCTGACAATACAATATACAATAATCAGTACGAATGAATAACATTTAACAGAAGTAAAAATTCTCTAACAGTAAACACAGACATCAAAACTTCAAAAAATTGAATTTAATATTACACTAATAAGGAAACTATTATTGATTAAATTACAATTTTCTTAAAATTGAATTTTTAAAACAAGAAAAAAAAAATAGAAAGAAAAAGACTACATAAAACCCACTAATTATTGAACAAACCAAAATAATTTATTTTAGTTTGAAAAGTTAAATCCCAACAGTAATATATATATAAATGTTGCGAGTGCAGTATTCACATGTGACTAGATTATAATTTAAATTGTATTGTTGACACCGCACAAGGTGCTGATTAAACTTACATATCATAAGAAATGTGAAACAATGGGATGATTACCTACATTACCAGTTAAACTTAAATGGTAGGCGTTATTTTTGTGTAGAAAAAGAACCCCTTCATAATCCTATTCTCCATAAAAATTAGGATTTTCAAGACTTCCATTTAACTTCCAATTATTGAATTACCAGCAAGCCTCCTGTCTTTTAGAAAGATGCAATTATGCTTACATAGGTCATGGTAGTAAAATGGAAGTCCTGGTTTTATCATGGCACAATACTGCACATACATGTGCAATTTCATTTTTCTATGATAATGATAGAAGTCAGCTAGGGTATAAATCTATTATCAGGACTACACAAATCTTCAGTGGTATGTAAAATAGTTATTAACCCCGGAGTAAAAAGACAAAAAAATTAAAAACCATCCAGCAATAAATAGTTAATAGATTAATATTTTCAATCACATTATTTGAAAATATTTTCATTCATATCATTTGATAAAGAAGCAATCAAAATGAACTAAAATGAAGGTATTAAATGACAGATAATGTCATATGACAGTCACATTATTTGTCATGTGACCAACTAACCATTTTGTAATTGATATACATGTATTCTTCATAGTTTTATTATTAAAACTTAAAGCTATTCTAACATAAAATCCTATCACCATAACCCATAATATAACAACATACAAATAACATTGTATATTCTGAAATATTATATAATCCTGCTTCAAATATAAATCATTCTTATCTAATGTTAGATGTCATTACCATTTCTTTTTATGTTCGTCCATGCTAACACCTCCTGGTCCGTATGCTACAACTAGCAACAAACCACCGATAACGGAGAGTGTTTGGAAAAAGTCATACTTTAAAAAATCTCTCATGGGTTTGTATGATGGGACGTTCCACCAAGCATTAAAATAACAGTTCAGAAGACTAAGCCATACAACTAAAACAAGGGCAGATAATTTGGTTTTATAACCTATTGCGGTTAAAACAATTAATGCTGTTCCAACTAAATTCTGTATCATCTGAAAGAAATCGGACTCAAATCTAAGTAGAGTAAGGAACATAAGAACTAGCAGAATTCTTCCACTCAGCTGCATGTACTGTTTAGGATTATTTTCACCAAGAGATGGTAACCCGGCAAATAAACTTTTTCCTTCAGCTCGATCCTCAGCAAGCAGCAACAAAACTCCACCAGCCAATGCCAAATTTCTGAAATATCAAATCAAATTTTACAATGCATGTATATATGATTCTGTTTTATATCTGTTAGTTAATTATATACAGGTGAAAATCTTGTGACTATGTTGATCACTCTTTGAAGGTAAATTCATCTTAGTGTTATATGATAGCAAGAAGGGTTTGAAAATAATAAATAGCCTACAGAAGACGTTTATGTGCATTAAGTTTCTTGCCAAAGGACAAGATTCAACTTCCTGTGGTTTCTGCAAACACTTTGACAATGTTTTGATCAAGTTAGACTCCTGCAGAAACTATGGGGAGGTGAATGTCAGCGAGACTTAATGCACATAAACATCTTTTAAATTCAATTTACTGTTGACGCGAGTGTGATGAACATAGCCATGCGATTGTCAGCTGTGTTGATTTGGCCCTGATTATATTGTCAACTATATGTCTATTATAAAGAATATGTAAAGGTTCATGATATGAATTCTGACCAATAACTCCCAAATCTTATCTAGCATACAATCAATCTTACATGCAACATGATCTGTCAAGAATCCACAAATGTTAGACAGCAGCCAACATTGCGGAATTGAGCTGGGTTGAATAATGGTGTTTTATGCATCAGTCAAAAACCTTTCACTTCTATTGAGGCTGTCAGTGAAAGGATAGTAGAGAAAACCAGAATGTCTGGAGGAAACAATGTGACTTGTGGAAAGTGAACAGACAATCTTTCTCACTAGTATCTGCCCTGAGTGGAATTTGAACCTAGGTTAAACCGTGATGAGAGGCGATGTAATCTGCATTGATTTTGTTACATTTTTTGAAAACTACCTTTTGCCTTCAAGATTGGGAAAACTGAGGCCCTGAGATCTAGCAACTGTATTATGATATGCTGGTAATAGCTAGTATCTTCATTGCAAAGACCTATCTGATATTTTGTGGGCAAGGACAACTAGATTTAATTCCCCAGTGCATCACTGATTTTTTTGGGAATTTTAGTGGGCAAACTGGGAAATATTAGTCATTTTTCCATAGGGGGAAACTACCTTTATTCGGTAGTAATCTCAAGGAAACAAAAATCACTGATCTGTAAGTACATATTATAGACTTCTGGGCAACATTTTGGACATCATTTGTCTGTCATGACAAGTTAAAATATGCCAAAATAGTGACCCACAATATCAACATCACAAACCAAACATCATATTGAATCATAACAACTAGTAAAGGTACACAAGAGAAACCACCATTAGACTAAAACACATTCACATATTAGACACTTTTTCTCTTTCTGTGTGTGTGTGTGTGTGCATTTCTTACCTCAGTAGAAATTTTAAATCCCATAAAATGCTGTATGCGATTGTCTGCAATGTAGAATAAAATGTGATATTACAACAAAATTTGTAGTGGTGTGCAGTATTATTCGTATACCGGTATATCACAATACAATTTCATAATACATATGTATCACTATATGACAGATCCGATCTGGTAATACAGGTATTTTTAAAAGTCAAATAACCTATTTTTTTTAAAGCTTTAATGAACGCACAAACTGCTGTAGAGGCGTCCGCTTTGTTTATAAACTCAATTGACTGGAATTTATATAAATATTACCTCATACTATAGGTAAAGCTATCAACCAGATACGAAACAGCCAAATAAGAAACTTGTTCTATAACAACCTGTTATTAACAACATGGCTGACAGCGGTGAATTCAAACATTGTAAGAGGCCATTTGCCTTCTTCAATTTTAAAATAATATATTATGATATGTATCGCGATACAGCATCTGCATATCATAATATATTGTGATACAAAAATTTTGATAATACCCATCCCTAAAAATTTGAGACACTGATAATGATAATAAGGAATAGGATTGCATGACATGTAACTTGTAAGTTAAAGGAACTATCATTACTACCGGTACATGGTTATAAGCATGCCTACAGTAAATAACATTTTTAACATAATATGATGTATACCGGTATATATATTCAATATCATATCTTCCTTTTGACAGAAACTTCAATGGAAATCAACAAAAGCAGTAAACTTTGTTATGTATTGTTATGATTCTAAATGACATTATTATTCAATAGGAAACAAAATTAAATTTATGGAATGAAGGGATGTTCATTATGATCATCAGCTTAAAACAGGTTTATATGCAACTAAATCTAAAATTTTCAATGGTACAGAAATAAAATTACCTATAGATGCCACACATTGATAAAATGTCAAAAGATGGTAACATTTCTTTGTCCAAAATTAAATGTCTATAAGGTCCATGTGTTTGGAGTTTTGATTCACCTTTTGAATTTGTTCTGTGACAATGGACATAAGTTTCATATCCAGTCAATTTCATTGCAATTCAGATTCTACTATGTCCTGATGAAATGTGTGACTGACAGAACAATTTTACCAGTGATTTCTAATCAGTTTACAAACTGGGTTTATATATATATTCACTGAGGAGTTTCATCCTTGCTAAAACCTTTTCTCTCCTTAACAAAACTACTAGTATTCTAAAGCTAGCTGTTTGATCTTTCTCACATGTTCTGCCCCCCTACGAAATTTATCAGTAGCAAAATTGCTTATACCCTTTTATTTCTGAAATGGGTACCAAACCATTAGCAAATGCTAAAGACACTGGCCTAAATTGTATCACAGACTGTGATATGGGCTAAATATCACATACAGACTTAAATACACTACTGTGTAAAAATTAAAGACTAGCTGATTTTATATCTTGCCTGTCCTAATTCTGGTATAGTAGGTATTGAAGTTTATAATGTAATACTTTAGTATATGTATGTATACCTGTAAAGCTATGATTCCAAACAAGATTCCACAGGCAATAGGGACTTTCTGTCTACTTAAAACCATTATGCAGCCTCCTAACTGACCCAACAAATTAATTATCACAAACAGTGTGGCCAAAACAGCTCCACATCCCCAAGTAGCATTCATGTAATCCCTTTGTTCTCCCCACTGTGTCCACATACGTATTCCATCTTCTAAAAATGTACCAATCAAACACAGCCTTGCAACATGGGGAAGAACATGTTTACTTTTACGCAAAACCTGATAAAGAAAAGGGCATGTTTTGTTATTAAATATTTAAATACTATAGGTTTGTCATATATTAAAAAATTTCATTTCAATAACTATTAATTGAATCTTTTCTATTCTGTACAGATAATTCTCAACCATGAAATCATAATATTAGAAGGATCTAAGATAACTTTTCTCTTTGGAACAATTTGTACATATATGTAGGTTGACAGATACAAAAGTTTTTTTTTATTAATCTCTCCCATATTAGTATTACTTTATTTTATTTTCCTTCGGCTGTTTCAATTGCTTCTAGCTATAAACATTCTCTGTTGCCTACTCCTTTTCGAACTCTACAGAGGTGTCTTTAGTGTGTACTGAGACAGGGACACCTGTTTTGATTCTCATCTGAAAGACTGATCTAGTAATTAGCTTTTTACAGCTCTGGTAGATGAAAATCATCTCGGAAAATTATTGTGCAAGGTTTGAACCAACAGCCACTCACAATATATATTATTACCAGTTAAATGTCTTGATGGGAATGTTCAATAAAGTAGTGGCACTTCAATTTTACTTTACAATCTGGTAACAATTTCTGTATTACAGAGCGATTAGTGCACATGACAAAATTATAGATATAGTATGTAACACCAGAAATAACCTTTACTGATTGACTGCCATCTTATAACGATTAATCAAATGATATGGTATGTATCCCTGACAAATTCTGGTCAGTGCAAACATTTGGAAATGTAAACACTTTTGGTGTAAAATTAAGAACACAACATGATCAGAAGAATATTTTTCAAACTGAAAAAATGTTGAAGAAAAAAATAGGATTTGTTATCAAATATGTTATCTCTTTCGTGTATCGTCGACAAATTTATGTACCTGATCCGCAAAATCTTCTGCTTTGTCCATTAATTCATTTTGCTGTGGCATTTTGCTTATTTTTTAGACGTATGTCTACAAAATGCCCTCTTTTTGAAGCCACGTACCCTCATGCAGATATACCGGAAATAGGTAGTAAATGTACCGGAAGCAGAATTACTTTCACTTTGCCTCCTCCTGCGAGAAAAATAGTGTATTTTTGTTATTTTTATTACTGTTTTATGATTAACTACTTTTAATTCACTTAAGAGTAGTTTTTATATTTTATTTTATTGAGTGTTCATTTTGAATGAGAAGATATGTCGAAGAAATCGCATAAAACATGCCATATTGCTAATAAAACGAGGGAGTAAAATTAGTAGAAATACTGCCACGTCAAAGAAAATGCGTTCGAGTATCCTCGGACATCTAGATTTGTCAAAGGTAAAAATCTAAAGGGCGATAACTAAGGTACACAGTGCTCGAATAAAGATGGCAGCTTCCTGTGACTTAAATGTAGCCAAAGAAAATTTACATGAAGCATTGGGAGATAAAATGAAAATGTAATCAGAAAACCCGTTTTATTTATCAGAATGAAAAATATAGTTATATTGCAAAACAACTTCCGTTGTTTGCTGTCAATATGTTTGTATTGCAACACATATTCAGTTTTTGTCAAGTGTTTACACCAAATTCAAGCAGTGTTAACTAAATAAACATATCATTGAAAGAAATTGATAACGTAATTGCTTCTTTCTTAGACAGTTAATCCTCCTAATTTATATGTTTATTTGGTGCCAGTTGACCTGAAGTTGTGACCATTTTTTCAATGTTTTTGACTTGTGCTGTTTGTGAAATGCATTGTTTTTAAGAGGGGTAATTATCAAGCACATTTATTCACAAAGATGGGTTTATGACAAATATCCCAATACTTGTAGGCCTATAAATTATTTCGGATGAAGCATTAATGCCCATTGCATGTACCATGTTGCAGTATACTAGTATGCATGTAGTAGTTTTATACTATTGCATGTTGTGGTACTGGTAGCATTGTCTATAAAAAAAACTTGCTGTTTTATTGCCACAAGTACATTACTAAAGTACAATTATGGGGATTTCTAAAGCTGGACATGTGTTGTATGTTAATTCTGACTTGGTTCACTGGGTCACTTTATTTGTACCAAGCTCAAATAGGTGTATAACCAGCATAACACAGAAAAAATAGATTTAGTGCCACATAATTTGTTTTCTTTAGACTTTACTACAAATGACATTTTGGTCATGTAATGAGGTTAACTAGTAAACCCCATTGTTTTGTGGTTTTTTTTTTTTTTTTTGGGGGGGGGGGGGGTGTATCAGCCTGATGCTGAATTGATATATCCTTCCTTGCTCCTTCATATGGAAGGTTGTTTTATGACTAGGTTACCTATGGTTGAACTGTGTTAAAAGAATTTTAATAAATAAAGTGATTATATAACATTACATCAGTTGGTCATTTCTAATTTTATCAATTGAATTGATTGATTATCAGGATTTTATGTCCCATTCAATAATATTTCACTTATATCAAGACACCACCAGCTATAAGTGAAGTGGTAGAAATTTTCATATATATGCATTGTACTTGGTGGTGTATTTTAAGTTTAAGATGATGTATTAGTATAACATTATTTAGAAGTACATGTATCTAAAGTAATGCTTTGGCTCCACTATTTGATTTCAGTTACTGGTATATCATCTTTATTTTTATTGTTTTGTACTTTCAGATACTTACAGAATTTGAAGTCTTGGTTTAAACAGAAAGTATGAAGTTATAATAACAATTGTAATGTCTGTAACTGTACAGCTACTCTAATAAACATTGTTGTAACACTGACATTAATTTTGTTCAGTCAAATTTTGCTCAAATTTCAAATTTTGGTTTAAGAAAGGGATTTTGATGATACCCTTCAAAAAATAAAAGAAATGGATTATGAGATGATAAAAACAATATCTATTGAATGTAATATTTAACTTATATTGGAATGTCATCAGCTATAGGTGAAATGCAAGAATTTCTTTAACCTTTGCAGTGTCCTTGGGTGATGTGTAGGGAGGGATCTAAGCAAGTCATGCCTATTGTGACATCGACATCATAAAGGTTTTAAGGTCTCTTCCAAAAGATCTTTGACTTTCATTTCTCAGTGCAAAGTACTTGGTGTGAAAATACAGTCGCTGCCTATGTTTTAAGCCCAACTTCCAACATACAGAGCAATCACTCTACCAACAGAGCTACCCTAGTGTTTGATATAATTATTAATAATGATCAAGGAGAATTATAACAATCGTTTACTGTATTTGATTTGTATAATCACACAAGGGAGATAACCGCATCCAATTGCACTTGCTGTGTTAAAAAATTATGAACTAAATGTATATTTGAGTTACACTTCATCTGCTAGCCATTGTTTTATTTTTAGTGGCACTAGATGATCACTGTGTTTAAGCTGTTCTCATTATGCATGTAACTTTCATTGTCGTTGGCCTTTACTGGTTCACCTGGTATCAGTATAATGTGATTGGGGGAGTGGTAAGCTTGTCTGTGGCATACTGACTCAGTGAGATAGCACCTCAAAGTGGCCCTGAATGCATGCTAGTACAAGGAAGACCATACAACACACTCGCATTTCACACACATACAAAAACTTGTTTGTATATCAATCTATTGAGATTAATAAAATAGTTCTCACCGCGAATAGCTGAAAAATTGCTGTTGCAGCATCAAGCAACATTCAACCAACTAACCAACAAGAGGAATAGTATAATGGTAGCTACCAATTTCTGAGAAATTATTTAAAATAGTAAGACATTTTAGCAATTTTATGAAAAGGTACTTTTAAAAGGACAATGTTTTAATTTGGCAGCTGATAATTTTAAAATTTGAAGATCTTAGTAGTAATGTTAGAGAACTAATAAATTTGATTTGTTTTTTTAAATTATTATTTATTTTTAGATAAGTAAAGAAGATTTTGACTCTGAAGCTAGAAATCTTCTGGATTCAGAATCGGGTATGTATATTAGGAGAGTAATGTCTCAAAAATAACCACACCTTTACCCAGTGCCTTGGCTTAGGTAACAGAAAATGACACCATTGTGCAAAGCAAACATTTTACATTGATTTATTAAGTTGAATAGGGTTTTACATCCCAGTCAAGAATATTCACTTATATCGAGATGTCACAAGTTATAGGTGAAGTGGCAGAAATTATTAACTTTGCAGTGCACTCGCGGCAATGTGGCAGGGAGGGTTCTTTAATGTGCCATGCCTGCCTGATGTCCTACGGTGCATCATTGTTTAAGGTCAATTCGGAAGACAACCCACTCCCACCCCCATCCCCGAGTTTCCATTTCAAAATGTCCAGTGCTTGGTGTAAGAACAGTCACAATGAGGCCAACAAATGTAGATATAGCAGTAAATTGCTATTGTTGTTTTGCCTGGAAAAGTGTGATGCATAGATGACATGTGGCTGTTATCACCACACTTGAGTGCAGGTTAAAGCTGTTTGGAATGTAATTTTTTTTTTGATATGGAAAGTCACCTGTTTGTTCCTTGGTGATAAACTAAAGATTTACATTTACATAAGAATTTTACAAAACTTTGAAAAGCATTTATGACAATTTTTTGGAAATTGGAGAATGAAGGGAAATAATATTTAACAAAATTTGGGTTTCATTTTGGGACTTTTGGTTATGGTTGAAAGTGAGTAGAACATGTTAACTTGGACTATGGCTGAATTTTGTTGTCTAGTTGGTATAAAGACAGACAAATATCAACCGATCAGTAAGAAAGTTTGAATAGAGGCAACTGGAAATTCACAATTTGATGGTAAAAATGAGAGATGTCAAAGTGATAGTAATTTGTTTTTATTTTGGATTTTATGACTCAATCAAGATTATATCACTTATATCTGAATGTAACCTGTACTATCAATCGATGAATTTGTAAAATGATCTACCATTATAGTAACTATAGTAACTGGTTATAGTCTGATTCTTATTGGTTCCTCATTTGATGTGACATAGAACAATGACGATTTATCATTAAGGGTCCTTACCAGTAGGGTCCTTAATGGTATACCTCAACATGTGTCATTGAACAATGAGTATTGAGGGTCCTTTTTGGATTCTTATTTAATGTGACATGACCATTAAGGGTTGTACCTTACTTGGGTCCAGGGTTGAGTTGAGTAATGGTGTTCAACACCCCAATCAAGAGTACTTCTACTTTACTTTTAATATCGAGATGTCCCCAGCTATAGGCAAAGGTACAGAAATTTTGCCTGTGCTTTGCACTGATGGAATTATACAGCAGGGCTCTTTATATGTCAAGCCTACCATGACATGGGACCTGGTTTATTTTTAAGTTCCCATCCGAAAGATCCCTAACTTTTAATTTTGTAATGCTGAGTGCTTGGCGAAAGAACAGTCTCTACCCCCTTTTTAGTCTTGGGTCAGACCCAGTTGAACACACAACCTCCCACTATTGGAGCAAGCACTAAACCAACTGAACTACCACAGTGGTTGGGTCCACTAGAGATAGTTTGTATTTGTATATATTGATGATGGATATATGTAGATAAGTAACAATACCTGTTGTTTTGTATTTTAGTTAACCTTCACAATGAATTCCTTCTTGCTATTATTGCTAAATGTCAGAGTCTGAGTTCATCTTTAGGTAAGTACATGTATGTTGTTATCACCCATCCCCCGCCTTTCAAAGAAAGAGGGAGATAATAAATTTGATTTTCTGTCCCTCTGAAATTGTCTGCGCTAATTCTCGGAAACTATGACACACTATTTCACGGAACTTGGTGCAAAGTATCAACAAAGATAGAAGATGTGCCTACTGTTGGCTCATTTTCCTAAGAGTTATAGTCCTTTGAACATCAGTGAAAAAAAAGAACCAGCTGGCAGGGGATCCTAATTCACTGAATTTGCTTGTTTTAATACTACTCAAGTTGCCAGTAGATATTATGCTCTCTAAACTTAGATAAATTACCAGGACTCTTTCACTCCTTTTTAGCTTATCTGTGAAGTGAAGTAATTGTGTATAACATCATTATCATCATTTAGACTGTACCTTTTGCTGAAATTCAATTATTTTTAAATAATTTGTTTTGTCTATTTTTTCTCTGTATTATTTTAAATGTGAATTATTTAGAAAATGCCATGTAAGAGGAAATAAGAAATACAGCATTTCTTTTCAATTCAATTAATGTGAATTATTGACTTTGAAGACAAAAGATCTCAATATCTTGTTCGCTCCATATCTTCCATGTCTATGGATGGATTTTGTTCAAACATGGAACAAATGTAAACCAACATGAGACGATGTGTCGCATACCAAATTTATGTGCATAAATCAAATGTCAAGGTTAGGAGGTCATTGTTGAGAATCAGGGAGTATTTGGTTCTCAAGAGACAGTCCTAGTTTAAGGTTGATTAGCTTTGGATGTATATATTATAATGCTTATGTCTCCCAAACAAAGTGGAGTGAGGGGTTACATTTGTTTACTTCATTTCTTCCACCAACATTTTGTCCAACACTTTTCTCAAAAAGTATGTAACATTATGAAATTTCACAGGAATAATTTTTTGGTGGACTAGATGTGCCATTGGCTATTCTTAATTTGATCATGCACATGGTTTGTAAAACATAGATTCCCATGTTGGGGTTTGTTTTGGGGACTCTTTGTCATCGCATTTCAGTTGTAACTTGTTCTGAATGTTATGTTTTGTTTCTTCTATTTCTGCTATATTGAATAAAGCTTAATGACCAAGTGTACATAAGTATTTGTTTCTTTGGTTACGGTTGTTTTATAAACAAATGTTTCTGCTTGATTTACTGACAAAATTTACTTTTCAGTTCCAAAAGAGTCAAGTATAGCAGGTAAATCATTTGACCAATCAAAACACAGTAAACCCAAACCAAAATTAAAAAGACGAAGTGTCGTGCCACGTGGTGCCTTTCAGGTAAGCCTCTATATAATGTATACTGTAAAACACTTTATTTTCGCGGCATGATATTTTCGCGATATTTGTATCAAAGCCATTTCGCGGCATGAAATTTTCGCGATACCCATTGTGAGCCCAATCCCATCGTGAGCCCCTCACTTAAAAGTCCATTCATATTTATTCGATCAAATTTATTTTTGCGCATTTTATTTTCGCGATTATTTATGAACTCGTGAATTACGCGAAAATAACATGCACGCGAAAATTTCATGTTTTACAGTATATAATCAGTGTTTATCTATAAGAGGTCAAAGGGCTATTGATCCCTTATTATGTCAGTTGACCTTAGTGGGTCATATTAAACATTATATTAATGTAAACATACTCATGTTGTGGTGTTTGAAAATGGTCCCTTCCAAATAACCCTATATTGAACACTGTGACTGTATTATATAACGCTAATATCTTGCAGATTTTTCTTTTGATTGGATCATAATATGATTTAATTTAAATTCCAACATCTGTGTATTCCTTCACCTGAAACATAGAGAAAGTCAACAGGGGTAAAAGAAATTATATACCCATGGCTATTTTACTGACACACTCCCTTACTTACCTTGTGACGTCATGCTATGTGTCGCAAACAATGGCTGTGACAATTTTCATTTATAAAATCATTTATTTCAGTGGAAGTTATCCCAATAGCAGAATTATATCAGTGAACATTTTTGCATATAAATTAAAAGCATTATAAGACATTTCATTGTTTTGATTTCAGCAACGTTTTGTACCTATAAACCCTATTATTTATGCACAAGATACAGATTATAACTACCGCGGTATAGAGGATACAGGTATGTCATACACCTACTTTCTTGTGTATATTATAAACTTGATGGTAATAAATACACCTGTATGAAGGTGTAACCTCGAACTACAAATTTTCAGTCAGCTCGAACTAAAATTCTTAAGTCCCTATGAAATTCATACAGTTACAAAAAACGTGTTTTAATAACATTTAATTTTAACTACTGTCGGGTTGATGGCACGTTGTTGTCATCAATAACTATGATTTATATCTCAAACGGACCTCATGGCTTCTGTTAATTGTTGTCTGTGCACAACTATACAGATAGAAAAAATTTAATTAAATAGGTTTAATTACTGTCAAGCTAAACAAGATTCCCGATGGTTGAAGCCATATTGATCATGACTCATTCTCAAAAACCGAAAGTATGGGGAAATTATAATATCCAAAGCATAATCCGAATATAGACAGACGGGATGGGATGACTATTTTGCAGGCAAAATAGAAAAAAAATAATTATTTATTTATTTAATTATTTTTTATTTATTTATTTATTTATTTATTTATTTATTTATTTTAACATTACAGCGTTTGCTGCTAGAGATTTAACTTTACCTGATATTACAATGGTACATGGCCGTGTGTTGGTATGTGCCTGGGAGACTGGTTTAGATGATGTAGTAGATGAGGCGGTCAAACTTGTAATGCAAGCTGTAGAAGTAAGAATATTAACATATAACTATTTATTTAAATATTTGACTCCAACACAAAATGAAGAACTTGTATATCACCAGTACCCCTATTGTGAAAGTTGGTATTGATGTCAATGTTATAGATTGCTGATTAAAAAATTAAAAAATTGTTAAATTTGAGAGAGCAAAGTAAAGTATTGTTTTTAAACAATATACCAGAATTTATTGTATAATATGTCCCGAAATCCAGGTAATAAATATTATAATACCTGGACTTAGATAAAAATTTCAAACTGCTTAAGCCTTTTTACTGTACCAAAGTAATCAGGTGTTGTCTGCTTGGCACTAGAATTTCTTCAACTTGTTCAATAAATCCAATAATCCAATTGATGTCTTGATGAAATAACCCAATTAGAAAATATTTTTAAAAATTCAGAAATTATCCTTATTTTAAGTTTTGATAATGTGTCACAAAAAAATGTGTCATCAAACCAGGTGACTACAATATTAACAGGCATCCTAATGCATATCTCTTTACACCATGATAATTAATTTCCATTACTTTGACTGTTTTTCTTAATTTGTTCTTTCAGA
Organism: Anadara kagoshimensis; assembly: GCA_021292105.1. NCBI lineage: Eukaryota > Metazoa > Mollusca > Bivalvia > Arcoida > Arcidae > Anadara > Anadara kagoshimensis. Next base: position 47,883,739 of record CM037859.1, on the reverse strand, counting down.
GTCAGTTGAAAAATATAATTTCAATGGTTCTGTCAAGTAGAAACGGCTATAAAGTCAGAGAGAAGAAGTTTAGATTTGCTGTAGGGACTCAGATACAGAATCCTTATCTTAGACACACTAGTTTGATAGAAGATACAGCGATAGAAAGGTAAGCTAGCTCACCTAACCAAAGGTCATGTGACCTTATGACAAAGCACAGCATGTATATGTGCATGCCTGTGTGTGTACATGTTTATTTACATTAACACCTAACTTAGTGCTGTAAAATTAAAACATGTATAATATATAATTAACTTCTCTGAAAATACTGGACAGATTTCAATAAAACTAGGTTAAAAGTATCCATTGGTCAGTGTAATTCAGATTTGTTAGTGGTGTATCCATGGTTACTAAAACAATGTCTAGGTGACCTTAGGGTTTAAAAATCTTTTTAAAAAAATCTTCTTCTCCAAATCTTATAATGGGAGAGAAATTCTGATGCGGTATTTAGCTTCTCTGGCAGTTGTAGCCTGTTATTTGTTAATTGCTTGAAATTTGATTGAAAATGGGGTATGTGTTTGGGGTTAAATTTGTAAAGTGGCTTCAAATTGTTATAACTCAAAATTGATTATTTGTTACTTACATACTGCTGCAGGTTAGTCTGCTTCACTGCCGACGTGCTCAGCTGAGGCTATTGCTATTTTTTGTTGTGTGTCTCTGGATGGGGGTGGAAAGGGGGGGGGGGGGTCCACAGTGGCGATCAGTCATTGTGTGTCAGTGATGGGTCCCCAGCTAATGACATGGGCTTTCCACATCAACCCTGAGTTGTAAAATCAAGAGATAATGGATAAATTTTACTTCAAGTCACTGTTTTGTAACAGTATTATTTGACACCATACATTGATAGTAGAATATAACATTAACAATATTTTGTTTATATATTTGATCAGTGAAGCTACAGCTATAAACAGTTCAGGATCACACGTGCCATGTCGTCGACCACCGTTAGAGATTGGTGAAGGGTCAGCCACCCAGCAATTATCTGCTGCCTCCATGCCATTATATAAAGGATCTGTTAGTCTATATGACTTATTACATACTCTACAGGTGAGTAACACACACACACACACGTAACACTGCGGTAGCTCAGTTGGTAGAGTGCTCGCTTCGTAAGTTGGAGGTCGTGGGTTCAATCCCCAGCCAGGTCTGACCCAAAACTTGAAAGTGGGTAGTGACTGTTCTTTTGCCAAGCACTTGGCATTGCAAATTGAAACTCACATTTCTTTCAGATGGGAACTTAAAATAAACGAGGTCCCATATCATGGTGGACTTGGTACGCTAAAGAACCCTGCTGTATAATGCCATCAGCGCAACACACAGGCAAAATTTCTGCACCTTCGCCTATAGCTGGCGACACACGATGTAAGTGAAATATTCTTGACTGTGACGTTAAACCCCATTACTCTACTTAACTCTACACACACACACAAGATGCATACACACTCAAACACAGAGTGGCGACCAAGTGTTTAAGGCTAACAAACTAAGACATCTCACTTTGGAGTTTATGAGTTCAATCCAGTGGTCTACAACTGAAAAAGGGTTACTATATTCTCGTCCATTTTTTAAATTGTGTAACATGTATATTTTAAGAATTTTGCATATGAAACAACATACAGGGACAGTTCTTGTTGTTGATGTACGAGGATCTGGACTTCAACTGGTTGGGTTTGCTCAGTACCTGACCTACCTGTATCATGCACTGAGTGGTCTGTGATGTTCATCTGTGACATTGTGTGTAACTGTATCAACATGCTATAAAGGATGACATAAGTGCACACAAGTAAAAAACAGATCAGAAAAACTTGCTGAAAACTTGTGAACTATATGTCTACAGATTAATTCCAGAATCACATCACGAATAGCTAAAGAATTGCTGATGTGACATAAAAAAAATATCAAACCAAAAGCAAATTATCTTTAAATATGATTAATCATATCTGAAGAAAGATAACTTTTCAACAAATTGCCTTTCAAAAGTACATTGTACATACATTTCTAATCAAACAATATTGTCTTCTTAAGCTATCTTACATTCAGATAACTAAATTCTTTAATTGTTTTTCAGCTGTACAAAAGTGCCATACCATCACATACTGTTTATGCTCCTGCCATAGAAAGAATTATACACAAGTTATGGCATCCAAGTAATGAAGACATGGCACAGGAGATTATACATCAACAAGAAGTTACATTACGACATCAACTAAACACGGATATATCACTTAGATAGCAGTGAATTTATTACTTATAATTGTTGAATGTTGAGAGAGAGAGAGAATGTTGAATTGTTGAGAGAGAGAGAGAGAGAGAGAGAGAGAGAGAGAGAGAGAGAGAATGTTGAATTGTTGAGAGAGAGAGGGAGAGAGAGAGAATGTTGAATTGTTGAGAGAGAGAGAGAATGTTGAATTGTTGAGAGAGAGAGAGAGAGAGAGAGAGAATGTTGAATTGTTGAGAGAGAGAGAGAGAGAGTTCTGTTAAAATTGTTTTTGAGAGAATTGAATTTATATCTTACATTTTTGTTACATGTGGAGAGAGAGAGAGAGTAGAACAATGTAGTAGTAGTTATAGTGGTATTATACAGTGGAACATGTCTAAACTGGACACTAGTTAAAATATTTTATTCACATTAAACAGGAATAAACAGTATGTCCAAATGGAATACTACAGAATTATTAACAAATACTAAGTTGGGAGAAAATTTTGTGGATTTGTTATATATATCATTGGGGTCTTTGAAGTAATTACATGTAATTTGTGGTATTTACTAAACCATAAAGATAGGGAAATTTAATCCCCACTGACATAAGTGATTTACAGTACTTCAGTTTAGACAAGTTTTAAGTTAACTCTGGGTTTAGTTTTTACATGTTCCACTGTTGTAGTAACAACTATAGATGTTGTAGTAAATACAGATAGTCAACAGTTCCTGCCATATTTTGATACTTCATCATTTTATTAATAAATTTGAATTTAAAATCTCACCTTAATGTCACATTTCATGGTTATAGAAATCTCACCTTAGTATCATAGTGTAACATTTCATATTTATTTGTACAAACCACACTCCAGTATTGACCACCGTCTTCAGTATATGTTTATGATACATTGTCACCCTTCAAAGAAATTTTTCGCATAGCGGTTTGTTAACTTGCCGGGGTACATGGAACTATGTTCGGAAATCTGCCGGGGTACATGAACGCACGCGATAAAAGGGAAGTAACTCGTACATCTCTGAAGTCTAGTTACAGTAAAAAAAACATGGCGACAACGTACGCAAGTCACACAAAATATGAAACGGAAGTTAAAAAGATCCAACTTGTAACGCTTTGAAGGGTGATAAAAACGTTAGCGGCTCAGGGTACATAAATCTTTGACGGGGTACATGGGGCCGTGTAACCTGCCAAAGCCCTGTATAACTTATATTATAAACTGGTAGATACCTTTGTCTATTGGGTAACAGTAAAGTATTGTTAATTGTAAACTTGTTTTGCCTGATTATGGGGTAATAAAAGAGCGTAAAGGATTATAAATTGTAAATGGAGCAGAATATTTGCCCCAGAAATGACCCAGTGAGAGCCCTGATAATTTGTCGGTAATGCATGCTACTTTATATTATTTAATTATGAAATGATCGGAGTGTAATCTTAAATCAGCGTTAAATGTATTTTGGGAATTTTTTTTCATTATTAAGAATTAAGAGTCAAGTAAATGATCCAAGAATTCATTTAAAATTTCATTCTGTTTCACCAAGATAATTATTAATGTGTGTGCAAACTGAGTGAAATACATCTAAATCATGATTTAATTGACACAAACAACTTTGTGGACTTTATTTATGCTGGAAAACTATCTACATGTACAATGCCTGCTATCCATAAATAACTATAGAAATTAATTAATATTTACCAGAGGTTTACATTAAAATCATTGTGTCAAATTTTGTTCATAGAGTTGAAAGTTTTTCAAGTACATTCATCTAAAACAAACATACTGAATGATATCTTAACTTCATGATCTAAATATATGCAAAATATTGTTTGTAGGGAAAACAATTTTCTGGGAATTTTTAGAAATTGATGGATGGCAGTGTATATACCAGTTTTACATATGTTCCTAATTCTTGTTGTGTGACTATGTATGCAAGTTGTTGTCAGTTTTATATGTCTTATTTCTGCCAATTTATGTTGTCTGTAAAAATAACAAAAAAATGCAAACGCTGCACACTTTATCTGTTTAGAGGATTATAACAATCCATTAAGAGTATGGTATCCATGTAGGGATAAGAAAATCTCACCCAAATGGGTGAACATTTCAGTGGAAGATGAGGCTTGTCGAGTCTGACCAGAAATTGTTCAACCTTAAGGGAGAGATTTTGCAATCCTACATGAATAAGCACATAATAGATTATTTTTCTTCCATTTTAACGTCAAGTTTTGGATTCACATGTGATTTACATAGACATCGACACCATGTTTGTAAAATATAACTTTGTTTTTCAACGTTCTATATTAAAATAAATATGACCATAGGAAAGAGTGTACCTAATTTTAATTTACCTATACAATATGTATAAACCAGAAAACAAAGTTAATTACAGTAAAACCTCGTTATAATGCCCTCGATAACTTTGCCACCTCGCTTATCGCCACACTTTTTTGAAGTCCCAAAATCCATTTTGTTTATGTTTTTCTTTATGGGCCTCCCTCGATTTATTGCCAAACCCCTTTATAAAGCCAAAATTTGACTGAACAAATGGTGGCGATGAATCGAGGTATTACTGTATTCTAATATCCCAAAATTAAAATTTGAAATGCATTAAAAATATTTGAATTTTGAAGACTAATAGAATCTTACACATGCAACAGTGTAAGACAGAGATATCTCAAACAAGGATGAATATTTTCCTAAATCTCTAGATATTTAAAATATTCATCAGAGTTTGATACAAATGTATATAGGCGCCTCACACTGTTATTGGTGTATTCTTTTTCTCACATATTTGCAACATAAAAACGCAATTTGTAAACAAATATTTGCATCAAATGTTCAGTTTTCATGCCTTCTAAAAATGATGTCATTGAATTTTGTTTACGTTCTTGCCTAAAATGATTATGATGTCATCAATTTAGTCTTCACAAATGTCTCATCTGGAATCCCCTTTATTTTATCATAGAATTGGATTAAAAAATCAGAGAAATCCAGTTGATGAGGGAAATTGTTCATGTGATTTGTCTCAACCAGGACGAGACGGAAATCTAGCACTGGTGAAATAGCTAGAGTCACTGGTCAGGTGTGAGAAAAACCAATCTCACATGGCAAAAGAAAAAAGAAAACAATCTCACATGAGCATGTATGGATGAAAATTATATTGTTAATTAACCATTGAACTGTCTAAAAATGACATGTTAATAGTGCTATAACTTCAATTGTCATTGAATTATAACGATGGTTTGACTGGATATATGTATGTATGGCATTAATGATGATTTACAGGACACTAAGATTAATACACACACGTTAACATAAACGTAATTGACGTATCGCTGACCAAGCCCACAATGTTCCGACACTGGCGGCCATCATGGAACCAAAGCAGCGTCACAACAACTAATGACGTACTAGTGTTAGTGACGTCATTAAATGGCGCTATTCAGGCTGAGTTTTCATTCTTTTTGCATGTAAATCAAGTATCCGGCCATTTGACGGAACATTGTGGGTGTGGCCGGGGATATGTCAATTTCTCTAATGTTTATGCTTCAACATGTTGTTATAAAGTATGTATGCATGAAATCAGTACAGAATTTTGATATTATGTCACTTTGTTATAATGAATCGTTATTATAGTGCAGAAAACAAGTTCAAAACAGGTATTTTGGTAAAATATCTTTTTTCTTATCTAGGTCATAAATTAATATCATACACCATTATTTTTCAAATTTTTTGCCGCAACAGACCATATATGTTCAAAAATTTTGAAAACAAAAGGAAAAGAGTTGTTTAAGAAACTATCATTAAAATTTTGCTATTGTTTATCATGCTTTATGGTGGGAAGGTAAACAAGGTTTAAAACAGCCAACTGGACAGGTAATAGGTCATATGCAAATAGTAATCAGGCCATTATGTATTTCATATGCAAATTAGGTTTCTTTCTCAGGTGTATAAAGGTAATCTATAGGCCATGAACCCAATATTTGTATACAATATTAAACACTGTACTATTTATAGAAAATGCGTTCTAGAGTTGTATTTTAATGTAGAAATAAAAAAGGAGTTTTTATATGTATCCACATAGAACAATTAGTGTTTCTGAACATGTTGGAAGTAGTAGGTCTACATGTTTTCATCTATTTATAAAGGTCATGAACCCAATCTTAATCTGCATAATGGGTCAGGTAATATTCAATCATGTAAACTTCCACCCTCTACACAAATCTCCAATGTGGCATTTGAAATTGGTAATGATTACTTAAACAACTTTTTTGTTTTTCCATCAAAAATTCTGAAATTACAACACTTGATGCGGCAAAAAATTTCATGAAAAATGGTATATTGGGTTTTAATATTTAATTTGAAATCAAAAAGATATTTTACCAAAATACCTGTTTTGAACTAGTTTTCTACACTTTAGTTCACCATCAGTAATTGTTAAGTACAGTCGAATCTGCCTTAAAGGCCACCTCTATATAAGGGCCACCTGCTTATAAAGGCCAGTAGAATTGTATCCTTATTCATATTTTTTTAATCTGTATATAAAGACAACCTGCATATAAAGGTCACTTTTAGTGGTTTTTTTTGGTGGCCTTTATATACAGGTTTGGCTGCATCATGAATCATTTATGCTACTGATGAGGAATTGTATTCTGAAATGGCTATCTAGTGCTGTAAAATTAAAACTGGTATAATATGTAATTATTTCAATTCACAATGAATTCTCATTAATTCAGTTTTGTTAATAATCGTTGTCGTTTCACAATCATTGTATCATCAATTTGTACAAATGATTATAAACTCACTTTTGTGAACAATTATCATTTTAGTGTCTTAATTATCACTTTACCATCTTGAATGAATCATGAATTGTGTACCATTATCATTTCACTATCACAAATCATTATCAGTTCACCAGTATAAATTGACATATCGCCGGCCACACATTTTATGTTCCGACACTGGCCACCATCATGATACCAAAGCAGCGTCACAGCAACTAATGACGTTCTAGTGTCAGTGACGTCATTAAATGGCACAATTCAAGCTGAGTTTTCATTCTTTTTGTGTGTAATTCAAGCATGTTGGACCTTTGTCGGAACATAGTGAGCATGGCCGGCGATCCGTCAATTCCTGTTGGATTCACTTGATCAGTATCATTATCATTACACTAGTGACTACCATGTACATGTATCGCTATCTATTTGATACCATGAGCCATTCTTTCACTGTCATGTACATGTATCACTATCTATTTGATACCATGAGCCATTGTTTCACTGTCATGTACATGTATCACTATCTATTTGATACCATGAGCCATTGTTTCACTATCATGTACATGTATCGCTATCTATTTGATACCATGAACCATTGTTTCACTATCATGTACATGTATCACTATCTATTTGATACCATGAGCCATTGTTTAACTATCATGTACATGTATCACTATCTATTTGATACCATGAACCATTGTTTCACTACCATGTACATGTATCACTATCTATTTGATACCATGAACCATTGTTTCACTACCATGTACATGTATCACTATCTATTTGATACCATGAACCATTGTTTCACTATCATGTACATGTATCACTATCTATTTGATACCATGAGCCATTGTTTCACTATCATGTACATGTTTCACTATCTATTTGATACCATGAGCCATTGTTTCACTATCATGTACATGTATCACTATCTATTTGATACCATGAGCCATTGTTTCACTATCATGTACATGTATCACTATCTATTTGATACCATGAGCCATTGTTTCACTATCATGCACATGTATCACTATCTATTTGATACCATGAGCCATTGTTTCACTATCATGTACATGTATCACTATCTATTTGATACCATGAGCCATTGTTTCACTATCATGTACATGTATCACTATCTATTTGATACCATGAGCCATTGTTTCACTATCATGTACATGTATCACTATCTATTTGATACCATGAGCCATTGTTTCACTATCATGTACATGTATCACTATCTATTTGATACCATGAGCCATTGTTTCACTATCATGTACATGTTTCACTATCTATTTGATACCATGAGCCATTGTTTCACTATCATGTACATGTATCACTATCTATTTGATACCATGGGCCATTGTTTCACTATCATGTACATGTATCACTATCTATTTGATACCATGAGCCATTGTTTCACTATCATGTACATGTTTCACTATCTATTTGATACCATGAGCCATTGTTTCACTATCATGTACATGTATCACTATCTATTTGATACCATGAGCCATTGTTTCACTATCATGTACATGTATCACTATCTATTTGATACCATGAGCCATTGTTTCACTATCATGTACATGTATCACTATCTATTTGATACCATGAGCCATTGTTTCACTATCATGTACATGTATCACTATCTATTTGATACCATGAGCCATTGTTTCACTATCATGTACATGTTTCACTATCTATTTGATACCATGAGCCATTGTTTCACTATCATGTACATGTATCACTATCTATTTGATACCATGAGCCATTGTTTCACTATCATGTACATGTATCACTATCTATTTGATACCATGAGCCATTGTTTCACTATCATGTACATGTTTCACTATCTATTTGATACCATGAGCCATTGTTTCACTATCATGTACATGTATCACTATCTATTTGATACCATGAGCCATTGTTTCACTATCATGTATCAGTATAACAGTAGTATGATTCATTCCAAGAAATCTCATCACACATTATTGTCTTCTACATTTTTATATTTCAATATATTATATAATAAAATTATTTATAAATAATATTTGTAGTTTTTCTTCTTTAATTTTGATTCACATTAGTGTTTGTGTCCTGTAAGGTACCTTCATGTTGTCCTTATTAATGGCAAAAATCACAGAAAATGCACAAAAAGAATTAACTTAAAAATCCATTGCATCTGTGAAATAAGGTCATCTTTGTAATCCTTCATACACTGATGTTAAATAAAGTTTATGGCATTTCTAATCCGAAAATGGAGCTACTCAAATGTATTTACTGCTGAAGTTACCATTACCTTGAATGAAGGTCAAGGTCAACCAACTTTGCAGATGTGGTATAGGGTGTCCATAATCTGATGGCAAAGTATACAGCAAGTCTATTTTATTAGGGTAGTTGTAATGAATAAAGCGCGAGTCAGCGTGATTATACACATACAGCGATATGCTACTTGCACCTACATGTATATATGACCCTTCTGCGTTAATAAACATTCTGCCATCAGATCGTAGATGACCTATAACCTTGTTATGCAATGATGCTGTATATCAATATTCAAGACTAACTTGTGGGTCATGACATTTATAGGTTTTACTATAGAAACTCCCTATAACTTTAATAAAGATTAAAAGTAAAACTGATTAAATCTCTTTCATGTACTTTGTACCACTATGGTAGCTCATTTGGTAGAGTGCTTACTTCATGTGGGAAGTTGTGGGTTTGAACCCCATCTGGGGCCTGACCAAGACTTGAAAACGGATAGCGACTGTTCTTTCTCGAAGAGCTCATCATTTAGAAATGAGTCGCGGGGTCCTTTAGAAGAAACTTTAAAAACTAATGCCTTGTGTCATGGCATGTCTTCATCTATAGCTGGTGAGGTTTCAATATAAGTGAAATATTCTTGTATATTCTGGTGGCATCTCTTTAGCCCATAACAAAAAGCTGGGGTATGGGTTTGATGTCCTTCAGCAAGACATTAATTTTACATTACAATGTAATTCAATCCATCCAACTTGCTGTGTAACACATAAAACAGACAGCGAGTCTGATGGTTTCCATACTTTTGGCAACCAACTGCGCTACAGAAGCAGTGTTACTTCCAGTTTCACAACATTTCTTAACTAAGAACTGTCTTAACTTTAATCTGGCAAATTTTAAATCTAAATAATTTTGCTACTTTTTCAAGATATTTATGCATTTAAGGTATCATTTTGTAGATTAATCAAAACTTATTGCATCTTTACTTTAGTGAAACTTTTTATTTGTAGTAACAAAGTATTGCCAAAATTTTCCAGATTTAAGTCAAGGAAAAACTTAGAGATGATACCCAGCTTGGTTGATCCACTGTAACACAGGCTATGTGGCCAACATATGTAGTGTCCTGTAAACTTTTTAAGCTACTGTAAAAATATTTAATTTTGCATGCATTTATTTTCGAGGTATACAGAATTTAGACATCCGCCCAGTTAAATTTCCACATTTTTAAATATGCACTGCAACACAATTAGCATGATATAATTTTTGCTCGGTATAAATTTTCGTGCAAAACAAATGACTGCGCAACAAGCGAAAATTAGTACACCACGAAAATAAATATGTTTACAGTATACAAGCTCTATACTTGAAATGATTGTGAAACTGGGGCTACCAGCACAACAAGATATAACAAAACTATAATGTTGATCATATTGCCAAGTTTTATTAGGCTGTACAATGTACATATTACGTAACAAAAATATCAACTTCACCAACATGCACAAAATCAACCATTCATACAGTGAGTGATTTATAATATGCTGCTGTAACTTTTTGAACAGCAAAAAATTAATGATGATATCTTAATGATAAAATATTTATATAATAATGAAAATGTATATAATACACCTGACAAAATATGATTATGTAGAATAAATAATCCATTTATTTCCAACAACTCAAAAGCTAGACCATAATCATTGACCATTTTCATCATTTGTGATTGTTCACACATGAAACACATATCAAAAATAATGTCACCATAATCTGGTTTTGGTTAGCATTAAATTTTTATTTAAAAGTTTTTTAATACATATAGCAGAAATATTATATATGTATAGCAGTGAGCTTTAGATATACATGTGAACTTGATTATAGGAAATTATCGTGCAAAACATGCTTAGGACTATTACATTGAAAATACAGAAGTCCTCATTGGAAAAAGTCCATATATTCATAAAACTCTAAAATTGGGCAATAGTTATGATCGTTGTTTAAATTTTCATTTAATAAATTTTCCTGGATATGACATTCAGAATGAGCATAAAAATTCCATAATTACTTTAAGATACTGTTTTCCTGTCCAATTAGTATAAATATTAGATTCCGTTCATAGATAAAATGATAATTAAGAAGAAAAAAAAAATCAATCTTATCACCATATGTGGTCAAAACATTTTTTTCAGTCTTAAATAACGGTTTAATTTGCAGTAGTTAAGTAGGCAATTTTATACTGCTTCAATTACTATGTACAGACATATTTAACTGAGTAACTATTTGTGAGGGTAAATGTCAGGTGTTTGTAGTTTTTACATCCTTAAATTACAATGGCATGATCTAGATTCATTGTTTGGACTATACTAATACACATAAAGGTGTAAAAGGGGTTGAATGAAAAGATCAGAATTTATCATTAAACAAAGGTAGCAGATGTGTTAATGTTGATGTTGTAAAGTTAATGTTATACAAGACATTAGTGACTAGGTCACTTGTCACCAGTATCAATATATATAACATGATTTAGTGGATTGTTGTTATTTTGTACACATCATACTGATGACATTAAGACCTAATTTACAGCAGATTATCTATTATTCCATCTTGTCAGTTGACCCAATATACAGTTATGCCAGTATAGTTTGTTCATCCACCATGTGATGCCAGTATTGACACCAACTGGTATCAAGGATAAATCATGTTTGTGTATGTGTACCTAGATTGCCCTGGAAATCACAAATTTACAATGGTCACATGACAACATTTACATCCAATATTCAGTACAAGATTTCTTTCATTTTAACTATTCACCAGACTTCTCAACTCCTCATGTATTTCTTTGTGATTTCAAAACAGTGAGATCATTAAAATAACATATGCTTTATAAACTAATAATATAGTAATAGTTGTAATCATTTGGATTGAATACACTCATCTAAAAGAACATGACTGGCATAAAACACGTGGAAAAGGTTTATCAAACACTCGTCACCTTGAAAAATATGATACTAAATAGTCAAATACATGTAATTCTCTAAATGAAGCGTAACACTTCTATGAAAACAAGTTACCATTATCTGACATAGGACAAACTACAGTAATAGATAAACCACAAAATGAAAAAAACATTACAATTCCAAACTTCTAAATAAAGTACACAAACTCCATAATAATTATACTGGAAACAAAGTTGACATGTTATAAAACATGAAATGCAGAAATTCATCATTGCTAAACACTAGTTTACCATTATGAATGAACCCATAATTATGATGGAATGAAGTTAACAGTTGAGTTCAATCCTGAACTACAACTCTGTGAGAGGGTGATAATAGTCAATGTGATCTTATTACTTGGTTTAACTGGGACTTTAGTGAAAACAAAAATTTATGGAGTATTATCAAATAAACTAAGTAAAAGCAGAATTTATCGGTTAACATAAGTCTGTTGACGTTAATTGTTTTATTTTCAAGGATTGATAAAAATTGACATTTATTAATAGACCATTCAAAAAAAGCGTGTAAAACTGATGCAAGTAAAATATAACCAATAAAGCACAATGGTCTTCTGGAAATTTTATATTTGAGCTTAAAATGGCACGTATAGTCAAATTCAAACCTGTGAACAAATCAGTCATGTGGAGTATCAGTATTTATAACATACTATGGACACAATTAGATAGGATAATCTTTTTGTCTCACCCCGTCCCATCCCTGTTTTTGTTGTTAGCTGATAACATGATTGTACTGGAAATCTAACTTGAACTGTATTTTTATAGTACTACCTTAATCAACTGTGCAAAGTTTGAAAAAAGAAATATATATTCTCAGGTTATCATCTGGAAACCACAGGAAAAGTCAGATGGACACGGCCCTCAATGAAAACAATGTATCACAATATATCTAGCCACTCTGTGTGGTGGGTTAAAAAACTCACAAGAGCAGTATAACTCACTTAAATTTAATATTCACTGAAAAACATAAACAAGAAACTTTCTATTTTAGAGACCATTCCTTACATCAGAGACACTACATAAACCAGTCTGTACCCAGTACAGGCAAGCTTGATGACAATGACAACGGGGAATGACAGTTCTCACCAAGTACTACAGATAAAGTAACATTTAAAGAACACAACCTTGTACCCTTATTACCCTAAACCTATAATCCACAAGACAGTCACAAATCAGATCTGTATTAAGTAATATGGTCCAGAATAAACAAATATTTATTAAGCACATGTCAGCCGAGTGAGTGTTAACTTAATCATCACTATAATAAACCATGCACCAAAATCTCAACAGGAAGCACCCATTTATCATCATTATCAATCAAGACATTCACATTTAAATTATAGCAAAAATAATCTTTTACATCTAAAATGCTGATTTTAGCTGATTGCACTAAATTTTTCATACAAAGAATGGATTACATATTTACACATACTGATTAAATGAATAACTGATTGAATTTTTAGGGTATGCAAGACATTTTAAGTAAATAATACCAGTAGAATAAAAGCTGAATATAGTTGATACAAGATGTTGGTGTCCAAGAATATAAAATATTTGATACAGGTGTCTGAGAATGTTATTTTGACATTAGTCATCATCCATCAATCATTTAGTACCTTTTGACATCTGAGGTTATCTAAGATAGATAGTTCTGTTCTCAATTCTGTCAGTAGGTTAGTTCTGTTCTCAATTCTCTCAGTAGGTTTTTAAGATGGTTGGTAACTTGGAATGCTGCTGTGCTAGAAAACCCCCCCCCCCCCCCCCCCCCCGAGATTTTTCTGGCAAACTTTAGAAATTACCTGCCCAAGTGTTGAGAAGCGTTGCCATTTGTAAGCTACTATCTTGACACCTCAAACACAAAACCCTCTGATTTTTAAATGGACAAGTTTTCAAAATATTGATAAAGGAATATATATTAAATAGCGTACAATAACAAACTCACTGGTCTAAAAAGCAACATTTTTATGAGTTTTTTAAATACAGTTAACCAACCATGGAGAAGATGTTAACATTTATGAGTGCAAATTGACTAACTGTCACCAACTGATATATCATACATGTGTGAAAAAGTAAATCTTAAAGAACTGCCAGTGATGATTTATGGTACAAATATATCATTACAACTTTAACCTGTGGTAACATTATTGTCATCAGTCCAATATAAAAAAAATCTTGAAATTCAAAATTGCAAAAAATGTATGTTGGGTGAGCACTACAAGTAGCTTTTAGTACAATCACATAAAAAATTGTTGATTTTAGTCAAAATGAAGTGATATAATTATTTGGATATAAATATTTCATTTTGTAAATATTTATTACGAGTAAAAAAAAGTGCAAAACAATTGATGGACATATAATCATTGCTGCAGTTACATTTTTAAATCCAAAATAAGAGAATGTAATGAAAATGAAACAATAGGTGACAAATCATTCATTTGATCACCAAAAATATATCATCTTTTTTTTTTTTTTTTTTTACTAACAATCCATGTTCTGTAGATTTCCAGTGTACATAAATTAACCTGAGAAAATTTTTTATTATTATATCATATGTAACAAGTCAACACATAAACTTCAATGGCTGATATGGACTATGTAATTTACTTTTGTTATCTCTTGCTTTCCAAAGCTTGAGGTTGATTTAGGATATCAAAGCTGTTGGCAATATGGCTTCCTACAGTCCGTCAGCAATACTGTGGCAGAGTGTTTATAAATATGGGCAAGTTTATTACATGTATACACAAATAGGTATCAATAACATGCTAACTCATATGAATATTCACACCTTAATGTGTTCATTTGTCAATCCCGCCTTTATATATCCTTATCTAGTAATCTACAGTATATTGACTCTGTTTATAAACACTGCCACATTATAGCTGACAGACTATTAGTATATCTGAAGCATTAAGTAAGCAACTGTTAACTCGAACACTCTGGTCTTCAAGTCAAACTCTTTCAGATAGTCACAAGATAAGACAATAAATATA
Source organism: Anadara kagoshimensis (assembly GCA_021292105.1). Classification (NCBI taxonomy): domain Eukaryota; kingdom Metazoa; phylum Mollusca; class Bivalvia; order Arcoida; family Arcidae; genus Anadara; species Anadara kagoshimensis. The sequence goes on along the minus strand of CM037859.1, from coordinate 47,868,458 downwards.
CAAGGAGTAAATCAGCCATAGTAGTTAACTGGTATATGAAATTAGGTTTATCATTATGAATCAATCGTGCTCTCCTTGCATCACTTAATAACCTGAAGATAATTATGTATACATACAGACACAAATTTGTGTATGATACATTACCAGTATCTTTATAACTTATATACACATACTGTAATGTACAGTCAATCAACAATGACCTGTCAGCTTGACCTTTTATTAGGAATATTTATACAGGAAGATCCACTGAGTACAAGTCATCTACGATCTGATGGCATTGTGTTTATAAACATGGATGGGTTTAAATTGCGCATATAGTAGTGTATCACCAAATGTGTATAATCACTCCGATTCACGCTTTATTCTTTACAATTACCCCAATATCAAAATAGACTTGCTGTATACTTTGCCATCAGATCATGGACTGCCTATACATTGGTTCACAGTTATTAAATAAACAATGCTTGTGTATACTGTTTTCCTTGATGTAGAGAAGATAAGCACCTGTGTTCACTTTACATAGATGTACAGATCCATTATAAATATTTAAATTAAAGGTCAAACTGACAGACCAATGTTGTTTGCCTATACATATAAAGTCTTATTTCAATGATGACATGATGAGATTTCCAGTATAATAAATATTATGCATGTAATTAGAAATAAATAGAATAACATTATGGACAGTTAATTAATAGTCTACAAGTAAGTAGCTGGTAAAGCACCGATATACAGTAGAACAGGTCTAATACTGAATGTATAGCATTGGTCGCACTTTAAATATCAAAATTTTATAACCAATTTTAAAAAAATCATGCTTTCATTGTAATTAGGGACACTTGCTTTCATTCATATAAAGGACACCAATACAAAAGTGTTCCTATTTTAATATCTATTTGCTGAAGTCAGGTGACTCAAATCCACCAATTCTATTCTCACTATTTTCATCTAAAAATTACCAGAATCAATATTAACAAGCATGTGATATTTTCAAATCATGTTTTTTTTTTTTTTTTTTTAACTGGAAACGATTTACTCTGAAAAAAGTGTTTGATGGTACTTAAGTGTATTAATAAAATGAACACATTAGTTTATCAATTATGAATAAATATTCTTTTTCTTTTGGAAAATAACAGAATATTTTTTTCAATAATACAGTTAAGGAAATAATATTTTAAGTTATGACAAGGTGCTACTATCATTTTTATAACTGTTACTTTGCAAACAATTCTCAATTTTTCTTAAGTGTCAATTTAAATATGAATGCAATACTCCAGCCTATACCATTTCAGTTTTGGACTAGTACTTTTTTATTTCAGTTGGAATCAAAGGGAATGAAACTAGAACTGTCTCTTGAGAGCCAAATACGCCCTGCCCCAAACATTGACCTCCTGATCTTGACCTTTGACTTATGCACATAAATTTGGTATGCGACACATCTCAAGTTGGTTTACATTTGTGCCAGTTTGATCAAAATCCATCCATAGATATGGAAGATATGGAGCAGACACAATATTGGGATGGACAGACAGACAAGAAAGGGTGATTTCTATATACCCATAAACTTCTTTTGCGAGGGGTGTAATAATTAAGGAATAAAACAAAATATATGCACTTCTTACATAAATACATAATGCCACACAGTAAAACTGTTTGGTGAATGATATTTCCTCTAACTTTGTTACTCATCTAAAACGGAGTCAAAAAAAAATCTCAATTCATTGGCAATGATTTAATAAAATAATGGGACTTGTATCTCTATATCCTCACAATGGTCCTTGTCGTATAGCTGGACATATCAAGAATAACATACATGTAACCATTCAATACTGATGACATCAATGTTTTCATTATGACCCGACGGACTTCCAACATCCACATAAAGCTTTATATTGATATAAATGAAATAACAACTTAATAATATAAAATTTTTAAACTATATACAAACTTGTTTTGTCTGACACATGAGGTGATTAATCATGCATATTATATACGATTACTCTTACAATATATATAGATATAATAGCGTACATACATATGATACAGAATAACACAACACATTTACTTTGATATTAAATGACACCACAGTCAAATAGTAAATAACTTACACACATTTAATTTTTTTTTCACATATAATTTAGAACTCCTAACCAGAGGAGTTATATGATATATATATATATATTTGTAACTACACATACATACAATTAATTAAATATATTCTTTTTTATTTTTTTACTTTGAAGCTTTCTTGATTCATTCGATTAATTGACCACTATTAAACACAGAAAAACATTCACTCAATAATAAAGTTACCATCTATCTAATTCATTCATCTATCTAACATTTCTTCATCGACCTACACAACATTCTCATCTCTCAGAGGATAATAAACTTTATTAATATCTGTCATTGTCAGAAGTTCTTCACATTTTTTCATTCACATGTAGTTTTTAACATCAGCATTGCTGTACATTAACTGTCATGATTTCACACATTAGTAACGTCATGTAGTACACAAACTTTCATGTTTTATACACTGATAGCGTCCTGTAAAATTTTCCTTTAACATCCTCATTTGAACCTAACACAGTCAGAACATTATTCTTGTACATAATAAATACTACTGGTGCTTTAATATTTTCTTTCCACGACTTGTTTATAACCAGCCTGTCCTGCCGACGACTTGTTTATAACCAACCTATCCTGCCCTTTATGCCCCCCTCATCTTTAAATGTTACAACATTTCTTCAAAGGATGCCATAAGCTCACTCTGTTCATTCATGTCTATTTGGTGTGCCATCTGAAATAAAAATTAAATAGGTTATATACATGTATATAAAATGCCTATGGGTACATTATCTACCGGTACATAGAAAAATGTGAAGAACAAAAATATAGAAATAGCTCCAATATATAAGGGTTCTGGTGTAATATATACCACCAACACCACCACCCTTGCTCAACACAAGTATATATACTTACTGCTTCTCTTCTTCTCCTTTCCTGTTCTTTCATCCGTTCTCTTTCTTTGACAGCATTTCTTGCTATTTCTTCTTGTGCATGAACCCTAATTCTAGCTTTATCTAAAATTCTAGCTTTATCTAAAGCTTCGTCTTCTTCTCTTTCCCTATTTACAAACAATTGTGTAATTACTATATTGAAATTACAATCACATACAAAATTTTCTGTAACCATGATCACCGATAGTGTTTTCTCAAGGATGTATCATTTAAAGTTATTCCACTGCAACAGTTTGCATTTTATTTAATTGTTAAAATTGTGAAATTTCAACTTCAATGGATACCATTGATATTGTTATTATCTTGATTTGAAAAACATTTGTATTGAAGCTGTTTACATTAACTTTACAATAGTTTGGTCTCCTGGATCAATTATAGTAGTGACATATTATGTAAAAATTCATTGATTTAAGAGCTGTTTAGTTACTGTATAACTATCACAATGGTATACATGTACACTCAATACAGCAATACAGTATTAAAACTTACAGAGTTTTATTGTGAAATGGAGTAATGGTGTTTATAGCCCCATTCACATTTCTTTCACATACATCACGGTCAGTCGGTGGAGGAAACTGAAATGCTAGTAGAAAACCAGACGTTTGGCAACCAAACTGACAAACAATCTCACATTAGTATTTTTGCATTATAAAATGGGTTTGTTGGCAAATTATGTACCTGATTCGCTCTTGTTCCTGTCTTTGCCTTTCTTTTTCTGCTATTTCTTTCTGGTACTTTCTTTGTTCTTCTTGCTCTTTAAGTACTCTTTCCTGAAATATAAACAATATGTACATGTACAAATGTAAACTCTTTATATGTCTTTCTATATTTTCCTTGGTTATTATTCTATAAAATACTCCAAAACTAATCTGTCAGAGGAGAATACATGTATGTCATTTATAATGTTTTTTTATCAATATATTGCCACCATTTAGATCAACTTTAACACACAGATTCCAAGTTTTGAAACTCCCCTGTCTGTTTCACAGACACTGGGAAAGCAAAACTTAAGTCTTGCATTATGAATACTATATATACCAGATAAGAAATGAATATCTACTTGTCAAGACTAGTGAAACAGAGAATATAATGTGACCCATATGCAGGGATTAAAAATTCCTACGTCTGCAGTCAGGAACCTACTGATTTTACATTGGGATCCTTGATATTTCAACTGTAAAAGTCCTATGGATCTGTCATTTTTTACCAGGATGATATTATTTTTCTATTATAACAAAATTTTAAATAGACATTTTAATGATTTATATTAAAATTTCCTAACTTTATGTGGGATCGCCAAAAATGAAAGCAAAAGGTCCTAGACCCTCCATTACAAAACCTAATTTTGAACCCCTGACATGCAGGCAATATGATAAGTTGAACATTTATAGCATTTAAGAGATGACAGCAAGTTTATTATCAACTCACCCTTTCTTCTTTTTCTTTTGCTTGTTTTCTAAACTGTTCAAAGCTCTGCATGGCATTAGATTTCTTGGATGATGATGGAGCAGCACCATGAGCTAAACTTGACCAAGAATCTATGTTCTTTAGTTTAAAGGGATCCTGAAAGAAGTAACATCCAATGTTAGTAATTCCACTTACATTTGATTCTAAACTTGTGGAAAGAATTATTTTGTAATTAAGACATTTTACCCTTCTAATTTTGAATGCAAGTATCCTGGCAACAAAAATAACTTTTGAAAAATGCAACTTATTTTCTGGTTTAATCAATATCTCAACTTATCAACACCTGACAAATATTTTAGATTTCAGTTTCTATTCTTTCAGATTAAGTGTAGTGGATATCAAACACTGAAAATAACTGGTTGTAAACCAAATTAAATAGTTTCCTTAATAAGAGCATTAAAGAGCATGAAAAATCTCTGCCAGATCTTCAATAATCAAACAGCATAACTCCAAAATAAAACTTGGCCAAAAATACTCTAAAATTTGACCTGTACATCAAAATATAGCATCATTATTCTCTATTGATTGAAGAAAGTGAAAGCAATTGGTCAGTTACTAATGTATAATGGACAGACACATTAAAAGTCAAAATATTCAGAGGTATATACATGCATCATAATACATATGAAATCAACAAATTATATTTAAACCTTTTTAGTTTGTGACACTGGAGTTCTATTGTCCATTCTTCTGGCAGCATCTCCAGCAGCAGGTGTTCCCATGGATACAGGATTATTACTACCATATAAGATACCAACACCACTTGCAGCTAAAACACACAAAATTCATATGTACAGTATTCTTGTAAAACAGTATAAAAACCCTTAGAGGTGTGTGTGTGTGTGTGTGTACTTGTGCAAATGTGCACAAATTTTAGAGATTTCATTCGATTATAATTTATGGCAAAATATTGACAAAACATAAAACCATAACAAGGCAAACTATAACTTATTATACAACTGCATGCATAGCATTTGTTGTTTTAAAGAATTCATTGAGTGTATCATACACTTTTAGATGTTGTTCAATTGTATGCATTTGTTGTTGTAAGGAATTCAATGACTACAAAATCTACAAAACTAATGTCTTGACTAATATGTCTGAATTACCATCATCAAATCGTTAATCTTGAAATAATATACAATTATTGACTTTTGATGAGGTAAACATAAGGATTTATTAACCTCAAACACATATTTACAGAGGCCGTAGGCCAATGATTTTTATCACCATATTATTATGTTTTATATAGTACAAAACGTAAAAAGTGTCCCTTTCTTTTTTCAATGTTACATCACATAACGTCGCGTGCGTTTTTGCGCGGTGAACATTGCCCATTATTATGTCATAAAAATGTCGTGTGCGTTATTGCGCGGCGATAATAATGATTTATCAGGTTTGCCAAACGCCTTCTCAGCCAATCAGAAAAGAGCAAAATCATTGGCCATATAATAAAATGTAATAATGACTTACAGACAGTAGCACCAGGTGGCGCTGGTGGAGCAGATTTTGGACTAGGTTTGGGACTGGTACTAGAATCTTCATCAAAGAAGAACTTTCCAGGTGCAGACTGTTTAACATCTGGTGGAGTAATAGGAGACAGGGGATTTGTATCTATTATTGTTGGTTTACTAGCTGGCTGGACTAATGGAGGTGAGCTCACTCTGACAGGTGGTGACACTGATAGAGGTTTAGATATTGCATTCTGTTGTGGTATGCCGTTTCCTGTTATTGGAACTGAAAGAAAATATGATGAAGGTTAAAGTAATAATACCGTTCACTGTTTACACCATACTCGAGTTTGAATTTTTGATTCCATTGTTTCTTTCCTCATTTTAATTTGCAGCTAAAGATCATGATTGACAGCTAAATATTCTCACTTTCATGACCAAGACATCAAGAAGCCATTTTAAAACAACACTGGATCCCATCCCATCTCTCTCTTGCTATCTCTCTCCCTTGTTCTAGGAATCTGAATGTAAATATTTCTAACTTAATTAGGTAGTGATTATATGGAACACTAGTGAACCCCGTTCAGAACATGTTACTTGTCTATGCAAAATCCAAATTTTATCTTCAATACAATAACAAATCTAAATACTACTCACTGGTAGGCTTTGGATGTGGTTTTGCTGTTGCCATGGGAATTGGCCGACTAGGTTGCTGTGGCAATGAATGTGTTATTGGTCTGGCTGGTGGAATTACTACAAACATATAAATACAAATTTTAAGTAAAATCAATCAAAGCTAACACAATCTGGGCAAAATCAAATATACACAAACAGTTTTATTAAAAAAACAAAACAGCTTTCCTCGCTACCGGGTATATTACTGCATTAATTTGGTATAAATAACATTGATTCAAGGTGAACAAGTTCTGTTGCCTTTATGTGAAGAGGCTACTGATAAATTGGGTTCATGACAAGTCTAAAAACATTTGAAAGTTTTTGTGATTCTAGGTAAAAGTGGTCTTGAAGACTCAAAATCTCAAAAGCTTAATCAGAGAATTTACGTACCTAGCTACAATAGAGTGTTACGGGATAAAGCATCTTTCATGATTGATCCTGTTTGAGGGCTTGGTCAATACAATGTCTCTGCCAAGTTTCAGGTAGGAGAGATGAGAACAAATTAAGCTAAAACAATCTTGACAAGGTTGGCTTGCAAAGTAAATATTTATAGGTGTATTCAACTTTTCCTGTTAAGTATTGTTATTGTTAAATTTATGCAGAAGCAAGATGACTTCTTGAATACATAGAGAGTCAGGGTGACTTGTTGGAGGGTGTGTATTTACCTTTTTCTGGAAAGTACGGTTTATATAACTGAGTCAGAGTGACTTGTTGGAGGGTGTATATTTACCTTTTTCTGGCGAGTATGGTTTCTGTTATATAACCGAGTCAGGGCGACTTGTTGGAGGGTGTATATTTACCTTTTTCTGGCAAGTATGGTTTCTGTTGTATAACTGAGTCAGGGTGACTTGTTGGAGGGTGTATATTTACTTTTTTCTGCTGAGTACAGTTTCTGTTGTATAACCGAGTCAGGGTGACTTGTTGGAGGGTGTTTATTTCCTTTTTCTGGCGAGTACGTTTTCTGTTGTACAACTGAGTCAGGGTGACTTGTTGGAGGGTGTATATTTACCTTTTTCTGGCAAGTACCTTTTCTGTTGTATAACTGAGTCAGGGTGACTTGTTGGAGGGTGTATATTTACCTTTTTCTGGCAAGTACCTTTTCTGTTGTATAACTGAGTCAGAGTGACTTGTTGGAGGGTGTACATTTACCTTTTTCTGGTGAGTACAGTTTCTGTTGTATAACTGAGTCAGGGTGACTTGTTGGAGGGTGTTTATTTACTTTTTCTGGCGAGTACAGTTTTTGTTGTATAACTGAGGCAGGGTGACTTGTTGGGTGTATATTTACCTTTTTCTGGCGAGTAAGGTTTCTGTTGTATAACTGAGGCAGGGTGACTTGCTGGGTGTATATTTACCTTTTTCTGGCGAGTACGGTTTCTGTTGTATAACTGAGGCAGGGTGACTTGTTGGAGGATGTATATTTGGTATTGTAGAGTACTGATTATGCTGTGCTGCTATATCTGTTGGCTGCTGTAAATGCTGTTGAAGTAGAGATGGTTGTGATGATGTTGGAGGCTCCTGCTGCTTTGGTAAGGAGTTACAATTAATCGGCATGAGTGGAGGTGGTGATTGGAGGTTTGATTGTGGAGATACCATAATGGTGTCATTTCCACCTATCGTTATCTTCACCGGAGGAGACAGTGGTGGACTAGTGGACTTCTGCTGCTGTAGCTAAAAATAAATCATAATTACTCCAATTATCTTCTTTCCTTTTAAAGTTCATTAAATTCCTTAAATCTTAAATGCATGTGATAAACAGAAAATAAGTTAAGAAATTTTTGATTTCACACAAGAAATATAATTCCAGTCCATGATGCTAGAAACTGCAACTTTTTCATCACATATTTTATTATCACAATTCATAACCAAGTTCATCACAAAATAGGAAATTTACTTTAATGCAATGTGCTTTGGTTGCGGAGTAGCTTTTAATGCCGGCTTACAGTTTTGAATCACACTCGATCTTAGTATGATAGTTTCTCAGTTTACTTGCTGAAGATCTGGTTTTCTCCAGGCACTCTAATTACCTCAACTATTCCAGAACCGATTTGATATAAGTGAAAGATTTTAACTGGGGTGTAAAACAACATTTCTCGACTCTTTCATGTGACTGCATGTTGCCCAATCTAGCATATAATGTATTACACATTATGTAACTTGACTTATATTTATTATTTCAGTCATAGAATGAAACATAAAAGAATGAGAGTGGAATAGTGTCGTTTTCATGAGATTGACCAATCAAGTTTTAGCAGTACAGTACAAGTAGAAATATTAACTGTGTACATGTATTAACTATCCTGATATTCAAGAACGCAGATCAATCAAATTGAATGTAAGCATCAAGGCCAATTGATCTGCAAGCAAACACCAGGTATCTCAGGCACGGAAATTAATAGAATCTATCATGAGTATCCAATACTATCCATGTAGGATAGGAAAATCTAACCCCCCTATCCTACATGGATAAACTCATGATTGATTCTTTTTCTTCCATTTTGATGACAATTTTTTACTTAAAGTATCAGTCACATCGACACCATTTTTTGTAAATCTAACCTTGTTATTCAACGTTTTACATAAAAATAAATATGACCATCGGGCAGAATGTACCTGGTTTTGGTTTATACAATATGTATAAACTAGAAAACAAAGCCATTTATTTTAATCTCCCAAGATAAACATTTGAAACGCAGTGAAAATATCTAAATTTTGGAGACACGGGTGTCATTTTCCCGCAAGACGACGTCATGTCTCCACGATGACGTCATTCAATTGTCTTTTGATTGTGATGTCACCGAAAGCCACACGTGGAGGTGAAGATAGAATTTTCTTCCATCATTTATTCAAGCAGAAATCTCTATCTCAAACATAGGAAGATGGAAGAAAACAGTAGCAAGAACCATCTATATGTGTGTGCTTTGTTTAAAACAATGTGCAGGAAAAGGTTGACTTTAAAGATGCTCATTAGAACCAAAATCTGTTTTCATGTTGGAAGAGTCGCTTTCAATTTTTTAAGTCTACATCAAGACCAGGCCAGGAAATCTAAAGATTTACCCTACCTCTTGACTAAATTCTATGAAAGTGATTGGCTACAATGAATCACATGATCATTCTTAATATTGAACGCTTACCTGCTTTTTATGGGATTTGGATACCATTTTTTTGACAGAACCCCTTTTGTTGGGTGTAATCTTTTTCTTCAAAGGTGACCCTAAAATAAATTTATCCATTAACTTAACAACCCTCCTTTATTACAATTCACTCAAGTTCATGTTCAAGTCATTATGCCTAGCAAAAACAGCATACTTTAGTTTTAGATGCAGAAGTATTATACCTGAACATGTATTTTGATACAACATATTTTCTCCATATTCCAAGTCTGGTACGAACCAGAGCACAACAGGCAAATAATTTACAAGTTACTGGCCAATTTCATTTTCTGTTTATGTAGCTTTGACACTGATGAAGATTTTTCATGTAATACACTATATCTGCTTCATTTGGCAACTGTATTTGGTGGTTACGTTAGCTGATTTGGTATGCAATTCTTTTTACATTTTGAAACTTTACCAATAGTAATAACTTGTGAAAATACAAACTCAAACTTATTTATCCACACATATGAGGGGAGGTCAAAAAGTTCATAGAATGGGGTATAAATTAACGCAACAAACCATACATTTTATTATTATTTTTCAATATAGTCCCCATTTACCCAATGCACTTAGCCCACTTTTCTTTCAGACTGTCTATACCTTTGAAATAAAAGTCTTCTGTTAGGTTCTGAAATCATGCCTCTGTGGCAGCCTTAAGTCCATCATCATCAGGAAATCTGATTCCCGTAAATGGGATTTCAAATTTCTAAATAGGAAATAATCACTGGGTGCCAAATCAGGACTGTAGGGTGGGTGATTAAGTTGTTCAAACTTGCATTCACGAATCGCTGTGTGTGCAATCCTTGACTTGTGCACAGGAGCATTGTCGTGAAGAAGAAATACCCCTCGGCTCAACTTTCCCCTCCTTTTTAATTTAATAGCAGATGAAAATAGTTGGGTTTTGAATTTCTTTGGTGGGGGTGAGCCAGGGTGCTTCCATTGCATGGCCTCTTTTTTTTGGTTTCTGGGTCCCAATGATGAATCCATGTTTCATCACTAGTTACTAAACGTAAATGGAAGCTGTTAGGGTTATCATTATAAATGCCAAGAAGCTCCTGACTTGACTGGAGTCTTTGGAAGTGATCCTGCACATTAGGTTTCTGGGGACCCATCTTGCGGATACTTTTGACATCCCAAGATACTTGTGGATAATCGTGTATACACTTCCATGTGAAATGTCACACTCCCTAGCTATGTCATCAATCCTAATTTGACGATCATTCATGATGAAGGTCTCCACAGACGTGACAATTTCCTTTGTAATGGCATCAGCTGGCCGACCTGACCGTGGGTCATCCTCCAGTGAGGTGTGCCCACTTTTAAATTTAACTGACCATTTTGCCACTGTGGAATAGGCAGGACCACTGTTGCCATACACCTCGGACATTCTTCGGTGAAATTCTTTGGCATTTGATCCCTCTATTGTGAGGAACTTTATTACTGCCATAAACTCAACAGTTTGATTTTCCATCATTGCTTGATGGTCACCAACTTTGAATGCTTTTGAGAATTACACAAATAAACTTGATATGTTTAAAATGGCAGATATGTTGTTTGTCTACATAAGTAAAGAAAATGTCTTACGCTTGGCTGAATGCGCTGTTCTATGAACTTTCTGACTTCCCCTAGTATATAAGGGTCGATTGAAATGTTGTGAGCTTTGTATTGATGATGGTAAGATTAATTTTTTTTCAGCCCTACTATTTTCCAGACTATTTAAAGGTGTGTGCCCCAATTCTAGTGACAAGGTCAGTCTACATTGACAAGGTAGCACTCCAAAGAGTAAATGAGGCAAGTGACCTTGCATAAGAAAAGCTTTAGCATCTATGAATATCCATACTGATATGGTAGCTACACCAAAGAGAGATGCCTCTTCATAGTAAATACAAAATGTAGTTGGATGGCAAAATTTAAACATGGTAGACAGGGGCTCAAGGATAATCCCCGTTCTGAAGGGCCTTTCATTGATGCAACCCCAGAAATGGTCAACAAAGGGTTTGAGTTACAGAAAGATATATAGAGATCTGTTGCTATGAATGGAACAAGGATTCATCATTTCACCAAGTCTAAATGATGGAAGCACGCTGGTTTACCCCCACCCAAAGAAAGCAAAAACCTTTCCATGAGCTGAAAACGTTATTGCCTCAGTTTTCTGGGATGATAGCAGATTATCTCCAAAAGCAACAAACAATCAATGGAATATACTATATGTCACTTCTGAGTCAGTTACAGGAATATATTGAACTCCAGTGCTGCAGAAAACCCAGTCAAGGTCTGTTTGTTCCTCCAAGGTAATACCCCTGTTCACAAATCAGTCATTGATATGACTGTCATTTATGATTGTGGCTCTAGCAGACTTTCATTCTTTTCAAGACATAAAATGGTCATTGTCGGAACCCATTTGTAAGATGACAACATCATAGTCTAGATTCAACGGAGGACTTTCTGAACAGTCAAGAAAACAAGTTTTTTTTAAAGTGAAATTGAGGCCCTCTACCATCACTGGCAAATGTATTGATACTGAAGGGGTAATGTTGAAAATTAAAGCAGTATTTCTGCCAAACACTTGCATATGAAGCTCACAACATATCATGCGGGCCCTCCTATATGCAACACACAAAAATATTTTATAGTACAACCCATCTAAACTAATGAAGATTTTGTTTGGATTACACACATTTTAGAAAGGTTGCACAGTAAATTCCATTGTGTTATAATTGTACGAGATTCATTTTAAGTAAGTGTTACTGTAGTGCGCCATCTTTATATCTGTATGCATATAACATACTTCGCAATTTTTGTAAATTATTGGCTATGCATCATGTCAACTACATTCAAGTTTACATTTGAGAAGATTTTGTTATGATACATGAGCCTTTTCCAGTTTGTTCAATAAAATAGATATGTCTGTCTTGGATGTTGAAATGCTAGCATTGTGGCACACATTAGTGCAAAACTTGTCAAAAAACACTTGTTCACCACATGAACCTTTCTTAACGTTGTAAAACATAGTTGTTTAACATCAACTATCTTTGAAAGGTGAGTGTGGGGTATTGATTGGCATTAATAATTTTATATATACTGCCATCCATAAATACTGTATTTTTGACAAACTGTCTTTTATCAAAGAGGTGAAGTGTCAAACTTAGTTCAATATGAATTCAATTACTCTAAAACTTGGTTCTGAATCAGTGCAAGCATTAAAATCCACCTGTTTCGAACATTCTTTAAGGAGCAATCTGATCAGTTTAATTCACAACACAGTTAAATAAACAACAAACTATTTGTGCAATGAAAAGAAACTAAATCAATGTTGACATATGAATGCAGTTATGTTTCTTAGTTGAACCACACCTACTCAATCTATGTCATGTCCATCCCAAAGATGCTGTTTTGGTTATTGTTTGTGTTTGGAGGACTACCAAGCTGAGAATCCTACCCAGAACTCCATGAATAAACATTTTTTAACTTTCTTAATTTTATTCCCCGAGGGGAAAATCCATTTCAAAATAACAAAATAATGCCAGCTCTATGTCAATATATAGACTATACACCCTTTATCAAAAACACAAATAATCTTAATTATCAGTGTCTCAATATAGAAGTTGTATAGCCAAAATATTGACATTGAGCTGACAGTATATAGTTATTTTAAACATTTTACACAGAAGCTGGCTATACAATTTTCAGTGCTGTTGTTTAAAATTCAGTTAGATTAACCAAACGGTTAGTGAAAACTTTATAGATAAAGTCATTATTAGTCAACATACATATTTCACATTAGAATAAAGAATACAAAAAATTTTTCCACTAACAACCTAGTAAAACTGGTAAAGCATTTACACAACCAGGATATGGGTGTTGATTTTTTCATTTTAATGCCTTTAAATAATACGACATTTTGGTACCATAGAAGACGAAGCTAGCTTTCTTCCCCGTGTGTCTAAACAGTCAATCTAGTAAATGATGTATACTGGTTCAGTTTTTCCATTAGATGCCATAACCAGGTATTCAATTTGACTCTTCATTTGGCAGGAAGTATTCATTCTTGACCAACAGCTTTAAAACTTTGGTAGGGAGAATCATATCCCAATGTGTTACCAATATCATTTTGTTTATTGAAAGGTTAGCTACACAGCTATCTTTGGTCATTTCATTGGAATACTAAACTAGGAACGCAAAATTTTCTATAGAAGTAAAAATATTGCTGCAAATGTGTTTACTATATTATTTTCTATTTTTTGTCTTTATTTAAAGAACTTGTTGAATTGAATTGCTCACATAAGTTGGCTGTCTTCCATGATCTAATGAAAAATTGTATAGATCTTTCTTTTATTCAGCTGTACAGAAACTCAAACTGGAAATAATCAAGGGGAGAGTATCATCAAACCGAAATGTGTTATAAAATTATGTGTATTTAACAAATTTCTTGTGAAAAGTTTCATGAAGTCAGTGATGATAATAATCTTTCCTTGAATATTTCTAGCAATACAGTAACTGTACTATATGGTATACACATCTCATTACAAATTTCAACTGGTGCTTTACCAAACCATTCAAACACCATATGGTTTACGCATTTCACCAACATTTTCTAATTACATCAATTATATCTTACGATTCCAATCAAAGCTTAAATGCCAAGTGCAGAATGTAGTATTTCAGGCACAGCCACACACAAATTAATAACAAATAGAACTCTTAAAAAATTTACTGATTTTTTATTGACACGAGTAGAGATCTACTACATTATGACAATAATGACGCACTTTACACTTTTTGTATAGATATATGTACAAAATGACTTTGATGACTACAAATAAAAAATTTAACATACAAAAACCTTTATGATTATTATATTAGTGAATTCTGTCACTTTATATGTACAAATTTGTATAAGAAAAAATAAAAATTAACACAGCACAAATATTTGGGCCACAGTATATTTTAAAACTACTCTGCATATACAATGCCAAATTCTAAATTGAATAGAAAAATGCATTCTTAAAAGTCTAAAAAAAAAATTAATCAAAAAATGCATTTTAAAAGTCTTAAAAATTTTTAGAAGCATGATCAATTTGAAAAAGATATACGTTTCATAAATCTAGTGCAAATTATTTGAATACTAAATCTGAATCTGCCATGGAGTGCCAAGAACTGTGTATGAAGAGGCCAGCTGTACAAACATGCATATTTATAGGCAAGCCAAGTATGTTAAAATACTTCCAAATGTACCATGTATTATAGAGAAAAAGAGAAGAAAACAATATATTATATTGTGAAAAAATCATGAATGTAAACATTTCCTATACCTCAACGTGTACAATAAACAGCTTTGTTGTTCTTGCATCAATGAATTAGACAAAAGTTTTTTTTCCCTTTCAGCTGGCAGTTCAAAATCTAAATGGGCAAATTTGGAATGAGAATTCAACAATCTTAAAATTCATTTGACTTTAAATAAACTAAGTACTCTTTACATAAAACTTCTTATTTAAACTTTTAATAAACAGAGTACTCTTTCCTTAATTTTACATTATAAAACTTTAGAAAGTTAAAACAAACTTTAAAATAGAAAATGTTAATTGAACTGTGTATCAGTGCTAAACTGGTAACAAGAGATAAAGTTTTCTTTATTTATGAACATGGGAACAATTTGTACATTTCAAAAATATGGCACAATACAAAATGAATTTGTTCTATAAATTGTTTGTTGCATTATCATTATATGAACATCCATGACAGATTGCCACTGTGGCCCTCTTACTTGTTGTATATGTATGTTAAAGTGAAAACGAAATAAAAATTCCTTAAACGTTTTCTATTTGTAATGAGAATGAAAATTTAAATTCTGCGATGCTCAACATACAAAACCTTTTTTATCCCATATAACCTTGTACACAAACATTTACACATTTCAAGCACCAATATTACAATAAATAATGAAACAAATGATCGATATCTGGATGGAAAATGTGAAAACAAAATAACATGTTCGACTGGCTCAAACATACAAAATACACAATAACAAAAATATAAAATAATTTGTGTGAAGCTGGCCTCGACAACACATTCTGCACTCTTGGCTAGTAGTAATTTTAATGATTAAGTAAATATGTTATAAAAACCTGTATAACCCATATTTGTGGACACTGTTTAAAGACAATAAAACTAAATGACTGTCCAAGATATTAATCTAGGACACAACACTACATATTACTTATATTATGGATTTCTTGACCTCAAAATTTCAATACAACATCATATGGATTTTTAAATTCCTTGGCGCATTTTTGCTTCCCAATACTTTTGTGTTAAATTTTCCCCAAAAAATGCAGCCTGCTGCTTTGTTTAGGCAATGTAAACTGATATAAAATATTTTTTCGTGAAACATAATAAAAGAATGTCTATCTATAATGAAGATAAAATTTTTGGGAACATCATCATTGGTTGTACTATCTAACCTGATTCTGAATCACTTGAATCAGAGGAACTAGAAGAGCTGCTATCACTACTTGTATCACTTCCTGAAGAACTACTGCTAGACGCACTTAACCTACTAGTACCACCAACCACGTCTACAACATTGCCATCATCTGTAAAACAAAATAATATATTCAATTCTAACATGTACAACGTGACTTTTACCAGGTAGTGTTTAATTTTGTTGCAATCCCCAACCAATGACTATACATGTTAATTTGTCTTGAACTTGCATGGATCACACTTTTCTTTCGCATTATGATATAGGAAAATAAGTAGCATGGAAAAGAATACTAACAATATTAAAGACCAATAACCAAATTAACTCCATGTACATATATTTGCTTAATCTGGTCAAAATTGGATTTTATTAATTTCTTTTTAACACAAGGGGAAGAAAATTATTCTTAACAATGTTATTTTATTTAAAAAAATTGATATGTAACTTACCTTTCTGTTTTGTTGGCTTCTTTGCACTTCCCTGCTTTTCTAATTGTCCTTGGACAATATCCAACTGTTTCTGCAGTTCCTGCTTCTTTTCCTTTTGAGCTTCTTCTCTGGATTTTCCAGTTGCTTTTTTGGCTAGAATATAGGATTTGTCAATGAAAGCATATACAAGATCAAACAAACAGGAAACCATTTTATTGCATGCAAGTTGTAAAAAGCCATGAAACGATCATTTGGATACACATGAATTTAAATTTGTTAACATAAAACCAATATACAAATTTCTTTAGTTAACTTAAGTCATTTTGTATCTACTGGTGGCTCAGACTTCCAAGGAAGGTCGTACTACCATCTTTGAGCTCGACTGCTCTCTGGTGGAAACCGCGAATGAATGGAAAAATCATCATCATCACCACCAATTTTGATACTACTAATAATGTCTTTAACAAGCAATGTCAAGTTTGCTACATAAGGGTTGGCATTTTTTCTGCATAATCTAGTTTGTCAACCATCCAACCATCAAATAATTAGCTAGGTATAAATAAAAATTTTGCCATGGGAATAAAATATCGTTATTCGTTTCCACTATTAAAGAAAATAATATGTATAAAACTTTTCACAGATTTTTCAATGATCCAGATATTTTGCTTGAAATGTACACTCGTTATGCACAAAACTAATGAATAACTCATTATAAGGATTAAATAACCAACAAAAGTACATGTACTACTAATATGAATTACTTACTATAAGGCTTTCTTGTCTTTTTCTTTAGACAGGACATTACATATGCTTCTAATTCCCTTAGTGTAGATGGCTTTAATGTTTCAAAGTCTATTTCTATTTCATCTGGATTTGAATCTCGCAAGGACGGCTCTCTAGACTGTATTATATACACCACTCTACCTAATTTATCTCCTAAAAATAGAAATATTACAGGTGCTATACATTAGAAAATTAATCTTTTTTTTTAAATTGCAGACTATAATTAAAATTAAATAACATACTAAAACAGGACAGTCTACTACTTCCCATTTCCAACATTACCCACCAACTTATGACCTGGATCTTTAACCAACACACCTAAATATAGTATGCGACACATCATCTATTGTCAATATTCATTTCTACCAAGTTAGTTTTCATTGCCACAATAACACACACTACCATTATCAGTGTGTGCCAAACTTTCAAAATGATTAATGGACATTCGGTCTGGTAAACCTAGAAACTTTACCAGACCGTAAAGTTTTTTACTGGACCAAAAATTTTTCAATAAAAAGAAAACAATTATTCGGTTTTGTAAATATTTACTTATTTTCTCCTTTAAAACGTAAAGCTACGGGAGGCATAAATTATGAAAAAAACTTGAAAGAAAATTTAAGAAACATTGGATGGAGGGGCGACCATGGTTGCAATTTGACAAGAAGAAATGCGTCGGGTCGGGAGGCGTAGCACACAATAATTTAAAAGGTCAGAATACATTTATGGAAGTACAAATAAATGTATTCTGGCCTTTTAAATTATTATTGTGTACTGCGCCTCCCGACCCGTAAAATTCAAACCAGGGTGTGCATTTCATTACGCATTTCTCCTCGTCAAATTGCAACCATGGTCGCCCCTCCATCCAATGCTGCCTAAATTTTCTTTCACGTTTTTCTTCATATTTTGAGCCTCCTGTAGCTTACCATTTTATTGGTTTCCCTGGAATAGCTCCTGAAACGTATTTCAGGTTAAACATTTTTGTAATAACGGAAGTCGGATGGTAATAATAAAATTCGAATCGGATCAGAACTATAAATCCGGATTTTTGGCGCTCTCTATTTTCCGAACTGGTTACCGGACATACGGTCCGAAAAAATCTATTTTTTTTATTGGACCAGCAGTAATTTTATCGGACTTGTCCGACGGAGTTTGGCACACACTGCATTATTACATTTTACATATTTTTAAATTTTGGTTTTTAATCCTGAGAGAAATTGAAAACATTGATGCTTACATGTATCTCCCGTTGCCGAAACTGCCAATAAATTAGGTCGCATGTATATGCACAAGCCAAAATTGAGTGGAGCCACATATTCAATAATAAAGGCTCATACAAATACATTTGGTCTCAAACAATTTTATAGAACAAAGTCCATGGATCTAAATGCTCAGCGAACATAAGAATGATAACTACAACTGTACAACATGCACTCATACAATATAAAAAGTTTTAATACACAAAATTTGTGAATGTATCAAATGTTTATTATATAAATGAACTGCATTTCAAGATTTGTAAATTCTTTTGCAATTAATGCAAAAACTACATTAAAATTTAATAGATATACAGCATTCTACTATAGCAAACAAGGGAACAAACTTGAAAAGTGCCCACCCAGTAACGCATCCTGTGAAGTTTTGTAAATATTGGCACAGTAATTAGAGATGTCCTTTTGGCAAGATGAACTATAGCAAACAAGGGAACAAACTTGAAAAGTGCCCACCCAGTAACGCATCCTGTGAAGTTTTGTAAATATTGGCACGGTAATTAGAGATGTCCTTTTGGCAAGATGAGCTATACATTGCAATGAAAATATCAAGTTAGGAAATCACTTTCTTAATTGCAGCCTTCATATAAAATTCACATGTTCAACTCACTGTAGTTACATTATTTTTTTAAGCAAGATAATTACACTAACAGCAATATGCTGACAAACATGTATTGTGATGTTCTTCTGTAACTTTTTTAACATACCACATAAAGAAACTTCACACAATTCATAAATAAAACATTTTGCAATTAATCAATGCAAGTCTATAAAATATAATGTTGATTGACCTACCTGGTAATTTGTTTATATCTAAACTAAGTTGTCGTTTTTCATCATATGTCATTGGCTTTGCATTGTCCTCATCATCACTATCAAATGTCACTGGTACTGGTGGCATATTTCCCAATGCAATACCAGATTTATTTTTTTTAGTACTTGAAGAACGACTGTTAGTCCTTTTTCGTTTAGATTCTGAGAGATTTTTATTAGTTTTATTTGCCTTAGATTTAGGCGTTTTTAAAGGTTTTGAAACGTCCAATGATGGCGTCACTTGATTTGATAAAACACTAGAAGCTGGAGGTTGAACAATAATTTTTTCTGTCACTTTGTCATCCAAACTATTTTTATCACTAGGTTTCTTTTTCTTAATCCGTTTTTCCTTCCTTTCTTTTTTCTGTTTTAATTTTTGTAAATGTTCTTCTGTTAACTTTCCTAGTTGTTCCTGAATAGTTTTAAGCTGAAAAAGACACATACAAATTTTTGTTTAATAGCCGTCTTTAAAATTATTTTGCTTGAAAAATAGCAGACATATCAATATCTTTTTAACACATCAATTTCTTTCTTGAAGAATTGGGAGTAATCAGCTCTAAACAAAATCATTTCCTTCTGTTGAATATACAACTATAGGACAAGTGTTACAATAAAACATTATAACAGCGCCTATAACCGCTATCAACTTCAGGTCAAATGACACGCATGTTTTCATCATTTTACCTCTCCCCTGTTCTTTTAGCAAATTAATTAAAGTTTTCGAGTTTAAAAGCAACACATCATAAAAGCATGTTGCTAACCTATCACAAAACCTAAATACATGTAGATACAAATGATGCAATATTCAGTGGCATTAACTGAAACATCTTTACCATCACAGGTAGTTGTTTTAATACCAAAACCTAGAACCTCGTACGTCGGCACTTGGTAAAATCAATGTTTTTTTCTTCTTCCAAAAATAAGAGTACACTCGAGCTATAGTAACCAAAACAACTTTATTTCAACATGAAAATTTGATAACCAGTATTCCAGGAAACAGATCGTCTCAATTATCAAACAGCTTCTTCATTCCCTATAAGGCCCAATTTAGGTTTACAACTTGCTTGAACATACATACAGCTTTCAATAATTTGGTACAAGGTCATCAATAAAACATGAACAAGTTAACTAATGATATTTTAAATCCAAATCGAGTTTCACTGGTATTCAGGTTAATCCTGTGATGGTGGAGAAAACTAGCCACTAGAGAAAATACAAGACTTGAGATGTATTGTTGGTGGATTATGTATAATGTGTAATCAGGTCCAAACACAATCATTTCCTTTGGTCAATTATTCAGCTATAGGACAAGTGTTACAATAAAACATTATAACAGCGTCTATAACCGCCATCGACTTCAGGTCAAATGACACGCATGTTTTCATCATTTTACCACTCCCCTGTCCTTTTATACCATATAACTATTACCAAATTCAAAATCATGTTACCATACATCACATCATTAGTAGACTTTAGTTGTTATCACAAATGACATCTGAAAACAAGTTTTTATTGCCAACAGTGCTTAGGTACAAACTAATTTTGCAGGAGTTCTTTCATCTCCAGGAGCTTTCTCTCTGGACAAAATTTGTGGAAATCCTGGAAATTCTTAAGTTCATGTTAGTATGTATGTTTTTACTATACCTGTTCTTGCATGTCTTTTATTTTTTGTTCCCTTTCATGCTCGCTATCATCATCACTTTCTGGCTCACTTAAAGAAGATTCATCACTATCACTATCGTCTTTATCATTGTCATTTAATATTTCATCAGGCATACGTGCATATTTCATTTCAAACACATCCTGTAACTTTCTAGCCATAGCTACAACGTCACTATCGGGAGGATTGTATCTATAACAGTTTGTGAAAATCAATCTCACATCTTCCCCAAACTCTGTAGCAGTTTTATATTCACGATTGTCCATTTTCTTTCTTATTGTGCCTAAATCCATAGGCTTTTTAATAATTTCATGATAATCATGTAATCCTAACATGTCTGCATCAACTGGCTTGTAAAATGGCCATGCATATCCCTGCAAAAATAATTAAGAGGACATAAACAACTTGAATACAGCTCTTGAAGCCATAGCTAATGTCAGACAAAAGAATGGTATTGGTATTGTAACTGCTCCAAAGCTAGAAAAAAAATATTTGTCCCATTTTCCCTATGTTTACCCCCTTAATCTATTTCACATTGCATTTCACCTTTTCCATTGTTTTTTGTCGTCTATGGATCAAATTTCACCTTAGTAAGTTACTTCAGTTCCCTTGCCAAATATCAGTGTCTTTTTCACAGGATATTTACATATTCTCAAACCATTTCATATATAAAAATATGTAGTAATGATTGAAGTGGAACATCAGAGGTACAGTTGTTATAACTCAATAAGTAATCTTTTGAGAAATATTCAAAATAAATGAAAATAGACCAGATTTGCAAACATCTAAATGTAGAATATACTCCCAATATTCTAGAAACAAATGTATGTAAACTCTATACTTACAGCATGTTTTTTGGAAGACAACTCCTTTAACAAATTGCTGCAATATTTCAACTGTTCACCAAGCTTTCCTTTCCTGTTTTTAGAACTATGCTGAGCCTGCACATTACAAAAGACGATTTTAATTAAAAGTCATATCTTCAACATCATAATTTTCTTCCAATATAATTTCAAAATAGGCATGCAAGATACAACATGTAGATACACTATAAACATGCTTGGTATGTTGTTAGGTGAAATCAACAGTTAACTTCTACATTTTAAATATGCAACATCTCCTTGTGAAATGTCTATATATCATGTGGTTCAAACCATTTTACCTTTACCTTTCCTGCTTACATAATACAGTGCACATGCAGGTAACTTATGTGTGTTATGTTGTAATACATGCATGCTTACACATGCCTATAGGACATCAAAAGATATATGATAACAGATTAGCAAGATTAGATTAAATATTACAAAGGTGTTACTGATGCTGAGAATAGGCTACATCCAATATCTCCAATCCAACCGTCACTGGATATCAAAGTGATAACAATTTTCCTTAATTGGTTTAAACCTCTTTCTGGCTGGCTTAAACGCTTCATGCATACAAACAATTACAGAATTCCATCATTTGTGACAAGTTGTCTGTTAGCTAAGA
Source organism: Anadara kagoshimensis (assembly GCA_021292105.1). Lineage (NCBI taxonomy): Eukaryota > Metazoa > Mollusca > Bivalvia > Arcoida > Arcidae > Anadara > Anadara kagoshimensis. Next base: position 47,845,769 of record CM037859.1, on the reverse strand, counting down.
CATGCAAAGAAGCCGACTATAATAATGCTCTGCAAGACCAGATTATTCAGCTTATGAGAACTACTTTATATGAAAGTTTTGGCATTAGCCACACCCCATTACCACCTTCTTTTTGCATTCATTTAGATAAGAAGGAGGTCTTTACATACAAAAGTCACAAAATTAAAAACCCAAGTCACCTGAGCAGACAAACTAGTTTCATCCAAATTTTATTTTAAAAGGATACAAAATGTTAGTAGTTAATAATTTTAAAGTTCTAATCTACAAACTAAGCATGCAGATAATGAAAAATTGATTCCCTACCTGGTCACCTACCTGATCGTCAGGTAAATCACGTTTAGGTTTTTTAATTTGTCTATTACTTTCCCTTCTTGCTGGAATTGATTTTGGTACAACATTCTTTTCCACCTTTGGACCAGGTTCAAATGCCGGATCATAAGGTGAAGAGGAGACAACTACAGGCGTTGTTGTATCAGCTTTTCTTTTCACACCACGTTTCATCTGCAAAGATAAGAATTAATAATTTTGTAGATAGCCAGCTATTTCTAAAATTAGTTTTAGAACATTGCAAAGGACTTCAAGCTAACAACCTTACAATTATGTGTTGTATTGGCTACATACCAAGACACCAGTAAAAGCGAGCATCTGATCCTAAATACAATCCAATAAAAGACCTATCATTGTATGACATTTCAATAAACTTGTTCATCCCAAACTAAGTTATCATCTGGAAACTATCTGGACAGACAGAAAACAAACATTACAGTCCCCATTCATTTTACCAGGCAGGGGACCAATAAAAACAAATATTTTAGATACATATTAATGGATTTAGTCAAGACCCTGTACATATGTATGGCAATTAACTGGAAATGTCTTGAGCAACTCTTACATGGATAGACATGAATATAGCAAAATCTTTTTGATTAAACATAATACAAACCTTTGTAGGCTGAGCTGGAGGAATGACTGATGGTTCTACAATACTAAGATTTGATGAAGAAAACACATCGCCATCTCCACCAGCTGAATCTGCTGTAGATGAGGTAACTGATGTTGGAAATGAAATAGCTGTTGTAGATACAGATGCTGAAGGAGGCGTTGTTGAGTTTGTGACTGCATTTAGACTAGGTGCTGATGAAGACTTTGGGGTCTCAGATTTAATGACAGCATTTACAGACACAGGCGCAAGTTTTGCAGACACCGGTGTTTTTGGAGTATTAACTGCTGATTTGGTAATGGGACCAGACTTTGTAGAAGAAACAGCTGCTGTTGGAGTCTTGGGTACAATTGCACTTCCAGACTTGATTGCTTTAGAGAATTTCTTTTGTGGTGGTGGAAGGTCCACTTCCTGCAAAATAATATCAAACTGCAAACTAGAGAAAATGTAAAACATTTCACTATCAAATACTGTGAATTTAATCTAAGGAAACAAATTTATTAATTTTTGAGTGATCTCACATCACATGATAAGACAAACAAATATTAACATGCAAACTTTCAAACACACAATAACCATGCGTCAGAAATTTCTGTGGAAAGTATGTTCGCTCTCAACGCCTTTCAAATTCCCTTACCTCTGGGGGCATCTGTGCAACTTTTTGAAGAAACAGCTTTTCCAGTACCTGAGCCATCAACACAATATCCTGAAATATAAACAAAGAAATCAAAGCTGCTGTCTTTCAAATACCTACAAACATCATATATATACATGTACGCAAGTGTTACGTTTCTATTCCTGGTAGCCAAAATCACCATTTGCTACTTATTTCCAAGCAACGCTTAAAAAAAGTAGCTGACTTCTAGCAAATTTCTGAAAAATACTTTAAGGACTTTTTTCACACATTTTGGAAATTTGGCTATTTGTGAAAACTTAAAAGTATAATTACATAATTTGTCTACTATTTTCACTTGCATATTGCATTACAATTTGTCACTAGTATTTTCACTTGCATATTGTATTCTCTTGGATTTGTTGGTTGGTTACATATTGTTCAATACAACATCAAAAACTTTTGTTAATTCAAGATGCAAGCTGATAACCTGATGATTGGCATTTTACACCTCATTCAAGCGCATTTCACATACATCAAGACAATCAGGTAGAATATAGTGAATATACAAATACCCAGAGAAAACCACCAGTTTTCGAATATTTTTTCCCTGTTCTTGTCCATTTAATTCACAAATCACTGATTAAGGGAGTTTTTTAATTTCAACAACCTACCTCTCCAGGTTTGTTGTAGATGTAACAATTTGTGAACATCTGATTGAAATCCTGGATACATTCTGTAGCAGAATAGTAATAATTGGTTTCCAACCTCTTCTTTATTGTTCCCAAATCCATTGGATGTTTTATGATTTTATAATAGTCCTGAAATACAAATTTAAATCTGAAGTTTATTATCTATTATTACTTTGCGAGAATGCGAGATTAAGAGATGCAATGCTGTGTCATCCAAATTTTATAACTGAATTACCAAAACCAAGTGATTTTCATTAAATCAATCAAGTGACTTTGTATTTCTTAGCAATGTAGTGGCACCTATAAAATCTGAAAAGGTTAACATGTCAAAAACCACTTTGTAAAATGTAACATTAAATAAACCTGTGCAAACATTGCGAGGATAAGACAGAATGCACCCAACTACCAAAATGTAAACAGAAATAAAGCGAAACCCAAAGTTTTGTTAATTACATCAGGGGTTCAAAATTCCCCAGGTCCAACCTTTGATATTACATTAGGATTCTTGATATTTAAACTAAAAGTCCTGCTGGTTTTTTTAACCAGGATAACACTCATTTTCTACATTATTCAACAGGGACCCTTGAGTTGATATTGGACTCAAGCTTTAATGTTGGATCTGCCAAAAATAAAGGCAAAATCCCCTGCATTTCCATTACAAAACATAATTTTGATCCCTGCTAAATGGTATTAAACTTTACATACTGGAAGATTCAACTTGACAGAGTCAACAGGAGTTTGGAATGGCCAGGAATACTGGTGTCTCCACACAGATTTCATGACATTTTTCAGGATATATTGCAACTGATTGGTCATGCGCCCTTTGGCATTTGTTGGTGGTCTTGCTGGAGATGTTTCATTGACATCTGAATCATTCTGCAAAAGAGATACATCTGAATCATTCTGCAAAATAGATGCATCGGAATCATTCTGCAAGAAAAAATATATGATTTGTTTAATTTTGAAACATGTATATCAACATTCACGCTTTATGTAGCCTTCAAATCCAAGTCTTTATTACTTAATAGTAGAAATTGTAAATCTGAGATGACTGAAACCTTTAGGATCATCAATGAAGCCTTTATTGTGCAAGAGTGAGCAAGCAAGAAAAAGAGGAGGAAACTGGTGTAATTGCATAAAAGTTGTCATTTACAGACTTCTACTCTATGACAAAGAATGTCTGTTATATTTGATTGTATCAAAATTTAAATTGAACGATATGGAGTGGGACAGCCCATGTTATTTTTATTTTTTAAACTACTTACCAAGCTATTTTCTATTTTGACATCTTTTTCTGAATCACTTGTGTAGTTGTACTCACTAGCAGAATTGTGTCTGCTTGGACTCATGGAGTCACCACCAGCCCTAAGAAAAAGAAAATAAACGATTACATTGCGAAAGAAATTTCTAATTTGGTCCCAAATCCCTCCAATGTTTTGTTTTTAGCTGAAAGATTTCTGAATACATTTAAATTCGAAATCCAAATTGTAGCAGAAATGACAATACCTTGTTATGTATAGGCATTACATAACAGCTAGATAGTACGCACCATGTCAACATTCTATTTGCAAACATTTCAAATGAAACTATCAAAGTAGAAAATGTACAAGTATATAACCCATACTTTTACCGATTTTTCTCCATATCTCAGTATTTTTTAAATTGCATTGCGCTAACTGCAATGTGGCTCAATGAGTTTACTGTAGTTAAGTTCCTTTGTTGACAAATGAGAATTGTTGCAATTTCTACATCATTCCAAGTGATTATAAGAATTATTCAGAGTTTGTTACTACGACAGTTTTACTGAAATTTTTTTTATTTGCACTTGGAATGACAAAATCAGCAATAATTACCGAGTCATCTCTTCTTGCATGTTTTGCCTCCTTAGAGGTAAAGCTGCTTACATTTCATTGGGATTCTTATCTGGGATACTAAGTTCCCACCCATATGTAGGAAATATACTGTTAATGCATCTTTATCTTGATTTGTTATTCCTTGTAACTGAAATAAAAGAAAAGAATCAAGATAAATAAATCATATAAACAATGCAAACAAGCTTTGCTTAGTAAACCCCTACTTTTTACTTCAACCATTGACCATAAATGTCGAAAAATAAACTAAGTCAGAAAACAGAAAGTAGATGTCTGGCGGGCTTGAAATCAGCACGTGTCATGGGGCATCATATTGAACTCGCATATACATAATATCAATGTGGCTGTGTTAATTAGTTGCCGAAAAAACTGTTACGAAGTTTATCTGATGGACAAAAAGGCGAGGTAAACCAGTATAACCCCACCCATCTCTTCAAGGCTTGGGTTAAAAAAATGGGGTATAATAATTACATTACATCAACTTAAACTTGATAGTATCTGCAATATTCAGTCAAGTAAGGCAAATTACTGGCAAAAGATTTGTACTGTCATTCCAATTATCAAAGTACGACGCCACACAGGGCTCGAGAATACTTTTTACCCACATATCAGAGAAACAAGAACCATCTTATTTCAATTGGCCTTATGTTAACGCACTGGCAACACAAGGATTAAAATTAGCAGGGGTCAAATAGCCCATGGTTCCTGCCCCTTCATTTTGCACATTCAAACTAATTACTATTAAAACTTCTTTATTGAAATGAGCTTGACCCCCCAAACTCAAATAGTCAACCTTTATTCTGTTTATCCATGTTACTTTAATATTAAAATTGTGTATGTGTTTGATATGGTAATACTTGCATATTTATGGATACAAGTTGATTATGTTCTTGCAAAAAACATTCGATTGAATGGGCTTTATGCCTGAATCAAGAATATTTCACTTATATCTAAATATCACCAGCTATACGTGAAAAGGCAGAAATTTTTACCTTTGCAGTGCCCTCAGGGCAATGTACAGGGAGGGTTCTTTTATGTGCCATGACAAGGGATATCGATTTTAAGTTCTCTTCTGAGAACCCTGGGGCTCATTTCTAAGTGTCAAGTGCTTGTAGAAAGAACAGCATCTTGGCCAGACCCAGCCAGGGTTTTGAACCCACGAACACCCACATACAAAGCAAGCACTCTACTGATTGAACGACTACAATGGTATAGAAAACATTGAAATTGTAGTTAAGACCGGTTATAATTTTACAGAACTATTATTTCTAATGGGTATCGAATCATATTATTTCATGATTTTCTGTTAAAACAATGTTATTCCAGAATTCTTGACTTAATAATTTTCCAAAAAGTCCCACACAAAGGTTAGGGCTGCAACAATAATTCAACAAAAGCAGTATTGCAATATATTACATACTGCAGAGGTCATATTTAAAAGAAAGAAAAGTTGCTTTTTAAGTATATTTCTAGCACTATTATGAACACAACAGTTAAGTGAGCTGATTGATGTTCCCCCTGAATATTTCCCATCAGCCCTACACATTTTACATATTGCTACATTAGGAAAATGATCTCCGACAACCCAGTTACTGTTTCAGTCCAAAATTCACCCAGGCTTTGCTTCTAGCCAAAGCATTCTGGAAACATTTTCAGAATCCAATTCTAATGCCATGTGGGTTGTTTAGGCATCTAAATGCTATATAGAGGTTTGACAGCGCATGCCACATCTACATATGACTGTTTGCCGCAGAGACCGATACCATAAAAATAGAAATCTTTCATAACCAGCATTTTCCACATTTTCTTTGTATCGCTAAAACATAATATTTGTAAATCATATTGCAATATCCACAATATGGCTCATAAAACTGGTTTTACCAGTATATTGCTGCAGCTCTAGTTTTGATCATGTGGTACAGTGGCCAACCTCGTTACTGTTTTATCCTTATATGAAATTAAATGCAGATAAAAAACGTACTATGTTAATTATGTTGTTGCAAGCAATCATTCGATATCACATTGCTTGAGAATCCACATATTGCGGTTACACAATTTTAAAGTAAAATTCGAAGTGGTTTTTGTTTACAGGTATTGTCAATGCATTGCGATGCATGTTTAAAGCATTGCAAACAAGTGTATCCCTTAACATACTTTAACTTTGCATTACCATGTGCTATTGATCAGACATAAAAATGTAGCGATACAGCTACTTGGGTATGTACTATGTACAGGTTAAGAGATGTAACTACTGTCTCACCTATGGGGTACCTTTTAGGCTAAACAGTAAAGTGCTCACTTTACAAACGGGCCATTCAGACGTGGGAAGAGAATTTTATAACCTTTTTTTAATTGTAACCAGGGGTTCAAAATTCCCTGGGTCCGAGGTCCGGGACCTATTGATTTTACCTTGGGACCATTAATATTTAAATTGTAAAAGTCCGCTGAACCTGCCATTTTTACCAGAATAATTCTACTTTTTTAATATAATTACATAATTGCACATAGATCTTTCAATGTTGATATCGGACTTTCAAAACTTTATGTGGGACCTGCTAAAAATAAAGGCAAAAGGTCCTGGACCTTCCATTACAAAACATAATTTTGAACCCCTGGTAACTAGCAACTCAGTGTGTGCCAAACTTTCAAAATGATTATTGGACATTCGGTCTGGTAAACCTAGAAACTTTACCAGACCGTAAAGTTTTTTACTGGACCAAAAATTTCTTCAATAAAAAGAAAACAATTATTCGGTTTTGTAAATTTTTACTTATTTTCTCCTTTAAAACGGAAAGCTACGGGAGGCACAAATTATGAAGAAAACTTGCAAGAAAATTTAAGAAACATTGGATGGAGGGGCGACCATGGTTGCAATTGACAAGGAGAAACGAGTCGGGTCAGGTCGAGTTAGGGAGGCGTAGCACACAATAATAATTTAAAAGGTCAGAATACATTTATTTATGGAAGTACAAATAAATGTATTCTGGCCTTTTAAATTATTATTGTGTGCTGCGCCTCCCGACCCGTAAAATTCAAAGCAGTGTGTGCATTTCATTACACATTTCACCTCGTCAAATTGCAACCATGGTCGCCCCTCCATCCAATGCTGCTTACATTTTCTTTCACGTTTTCTTCATAATTTGCGCCTCCCGTAGCTTTCCGTTTTATTGGTTTCCCTGGAATAGCTCCTTGAACGTACATTTTTGTAATAACGGAAGTCGGATGGCAATAATAAAATTCGAATTGGATCGGAACTATAAATCCGGATTTTTGGCGCTCTCTATTTTCCGAACTGGTTACCGGACATATGGTCCGGAAAAATCCGATTTTTTATCGGACCAGCGGTAATTTTATCGGACTTGTCCGACGGTCCGACGAAGTTTGGCACACACTGGCAACTATGTTGCAAATGGCGCCCACATGGGGACCCTGCCTTTAAATCGTGGAAAACCACAGGAAATATCCAAATAACTTAAAATATATGTTACTTTGAATATGTTAGGATACGTCTTCAAAGGGTGAAGACTAAACAGGAGGGATGTAAATATAGTAATATAGCTACATGGTATAGCATGTACTATGTACAGGTTAAGAGACATTACTACTGTCTCACACGTGGTGTACCTTTTAGGCAAAACGGTAAAGAGCTCACTTCGGGACTCCTGGCAATAATTTTTTCATTATTACTAGCATTTACATTACAGGAAGTCAAACTTCCAAGGATTATTTTCAAAACCTCAGGACAAGTTTGGACTGTAAATTGCAATATTAGGACATCAAATAGTGCGATAATGATCATGTGGTGGAGACACAGGAGGGAGAGCATGGGCTATGATGATTGTAGCTGTCTGCTTAGCTCTACAAGGCACACTGGGACAGTGCCCAAAGCACAAGGTGCAAACCATGCAAATTTCAATACTGTGATTTGCAAGTTTATAATCACCAATTATGAGGAGAAAAGGAATAGCTTATGATTGGAAATGCGACAATTGCTTCCTGTTCAAGGAATGCATGTAGACCAAATATTATCGCAAATACAGCAATGTAATCACCAGACGGCTACCATAACATAACTAAAGGGACTTCAGTTTTAAACTGAACAGTCCTGTTGTCAGTTTAGGTTACTTGGAAGCTTGACAACAAGATATTGTACAAAGGGACTTTTTATGTAAATCAACACAACCACTGTAAATGCACTATGCTTGTATGGCGAACTTTCTAGGTTGAAGACAAATCAAATATGTATGGAAAATTGTAAATATCACACAAATTAATTAGGAAACAAAACAAAAAGTGATGCAACGCAAAATCTAGCCAAGCTTGTGACGATGAATCACGTTTCACGTGGTTCATGGAAAACCGACAATGGCGGGCTTTCGGTCGAAAATTTTGCTGACCTACAAATTTACAAAAATTATCAGAGGCCCTTAACCGAAAAGTTTCACATACCTAAACCATAACGAAGTTCCATGCATTTACTCGTATACGAATTCAACTTCTAGCGATAAAATAAACTGTATAAATACAAGAAATAAAGACGCATAACAAAATAAATTTTACATTTCCGCCATTTGCAAAAATATATTTTGGCACTTCACCGGACGATGTTTACCATTTTTTGAAGATTTGATTGCAAGATTTAGTGAATTTTTTATATTCGAACCAAGTCTTGACATTATAAGGTTTATTTACGAATTAAAAACAAATGTGAACCCGACTGCAAGAAGCTTTATACTGGTTATATTTTTGAATTCAATACAACTGCATGTACTTCAGCTATGGCGGTACTACACAAAGAGACGAGCATCACGTTTCACGGATTTAATACCGTTTTTCTGAAACATTGTAACTTAAAAATTTAGACAAAGTACCCTGAAATGATGGCCGGAGCATTCTGCTAACAGCCTTTCAGTGCCGGATGGCTCTTCGTGACAGGTTTAATCCAATAGATTCTGTTGGGCTCCATAAACCTTCGTCACCATCATAATCGACCATCCCGGCTACTAATAGCTTTTATACTCTCGTTAGAAAATGAGACAATTTGATTGGTCCTTTGTCATCACATGACAGGAGAATTCCCCAAAACATTTATAAAATCGACTTATTTAGGTCCCATTTTGTATCCTAAAGCATGTAAGAATAATCACTAAACTCCAATATATGTGTTTTCAAAAATATATATCTTTAAAAGAAGAATTAATATAACAAACTCGTGCCACGACATAAGCGTAAATGAATTCTACGCCTTGACATACGGAGTGTTTTAACGTGATTGGCCACCATGGTCACGTGACCATAGACATGTACTCATGACTTTCTGAATTTTTATTGGTCTTTTATTACCTAATCAAGCAGGAAGAAAATCATTTGAATTTAAGATGAAAAATAAAAAAATTACTGCACTTGTAATTTAAAAAACAAATATGTATGCCCAGCAGGGTCACCGAGTGAAATATTTGGCTGAAAAAATATGGTATAAATATATTTATCATTTCGGGAAATCGGTGGTAGATCTAATTTTTCGTAAAAATTCGTTTGCCGTGGGCAAAAATAAAGGCTTTGACCCCCGATCCTTTAATTTACGACCACGTTCTAGATATTGAACGTAATTTAAATTTTGATATTATGTATTCTGATACTCTGCGGAAAACGCCGTAAAAATGTTCAGGTTCCATAGACATATTGGAAACTTTAAATGATTATTTCATAAAGATATTGTTTTGTGTTCGGTACAATATTTTACACACTAGCATAATAATAAAATGTCATAGCATAAAAAATATCTAAAATTTATTTAATTGTCCAGATCGGTACATTTTTAGTATGCAAGGTTGCCATTTAGATACTTTTTTATTGTTAAGTGTTTGATTTTGGTACAATATTTCCATACAAAAAGTCCGAATTTTAAATACATTAAACTTAAAAAAAAACGTTAAAATGAAAAAAACCGTCTAATTTAACATTTTCAATTTATCCGTTTTATGGTACAAATCCGTCGCGGAATTGGTCAGCCAGTTACTACTGTATCCAATCGGAATTGGTCAGCCAGTTACTACTGTATCCAATGCCTATATTTGATACGATACAATAATTGCCCTCTAGGTATGTGGACATCCAGAATTGTCACCCGACAGTAGTGGTCACCATGGGCATCAAGATTGCTATGTGCTATATACATTTAATTTTTAATACCGAATGCATTTAAAAGTGGAAATTATGTGCTGCTTTTGAATTCTTTATTTCATACAAATTCAAAACCATATATATTTTTTCCAATTTTATGAAACAATACCATCAAAAGTAACATATTATGACACCGCGCCCTCAGTAGAATCTCTACCCCTAGAAACAGTTACAGCCGACTCCAGGTTACAATATCTGCCATACAAGCTATCTAACACATCTGAATCAATCATTGTAATAATGCTATATAAATAGTTTTAACTACACAAGTTTCTCTAATCACTCATCATCATTTTCTCATTCTTTTACAAAAACGGTAAGCCAAGATTATAATATAAGAATTCATTTAATATGAGTATCCATGTAGGATAGTGAAATCTAGAAGAGAGGCTTGCCGAGTCTCTGCACAAACTATGCAACATTGCTTGTTGGTTTGTTTTTTTATTGGTATAAAGCAAAATTTATGCAGAACCTTGTTAAATCTTGAGAGTAAACTATCGCCAAATCATTTAACTCTACAGATAATATTCTACCAGTCAAAAACAAACATAGCGGCATGTTTAAGACAAAACCCAAAGCATAGAAGCTGGCAAAGTAGGTTAAACACGTAAACTTCCACCAAGGAAGTGAGACCGGGTGATCTGGAATGGTAAGCATCAACTGTTAAGTTAGCTACACTCACCACGTGTGTAATCAAATTTGAAATAAAAAGGAACATGGAACTATGGAATTTCAAAACATTTAGTTTTAACATAAAATGTAGCCAAATAAAAGAATTTGTAATAACCGAATTAAAAATTTTCAAAACTTCAAAATTAATTAAATTTTTACAGCAATAATCAACTGATATACAGGAGGTGATTACCCTTTCGGAGCACCCGGTCTCACTTCCCTGGTGGAAGTTCACGTGTCTAACCTGACTTGTCAGTTCCATAGTTTTTACTTTGCTTCTGGATTGTAGTTCAGACATGGATATATATATTCAGATCATCACTAGTTTAACACATTTAAACAACTTTAGCTTAGAACATTTCAAGTAAAACACTGTGTGTAAATCTGTAATAACAAAAGTCCATTAATAATTGTCTTTCCAGAAATTGTAGTCACAAAGAAATTCTTTATTAAAAACCAAGCTTTAAAAATATCGATTTCAAATTTTGAAAAAAAAAGTTTAATATCTTCTGACATATAATGATAAAAATAACGAGACTTCGCCAAAATTTTTAACTTATTCTATTTATGGGACAAATTCTTAAATAATTTTACCAAAAGTAATCTGACTATGTTCATGATGTTAAAACAATTCCCTTCTGCACCTTGAATATTGGCATATACATAAAATGTGATGCAATGAGACCAAGTTTTGGGACACTCACATCTGAAAAACCTGTCAATAATCAGGAAACTTAATTTGCTTATCAATACAATTTACCCTACATGCCTCTAAATACCCTGATATGATTTTGCATAAGGTTCAATTTCAGAGTTTCAATAGGTTAGTAAGTTTCAATTGAAATACAGAAAAGACTGATAAACTTATATAAATTAGTTAGGTCAATTCTTTTTGAATTATTATATCTGGTATTCTTTAAACAAGTTTAACATTAAAAAATATATATATTGTGGCAACAATTTCTGGAATGAATGTAATGAACCGTTAGACACTAATAAAACAATGGTAATGGTTGTTGTCAGAAATTTATTAATGTCAGCGTCCTTAAATAGTTTTATTTTTATTCATTATTTATTTATTTTGATTTTTATCAATATAATTTTTATTCATAAATTAGAGCGAGGTATAATTTCACGTAAATACGATTATCAGGACTACAAGTGTAGATTGGTCTTATTTTCACGAGTGGCTTACAACCAGAGCATGTGTACCTTGCTGATCAGTTAGTTTAACCATCACAAACGAAGTGCGCATGCGTCACTTATCCAAACATGTGCAATGGAGTAAATGGTAGAAATATTGTTATTGTGTAGCGGGAAAGCCGGCTTTTTACATGATAACTATTCAAGTTTATTAGAGCTGGTTAAAGGCAACTGTAACTAGATTGACGAAAATATTTTACAAGAATAAGACGTCTAACGGGGTTGAACTGAGAATCAAGGTGCACAATAAAGGGGGGGGGGGGGTGAAAATAGACTAAAATGTTTATACAAATTGGTACTCTTCAAACAAAAGCTGGTCACAGAAGTTTTATGCGGTATATGAAAGTTTGTTTTGACAAAGAAATGAAATCTAGATATGTAGGACTTTACTGAGATGGTGTAATTGCCTAGGTAGTTGCTAGCACATGGCAATAATTGAAGAGTAGATGGCTATTGTTGGCATATATGTGAAAGCCTGTGCGTAATTTTGTACTTTTGATGAAAAAGTGATCTATAGATTATGACAAATCTTGTGGACGGGTCAGAATCTTGGGCATATTCTACAGAAGTGCCAGAATGTTGCTATTTGTTATAGTCAGTTTGCTTGGTCATTAGCTTTCTCCACAATGCCAGATCTAACAGTCTTGATATATGAGTAAAAGAACGAATCTTGACCGAGACACATAACACAATAATTCCATTCCCACTAAAATTTTTGGCAATCTAGGGCCTTGGTGTGCGAGTGTTCTAAAGCACTATCTGTAGGATCATAGTTCCTCTCGCTGTCTTGGTATGAATCCTATACAATCCTACATAGGCAAATCCTATTGTGAGAAAGTTTGTCAATTTACTTGCCGAAGGTCATTGGTTTTCTCTGGGCACTGATTCCACCATCACAGAACTAAATGCATTGGTATAAGTCTTGACTGGGGTTTAAAACTCCATTACTCCACTACACTTTTACGGAATCTGGACTAGTTGAACTACAATGTGAAATAATCTTGACAGTCTCTACTTAATTGATCACTCACATTTTTAAGTTATGAGCTGACCACAAAGGATGATAACGTTATAAATCCAGACTAATAAATTTTCAAATTTAGAAAATACCATTTCAGTCTGATATTAAAATTGAGTCTTATTGCTGTTATAGACGGCTCAATATGCCTTTGAGAACTTTATTATTATTATTATTATTTGGGTTGAACAGGGATTTACGGGACGCAGAAATCCTGCGTATATGATGCAAATAAATCTTCCAGGATTCTTGAAACATTTTAATGTTCATTCCTATGGACGCAGCATTCCATTCAGTTTAAAGTACATCTTTTCCGTTTGTTACAGTCTTTGAAATACTGATACCATCATCAATGATCGTAATTACTCCGAAGAAAAACTTAAATGCTTTCCGATTGGTGTTTGCTCATTTAATCTTATCATGTGTTTATTTCTTTTGGATTCTTTGATCCACTGCATGTTGCATGGCTCAGTCAACCATCGGTGGTCAAAATGCATTTCCCATTTATTAGAAGTGAGGCGAGGCAGGCGACTACCTTTTCAAACAATTTTGCTTGATCTGTGTTATACAAACGCTTGGTGTATGTAATCATGTGTGCAAAGCATTGAGATGACCATGACTTGTAATTTTAATACACAGAAGTGGAAAGGATAGGGACATAATGGATTGTCATTAAAAAAAACCAACTGTTTCCCAATAATTTGCTGATTTTGCTGACAGTTATCAACAAGTTATCGATTTTACTGGCATAAATATTCTCATTTCTCTACCTTAATCAAATTTCCAAGTGTTTTAAGGGCTCAGACCTAAAATTCAAGGGTTTTTTTTCAAGAGAAAACTTATTTTTAAGGTTTTTTTTTTTAAACCTGTGTGAACAATGATATCGTTTAAAAAAAAACAAAAAAAATTACAGACAGGCTGACTCGAAGCCAAGTTCATGCAGACAACCAAAATTTGCTGTAAAAGAGTATTCAATAAAATGGACATGACAAATATCTACGGTTGTCTTATCATATGGTACACTGAATATTCTCTTTTATCAAATTTAAATTTAAAAAATGAAAATTTTTTATGACCTGTAAAACTGAAAAATGACCATAGATATCAGGGTAGGGGATCACCAATAATCCCTGTTTTTAACAGCTGGAGAAAACACTGATTTCACTGAGTAATTTTTGATGGGACTGCCAAAATTTTATTACGACTCCTTGAAAAAAAGTTAGGGAGTCCAAAGGACACCAAAAATCTACAAGTGATGTAAATCCCTGGTTAAATATCTTTTTTGCAGCTTCAATAGTAGTTTCTATTGGTGATAATTTTGTTTTACAATTTCAGATGTCTACAGAGTCCAGCATTAAATCAGAAATGGGAGAAACAAAAGTACCATCTACCACATCAAACTCTTCACTTGGCGGATCCATGACACCGTCATCACAGTCATTCTCCACACCCAAGTCACAGTCCTCACAACCACTGGTATTATCATTACTGTGTTATCATTGTTAGCTTCTTATCTTATTGCTCAGTCTTTCATTTACTTCTAGTTGTAAGCATCCTCTGTAGCGGCCACAGGTGGCCTACTCTTTTTCTAACTCTACAGAGGTGTCTCATCCGAAAGACTATTCTGGTAATGAGCTTTTTACGGCTCTGGTATGGGGAGGAGATGAAGATCATCTCAGAAAATTTCCAAGTCTTGAGTGAGGTCTTGATCAATATAGAAGAGCTTGTGTTCCATGTCAGTGTGAGCAGATACATCTAAGACTGTTATTGATAGATTGATATGTTTAACATAGATACTTGTTTCAAAATGAGGCAAAATTGTTACAAAATGAGACAAAATGCAGTTTTTTTCACCATTTCAAGGGGTCTATGATCCCAATCTTAAAAAGAGACTGAAAATTCCTGGAATAATTTATAGACTTGGTTTTGAAATGGTCAAATAAATAATCCTTGTTTGTAACTTGATTTTCTTTGTTATGATTTCACGGTAACACTTGTAACTTTTATTTTACAGAAACCCAATTATACATTAAAATTTACGATGGCAGGTCATACAAAAGCTGTATCCTCAGTGAAGTTCAGCCCTAGTGGAGAATGGTTGGCTAGTTCTTGTATGTATTGATATTTGTTATGAAAGTGTTGTTAGGTTTTATTTGTTTTAAAAAAAATCCATTCTCTGGAAGATCAGAATGTTTGAACAGGAGTCGCTGCATATTTAATGTGGTGCTCTAAAAAAACATGTCTAGTATGCAAGAAAAATTCACATTATATTGTTTAGGCTTGTTAAATAAAAACTGGGGTAGTTCGGTGTTTAAAATCATATTGCTCCTAGTTATATATCTGCAACTTCATCTATTTGCTCCTTTTCTTTCTAATTTTAACTGTTGCAAAAAAACTTAATAACAAATAAATATTCTTGAGACGCCTACAGCATAACTGATTTTAACAAAGGCAAGGGAAATTCTTGTTAAAGGCAATAATGATTTATAAAATCCACATACGATGTAAAATTTTAATACTTGAATTATTGAAAACACAATGTATTGTAAAAAAGACAAACTTAAGGTTTCATATTAATGGACTAGAGGAAACCAAAAGATAATATGAATAATTATTTGGTACAAAACTCCACTGTTTATAGTTGAGTGGAGTAATGGTGTCTAATGTCCCAGTGAAGAATATTTTACTTATATCGATGTGTCGCCAGCTATATGCGAAGTTGCAGAAATTTTGTCTGTGAGTTGCGCTGATGGCATTATACAGCAGGGTTCTTTATCGTGCAAAGCCCACCATGACACAGGACCCTGTTTATTTTAAGTTTCCACCCAAAAGAACTGTGACTTTCATTTCATAATGCTGAGTGGCTGAGTGCTTGGTGAAAGAACAGTCACTTCCCACTTTCAAGTTTTAGGTCAGACCCGGCCATGGTTCGAACCCACGGCCTCCCAATTACAGAGTAAGCACTTTACCAACTGAGCTACCACAGTGGTTTCACTGTTTAGAGTAACTGTGTTTGTGACTGAATTATGCCAAATTTTCAAAGGAAATTCAATAACTTTAACAAAGTTTGTTATTCCAACCCTCAATGCAACAGAGTTAGAGGGTATACTGGAATCACCTTGTTTGCCTTTTGTCTGAAATTTAATTCAATTATATACTAGTATGATCCAATTTTTCTAAAACCATGCACAAATGTTAGGCATTATAAGAACCTGTGCCCCTGCAATATATCAGTACAAATATTATGAATTACATTTATTTGCAATTTCCAGGCATTAAACATCTTCTGAAAAACAATTTCAACTGCAGTTATACTCATTTAATTCTGATGCAGTTATTCCTTAACTATGCACAACTGACAAACATCATAGAACCCATCACCTGCCATCATATTTCTCCACCAACAATTGGGAGAGGGGGTTATTAATCTCCTTCAGAGACAGTTTTAATTATTTTTCACTTTACTTGTGTACACATAAGGATACATATAAGTTTTCTATTACAAATGTTCCTGAATAAGTGAACAGTATCAAACACTATTTTTAAGTATATTGAATTTTCCATGAAAATTTGCATATCATAAATCAATATAACACAGTGACTGCAATAGTTCCCCATGTCGTTTTGTTCAGAACTATTTAATTTCCTTATTTGTCTTTATAAAATATGAATTATTTCTAGACACGATACATATCCTTTAAGTTATTTATGTGTATATGTATTTTGTCTTACAGCGGCTGATAAACTAATAAAGATATGGGGTTCTTATGACGGAAAATTTGAGAAAACTATCAGTGGTCATAAATTGGTATGTTTAAATCTAACACCTGAAATGAAATAAACTAGTGCCAGTTAAGCATTACAAGTCCTATTGGAATAGGGCCTTTTGTTTAATATGAAAAGGATGACAGTGAAAAGCAAATGTTTAAAGAATACATTCCAACCTGCCTTAAAGGCCACCTCTATATAAGTTCCACCTGCTTATAAAAGCCAGTAGAATTATATCCCAATTGTTCTGTATTCATATTATTTAAACTTGTATATAAGGGCCACCTGCTCATAAATGCCACTTTTCCTGGTTTCCTTGAGTGGTCTTTTTAAACAGGTTTGACTGTACAATGAAAATGATTAGCTGTAGAATTTATAGTTCTGTTCAAACTGTAATAAATATCTTGCTATAGTATAGATCACACTGATTTTCTATTGTAATATTTTTATTGGGAAGAAACAAATCTTAACTCTTGTTAAACATTGATTTCAGGGTATTTCTGATGTGGCATGGTCTACAGACAGTCGGTTACTGATCAGTGCATCAGATGATAAAACATTAAAAATATGGGACTTTGCTACCGTAAGTACCTACTAATTGTTTAGTGTTACAGGCCCCGGTTTCACAATCATTTCTTAACTAAGATTTTCCTTAACTTAAATTTAGCAAATATTCGTAATCTCTTTTTGGGACTACTGGTGAATATTTTTGTCAAAACTAAATGCAAATGTTTTAATCTAGAAATAATTTTAAAAATGACACCTTAAATTCCAAAATATCTTAAAAACTAACAAAATTATAAAGATTTGAAATTTTGCAAGATTTAAGTTAAGGAATTAGCTAAGGAATTATTGTGAAACCTGGGCCTGTTGTTTCAGTGCTCCAAGTAGCCTAGTAAATACTCGAAATTTGCGACCAAAAATGGGATTTTGCAACTACAAATTGTCAGACGATCGCCATTATGTCAAATAATTTTTTTGAGTTTGGCCACTAAAAATCGGGAAACCCGGAAATTTTGTTCATGACCCGTCACCCAACCTGACAATAGTCTCGCCATCAATAATATCTTAAAAGCGCTTGAATCAAAGCAGGTGACTTTATAGTTTAAAGCGCATATCTGACCGTGATCTAGTTTTGCATAATGGCAGCCAAACGGCAAAAATCACTTTTTGATTTGGGTTTTGTTACGACTTTTACTTCCTCTAAATGATCAAGTTTGATTGTCTTCTCGTCGCTCCGCCTCGAAAGTTTCCTCCCGTGGTAGGACCAATCCGAGGATCTCGCTAAACCATTTAATCGGTAGTAGCGACGGGCGGTGTGATTAGAAAGAATATTTATAAGGTTTGGCCACCAACAATTTTACCTGGCGACAAAAATCTTGAAATGGCTACTGAAATTTTTAGCTCACCTGAGCCAAAAGGCTCAGATGAGCTATTGCTATCTATCACCGTCCATCGTTCGTCGTGTGTCGTATGAAACTTTACATTTTAATCTTCTCCTCCAAAACTACTGAGCCAAATTTGATGAAACTTGGTGATTATTATGCCTGGGTAACAGGCTTTCAAAATTGTGTTCGGGGTTTGACCACGCCCAAAAATATGGCTGCCGTTACTATAAATAGCCAAAAGACAAAAACTCTTCTCTGAAACCAAAAGATGCAGGCAAATTTTGATTAGATTTTTGGCTTCAAGATACCTAGATACATCAAAATTGTGTTTTTCATGAAAATTGGATGAAAACTAGGTTATGCGTTTTTTGCGTAAAATTATGTAATTTTTAAAATGAGACATTTATTGTTATAACTTCATAATAACTGAAGACAATTGTATGAAGTTTTCACTGTTAATCTTGTCTTGCGATTTTCTTCCGATTGATGTCAAGGTCAAGGTCATGTCCCAGTTTTTGACCTTTGATAAAAAATGCTATTTTTTAAACATTTCTGGTGATAATGATGTAGGAGTTTTGGTTAATTGTAGGTATTGACATGACGATCATTATGATATATCGATTAAGGTCATGGGTTCAAAGGTCAAGGTCACAGATGTACAAGTTTACGAAAATAGTTAATTATCTGCAAAACTATGAACTTTTTGTATAGGCATGTATACTAGAATATTGTAGGTAATGGCCCAATGGTCATTTTGATATATGAATAAAGGTCATGAGTTCAAAGGTCAAGGTCATAGATGTAAACAAGTACTGAAATGATTATTTATCTCAAAAACTATAGACATTTTGAATATGCATGTATATTAGAATATTGTAGGTAATGGCCCAATAGTCATTTTGATATATGAATAAAGGTCATGGGTATGAAGGTCAAGGTCTCAGATCCGAATGAATACCTGAATGGTTAATTATCTTGAAAACTATTAACTTTTTGTATATGCATGTATATTAGAATATTGTAGGTACATGTATTAGCCTAACAACCATTTTGATATATGAATGAAGGTTATGGGTTCAAAGGTCAAGGTCACAGATGTGAACAAGTTCTGAAATGATTATTTATCTAAAAAATTATAAACTTATTGTATAGGCATGTATATTAGAATATTTAGTTATTATCCTAATGATCATTTTGATATATGAATGAAGGTCACAGATGCGAATGAATACCTTAATGGCTAATTATCTTGAAAACTATTAACTTTTTGTATAGGCATGTATATTAGAATATTGTTGGTACTGGCACAATGGTCATTTGGTCATTTGGATATATAAATGAAGGGCAAATGTCATGATCACAGATACAAACAAGTACTGAAATGATTATTTATAAAAAACTATTAACTTTTTGTATAGGGATGTATATTAGAATATTGGCCTAATTATCATTTTGATATTTGAATGAAGCTCATGGGTTCAAAGGTCAAGGTCACAGGTGAGTGTTAAGGCCCATGGGCCTCTTGTTGAATTATTAGCCATGTGGCTACCAGTTTTCAAAACCTGCTTGGAGCACTGTGTTTCAATGTTTACTTGACTGCATAAAGTACATCATAGCTTACTTTAAACACTTGTCATCAACCAACCTGAATGGGTGTGTAACAGGAAGGATAAAAAATGCAAAGTTGGTCCCAGGAATCGCACCGGAACCTCCCACACTATAGGTGGATGTTCTACCAACTGAGCTACACAGATTGCTACACGCCTCATTTGTTGTTTATAAGAAAGATTTAATTCTCGGCATCAGCCAACCTGAATGTGTATTTTATGTTAGATGTTTAGGTGAGCTACGTTGCTGCAGTGGTGTTTCTTGTTTAAGTTTTTGGATGTCAGGGTGAGCTATATTGTTTTTTCTGAGTGGTCAAAAACACTTCACTTACTGATAATATTGCCCATTCATCACCTAGGTTTGAATGTAACCCCCTAGATTCTAGTAAGAGAAAGTTTGACAGCTTCCTCAAGGCTCTACGACAGTGTGTGCCAAACTTCGTCGGACCGTCGGACAAGTCCGATAAAATTACCGCTGGTCCGATAAAAA
This sequence comes from Anadara kagoshimensis, assembly GCA_021292105.1. NCBI lineage: Eukaryota > Metazoa > Mollusca > Bivalvia > Arcoida > Arcidae > Anadara > Anadara kagoshimensis. The sequence goes on along the minus strand of CM037859.1, from coordinate 47,825,324 downwards.
ATCAGATTTTTCCGGACCATATGTCCGGTAATCAGTTCGGCAAATAGAGAGCGCCAAAAATTCGGATTTATAGTTCCGATCCAATTCGAATTTTATTATTGCCATCCGACTTCCGTTATTACAAAAATGTTTAACCTGAAAAACAATAAAACGAAAAGCAACAGGAGGCGACTCGTTTCTCCTTGTCAAATTGCAACCATGGTCGCTCCTCCATCCAATGTTTCTTAAATTTTCTTTCAAATTTTCTTCATAATTTGTGCCTCCCGTAGCTTTCCGGGGTTTTAAAGGAGAAAATAAGTAAATATTTACAAAACCGAATAATTGTTTTCTTTTTATTGAAGAATTTTTGGTCCAGTAAAAAACTTTACGGTCTGGTAAAGTTTCTAGGTTTACCAGACCGAATGTCCATTAATCATTTTGAAAGTTTGGCACACACTGCTACGATTGCAAATTTTTTCACTAGCCTCCTGGCTAGTAAACCCAAAATGTTTACTAGCCAGAGCAAAAATGTTACTCGCCACATATTTGTTTTATAAATACAATTTAACTGGGATCAATTAGACTGGAAACATTTCCCATTATTGCTTAATTTTGAAGATGTAGGCACAGCAGATGGTGCCCAATGTTTTTAAATAAATATTTTTCATTCAATTTACTTTTGTTGTGGTATAAAACACAAAAATCGCAGTGTATATCCAAAAGCAAAGCAAAAACTTTGAAAAACGGAAAATTAAGTTAAAAATACGTGAACTTAATTCAGAGGTGTGAGGCGAGTCGCCCCAGGAATGTAAGAATTTCCTGTCTAGCTAGATGCATCTGCCTCATGTAAAATTTAACACCATATCTTTTAAACATACTTTTGCCGGTTTGAAACTGTTTTTCAGGCCAACTCGGGTTTCGGCTTTCCGTCATCGCTTTAGTCAGTTTAGAGGATTACGTTTGTTTTTCCATCGAGTGATCACTGGCACCAAGTCGTAGACAAGGTCGTTCTTTCCTGGTCATTGATAACATTAAAATTCTCGAAGCTTCTGGATTTTTATTCGTACTCGTGGCTTGAAAAATAAATATATATTTGCCGATTTTGTTTACGACTCATAGCGATGAAATTGACACTTGAAAACGTGATCACACAAACGCTTAACAACTTAACAGATTGGAGCTATATGATTTAAAGCGCTTTAAAGATTAAAGTTGATGAGAGTAATTTCGTTATCGAAAACGGAAAGGAAAATCCGAATTTGACTTTCTACGTTATACTCGCACATGGGCGAGTGAATTTGACATATCCACTCGCATTTACAAATAATTTCTCGCAAATGCGAGTGTTTTACTCTCAATGTAGAGCCCTGTTCCTTGCTGAAGATCATTGATTTTTCTTGGTATTTGGTTTCCTGCCAGAATTGACTGACTAGATAGAAATGAAATAATCATGACTGCTTGAGTGTCCTTCTTTTACATCCCCCTCTCTCTCTTTCTCTCTCTCTCTCTCTCTCTCAAATATCAATTTAATATCATGTTCAGTTGTATGAATCCTAGAAACATTTTTTCTATGCTCTATTTAGTTATGTTGTTTTATTTGCAGGGTAAATGTATGAAGACCCTGAAAGGTCACAGTAATTATGTGTTTTGTTGTAACTTTAATCCACAGTCAAATTTAATTGTATCAGGATCGGTGAGTAGTTTAAACTTTATTACATGTATATGCATAAAACCTCATTATTATGCCCCTTGATCACTCTGCCACCTTGCTGTTTGCAACAGTACATTAAACTTCATTATAATGTGATTATTTGACACGTTTTGCAACCTTACTTATCACCACATCCAGTAAAACCTTGTGCCCCTCAATAACTTTGTCATCTCATTTATTGCCACACTAAATTCAAGGCCCAAAACCCATGTTTACTAGATGACATATATGGTCATTTTTATTTTGTCAGGTTTTGAATTATTATTATTTTCTTCTTAAAGTTTGAAAAAAAGTTAAAAATCTTTAAAATAAATAAATAAAACTAAACCTTCTTAAGATGTGTGTTTGTTATACTGTAAACATGGTTATTTTTGCAGAGTTCTGATTTTGGCTTAATTTGGGCCAAAAGTATATTATCATTGCGGCTTATTGTGTTAAAGTGCTTATTTCAAAAATGCTAAAATTGAACTGTGCGAACATTGCTAAACTTTCCAATATGGTGAAAATAAATACATGCAAATTTAAATACGTTTACAGTAACTTATTTTATGTATATTTTATGTTTCAGTTTGATGAAAGTGTTAGAATATGGGACGTTAAAACAGGAAAATGTCTTAAGACATTACCAGCTCACTCAGATCCAGTCACAGCGGTATGTCCATTATAACTTGTACTATATAGGTCAAAGGTTAAATTGCTTTATGTCCTGAGTAAAACAGTAATATTAGTGAACACCCTTCTCTGACCATCAAGCTAAGGTAAGATCTGAAGATAACTCAGATGTAACTATTGTTAATGTATGAAGTATTGAATTTGCTCAAATCTTTGCTATCAGTATCACAATAGTGATTAGTACCATACTTGCCTATCCTTAGTATTTTGGTGTAAGTTATACGATTTTGAAGTTAAAACTACGACCTTACAATTGCCAGTTAAAACTTATGACTTAAAATGAAAATCCGAAATTTCCGGAAATTGGAGTTGAAATCTTTTTCTAGTTCTCTAGTTTCTTCCTCCAATTCAATTTGAGCTAAGAGCAACGTGTAAATGCTGTCCAAGTGTGCAAGATGGTGATCCAGTGTTGTACATTTGTTTAAAAATGTCTTTTTAACGTCATGGTAATAGAAGAGACTATCTTTAGCCGCCAATCAGGATCTTTAGCTGCAAATTAAAATGAGGAAAGAAACAATGGGATCATAAATTGAAACCCAAGTATTATACGGCATATCCATGTTTGGTAAAGTCAAATCCTTAAGACTGATTTTGTAAAACTTATGATCAAAATTTACCCATACTTACTCATAGTCTCATGAAAGGGTAGGCAAGTATGAGTACCAGTTTTATAGTACTGTCTGTACTGATTTATATAACAGCAGGATAGATGGTATACACTCACCTTGTCACAAATCTTAGACCAAATGTATATTTCTATCCCTTGTGTTGCTTTCTTGCATATTCAGGCACTGTTTCAAATTTAGACATTTCTGACAGAAGTTCACAGTGTGACCACAGTGTGCCATGCAGGTTATTTAGAGTGTATATCCATAGTAGCTTATCAGGGGTTTTGACCCATAACTGTTGAATTAGCCATGCAGCTTATGGGTGGGTCCAGTTATCAGGGGTTTGAACCCATAACTGTTGGGGGGGGGGGGGTCTGGACCCATGACTGTTGTATTATCCATGCAGGATACATGGGGATTGGACCCAATACTGTTGAGTTATCCATGCAGCTAATTGGGCTCTGGACCCATGACTGTTTAGTTATTCATGCAGGTTACATGGGGTTTGGACCCATAACTCTACTCATGACTGTTGAGTTATCCATGCAGCTTACCTGGGGTTTGGACCCATGACTGTTGAATTATCCATGCAGCTTATCGGGGGTCTGGACCCATGACTCTACCCATGACTGTTGAGTTATTCATGCAGCTTACTTCGGCTTTGGATCCATTACTGTTGAGTTATCCATGCAGCTTACTTCGGCTTTGGATCCATTACTGTTGAGTTATCCATGCAGCTTATTGGGGGTCTGGACCCATGACTGTTGAGTTATCCATGCAGCTTATCGGGGGGGTCTGGACCCATGACTGTAGAGTTATCCATGCAGGTTTTCGGGGGTTTGGACCCATGACTGTTGAGTTATCCATGCAGGTTATCGGGGGTGTGGACCCATGACTGTTAAGTTATTCATGCAGCTTACATGGGGTCTGGACCCATGACTACCCATGGCTGTTGAGTTATTCATGCAGCTTACTTGGGGTTTGGACCCATGATTGTTGAGTTATCCATGCAGCTTACATGGGGTTTGGGTCCATGATTGTTGAATTATCTGTGCAGCTTACATGGGGTTTTTACCCATGACTGTTGAGTTATCCATGCAGGTTATCGGGGGTTTGGACCCATGACTGTTAAGTTATTCATGCAGCTTACATGGGGTTTGGACCCATGACTACCCATGGCTGTTGAGTTATTCATGCAGCTTACTTGGGGTTTGGACCCATGATTGTTGAGTTATCCATGCAGCTTACATGGGGTTTGGGTCCATGATTGTTGAATTATCTGTGCAGCTTACATGGGGTTTTTACCCATGACTGTTGAGTTATCCATGCAGGTTATCGGGGTTTGGACCCATGACTGTTAAGTTATTCATGCAGCTTACATGGGGTTTGGACCCATGACTACCCATGGCTGTTGAGTTATTCATGCAGCTTACTTGGGGTTTGGACCCATGATTGTTGAGTTATCCATGCAGCTTACATGGGGTTTGGGTCCATGATTGTTGAATTATCTGTGCAGCTTACATGGGGTTTGGACCCATGACTGTTGAGTTATCCATGCAGGTTATCGGGGGTTTGGACCCATGACTGTTGAATTATTCATGCAGCTTACTTGGGGTTTGGACCCATGACTACCCATGGCTGTTGAGTTATTCATGCAGCTTACTTGGGGTTTGGACCCATGATTGTTGAGTTATCCATGCAGCTTACATGGGGTTTGGGTCCATGATTGTTGAATTATCTGTGCAGCTTACATGGGGTTTGGACCCATGACTGTTGAATTATTCATACATGTTACATGGGGTTTGGGTCCATGATTATTGAGTTATCCATGCAGCTTACTTAGGGTTTGAACCCATGGCCATAAAAATTTATGCAGCCTATTTGAGGTTTGGATTTATAATTATCCATGCAGCTTATCTGGATGTAGACCTTTTAACTTACCGCTCAACAACATCATTTTTTCTGATATAAATACAATGTACTGATATAAAGTTTTTTCTATTATTTATTTAGGTACATTTTAACAGAGATGGTTCATTAATTGTATCTAGTAGTTATGATGGTTTATGGTAGGTATTTGTTACATTATATTTTTTGTAGGTATGTTTCTTTGTCACCCTTCAAAGAAATTTCTTGCATAGAGATTGGTTAACTTGCCAGGGTACACAGAACTATGTTTTGAAATCTGCTGTGGTACATGTCGTTTAGTGGTAAAAGGGAAGTAACTCGTACATTGCGGATGTCTAGTTATGGTAAACAAACATTGTGACACAGTATGCAAGTCACACAAAATACAAAATAAAGTTAAAAAGATCAAACTAGTACTGCTTTGAAGAGTGACAAAATGTTATACAGAGTTTTGGCAGGTTACACGACCCCATGTACCCCGTCAAAGATTAATGTACTTTTAGCCTGCTGCTCGGGGTACATAAATTGGGGTATATGAGGCCGTGTAACCTGCCAAAACCGTCTATAACTTGTAGAATAGAGTTTTAGATTATAGGTATAAGTGAATCTAATGAAGTAGAAAATTGTGTGGAAATTGGATGTCTGCAAAACAATTTACAAAATTAAAATTCAATTACCCTTTTTCACAAAAATTTGATTTTGAGTTAACTGTTTGAAGTGTTTCAGCAAAACCCTGACAATATGTAACCAACAAACCAACAATATTATACCCAAAACTATTTTGGCAATTATCTCCCTTTTGACATTTTATAAGATTTGACTGGGTTCCTTGTAGTCTTATGAGTAATATAAAACATGAGTCATTAATAGTCATGTTTTGACATCTTTATATTTCTAGTCGAATATGGGATACAGCATCTGGTCAGTGTTTAAAAACATTGATAGGTAAGTTATGATTTATAAGTTTTAAACCACCACTGAGACACATATATATGAGGCTGTTGTGGGCTGTTTTGGTGGTGCAAATTCAATGCCAGAAAGCATGTCTTTTATAAAGTCTGATAATGTTTTCCCATTCAACACAGTGAATTCTTTCTATTGGGTTTTGAATTATTTAACATCAGAAATAAGTGAAATTTAAATTGTAATTTATAAGGACTGCCAGTCTGCCACACCCCTTTTTGTAATGGGTTCTGACTCTTTGAATTGGGGACAATAAGAATAAGAAAAAAGCAAATGGGAAGAAAATTTATTTGTAATAAAATATCCTAATATTTTATGCAATATCATTGAAGTGAAAACTTTAAATGGTTATCTTTGTATTTAGAGATCTATCTAGAAATTTTAGACAGCAGAATAATTTTAATGTTATAATATCATAATGTATAATAGTAGTGTTATGTTCCATTTTGACATAAATTTCAATGATGTTATATATTTAATACATTTCTATTTGTATACTGTCTTGTACTATCTTGTAACCAGCATGCCCCCATTGACTACATTTCTGGCTTGAACACTGATTATTATATATTTTTTCTTTTTCAGATGATGATAATCCTCCAGTGTCTTTTGTAAAATTTTCTCCCAATGGCAAATATATACTCGCTGCAACACTAGATAAGTAAGTGATAGATTTTTGTCTTACCTGGTGACAACCTATACATGTATTGATGTAATAGACAGTGTGATTTTTCAGTTTCTGGACCCACAAAGAAAATTTCATCTTGTGATCAACATGCATTTTCAGTCTCAGTAAATGTATTTGACACCAACACTGTTGTTCTTTGATGTCATTTTGAGAGAACATTTCATTTCTATTACTATATCAGAATATTGTAGGTATTGATATAATAATTGTTTTGATTCAAAATTCAATGACATGGGTTCAGAGGTCAAGGTCACAGATATATAAAAATATTGAAATGGCTAATTTTCTGGAATATATTTTAAATTTCTCATCTGAAACTACTTGGATAAATTTAATGAAACTTGAGGGAGCAAAAATCTTTGATAGAACCTAAAATAGAAGATAAAATATAGTGTGGTAGAATCATAAGCCTTTAGTTTGTTCATTTTGCAGATTTGGTAAAAAAAATGGTTACACAGTTCTTAAAAAAATTCATAAAATGACTTAATGGTTATATTCTGACTATCATGTCTGCATATTGTCATCCACTATGGAATTGGATTTTTAGACCAAAAGACAAAAGATCTTTGGTTTTACCTTGATTTTTATATTGTTTATGTTTATATTTCAGTACATTAAAGTTATGGGATTATAGTAAAGGAAAGGTAAGTCTGTCTATGACTGTATAGATGATGTGTTTTTGTTATACACCAATTTCTTAAAATGGGATGTATTATTGTCATCCATCCATCCATCCGTCAATTTAAAAAGTTTGTCTGTCCTACTTCTATTGAAGATATTGTCACTAAACTTAGTAAACATGAATACCAGGATATGACAGGTAGGTACTCTGTTTCTCCTCCATCCCAGAACCACTGCGTGGTAGGCTAGCTCAGTTGGTAGAGTGCTCACTGCGTAAGTGGGAGGTCGTGGGTTTGAACCCCGACCAGGTCTGACCCAAGACTTGAAAGTGGGTAGTGACTGTTCTTTTGCCAAGCACTCGCACTCGGCATTACGAAACGAAAGTCCCAATCACGGTTCTTTTGGATGGGAACTTAAGATAAACAAGGTCCCGTGTAATGGTAGGCTTGACACGATAAAGAACCCTTCTGTATAATGCCATTAGCGCAACACTGTCAAAAGGTTTCCATCCTCGCCTATAGCTGGTGACATCCAGATATAAGTGAAAAATTCTTGAGTGGGATGTTAAACACCATTACTCTACTCAACTCCTTCATTCCAGAGGAGATGGGACCACCTTGTAAGTGAAGGAATTTTAATAGGGGTGTAATACATAATGTTGTAAGAACAAACATGTAATTTTATTTGGAGAAAGTTGTTTGGCTGGTTACCACGTTATATTTACATGTATAAGTACAGATTTGATGTAGCTCAAGCTACAGTTGATTCTCGGTATCTCGAACTACATGGGGGAAATGGAAATAGTTCGACATACTCAAAGTTCGGATAAATGAAGTACTTTTGCTGACCAGAAGTTACTTCCTATTCACTCCCATGTTTATCATCTTCTTAACATTGACCATTTTATGTGTGGTTTTCTTTATTTAATTAAGATCTGTTAGTTTTAGATCGTTCTCTCATATTTTTTTCTATTTTGTTGACAAAAAAGTTATCTTGTCTTGAAATTCGAGATATCCGAGTTCGAGATAATGAGATTCATCTGTATGCTATTCCCAGTCACTGCTAAATTGCTTAGTGGCCAGAAACATAGTTTCATCAGTGACAAACTCTTATTGAATTATTTCATAGAATGGACCTGTTAATCATTTTATGTTTGTATTTCAATCTTATTATTGTTTATGTATTTCTATATTTCAGTGTTTGAAAACCTACGCTGGTCATAAAAATGAAAAATATTGTATATTTGCAAACTTCTCTGTCACAGGAGGGAAGGTAAATATATTAATTTTATTACTGGTAGCTCGACTGTACACAAAGTACAGAAAAACTTAATTCATGTTGTATCTCAAGTTGCCTTGTGTAGGTACACCAATGTATGTTAAGTTCATGGCAAGTTGTTTGATGGAAAAAACGTCAGGCAATGTATGCTGCTATTTTGACAGATGGATTTAGTCACCATGGAAACAGTGAAGTCAAGAGCTCATCCCAGCCTCCACTGTGCAGTGGTTTTGATTTGAATTAATTAATATACAAACCCACTCCTTGTAGAGAATTAAGCTAGCTGACTTAAGTAGTGTAATAAAAAAAACCATACCAATCCATGTCCAAATCACAATCCCAAAGCAAAGTAAAAACAAACATACCAATCCATGTCCAAATCACAATCCCAAAGCAAAGTAAAATCAAACATACCAATCCATGTCCAAATCACAATCCCAAAGCAAAGTAAAAACAAACATACCAATCCATGTCCAAATCACAATCCCAAAGCAAAGTAAAAACAAACATAGCAATCCATGTCCAAACCACAATCCCAAAGCAAAGTAAAAACAAACATAGCAATCCATGTTCAAATAACAATCCCAAAGCAAAGTAAAAACAAACATAGCAATCCATGTCCAAATCACAATCCCAAAGCAAAGTAAAAACAAACATAACAATCCATGTCCAAATCACAATCCCAAAGCAAAGTAAAAACAAACATACCAATCCATGTCCAAATCACAATCCCAAAGCAAAGTAAAAACAAACATACCAATCCATGTCCAAATCACAATCCCAAAGCAAAGTAAAAACAAACATACCAATCCATGTCCAAATCACAATACAGAAGCAAAGTAAAAACAAACATACCAATCCATGTCCAAATCACAATCCCAAAGCAAAGTAAAAACAAACATAGCAATCCATGTCCAAACCACAATCCCAAAGCAAAGTAAAAACAAACATAGCAATCCATGTCCAAATCACAATCCCAAAGCAAAGTAAAAACAAACATACCAATCCATGTCCAAATAACAATCCCAAAGCAAAGTAAAAACAAACATACCAATCCATGTCTAAATCACAATCCCAAAGCAAAGTAAAAACAACCATACCAATCCATGTCCAAATAACAATCCCAAAGCAAAGTAAAAACAAACATACCAATCCATGTCCAAATCACAATCCCAAAGCAAAGTAAAAACAAACATACCAATCCATGTCCAAATCACAATACAGAAGCAAAGTAAAAACAAACATACCAATCCATGTCCAAATCACAATACAGAAGCAAAGTAAAAACTTTGATCAATGGCAAATTAAGTCAATCAAGTGAATTTCCACCAGAAGTGAGGCCAGATGCTCTGGAAGAGTAATCACCTCCTTTTAAGCTAGCTACACCTACCACTTATGCTATATGATATTGAGGTTGCTGATGTCATCCATAAATAACCATATAAATTTATATTTGCTATAGGGTTATATATTATAATCATCATGTGACGTTTCATTCATATTCGTAGAATTCAGTGACATCTTAACCTAATGATCTTAATGTACACAATAAAAATATTTAAAAAAACATGGGGAAAAGCATATTTTTTCAAGATAAAAACAATATTTAAGCTGAAAACCACTCTGATTTTCCATCTGTAAACATATGGCCACTTTTCAACATATGTGGTTATTTATAGATATAGTGTTTACCTCCCTTTCTACACACCAGGTATGCTATCATAAACTACATGTAGTTCTAGCAGTGATTTTATTACATTTTTTAAAAACTACCTTCTGCTTGTCAAATTGGGAAAACTTGAAGTTCTGAAATACAGCAAACTGTTTAATGACATGCTTGCAATAGCTTAGGATCTTCATTGCAAAGATGTTATATTGTTACACATGTAATATTTTGTGGAAAAAGAACTAGATTTAATTTGCTAGTATATCACTGTTGTCTTGGGAAGTTTAATGGTGGAATTGGGAAGTTTTAGTCATTTTTCTCCAGGGGAAACTACCTTTATTTGGTAGTAATTCTAGGCAAACAAAATCTCTGTCTAGGTATGTATTAAATATGTATAAAACATTGTTGTGTTTCTGTTAAAGTTATTATTTAATCTCTGTTATAGTGGATTGTATCTGGATCTGAAGATAATATGGTTTATATTTGGAATTTACAAACAAAAGAAATTGTACAGAAATTACAAGGTCATACAGGTAAGATCTAATGGTTGGATGGTTGCCTTGTCTAGGTTCACACTAATTTTTTTTCATCAGTAGCCAAAAGTGCGCGAACGAAAATTTGCCAATGTCAAAAACGTTCATTTTTCCGTATTCTTCATGTTTTGACAACTGTAATTGCCATTGTGTTTTCTCTATTTGACACAACTTAATATCTATTTCAGACTTTGACCTTTCACCAGAATTTCAATGAAACTGCAATTAGTGTTCATTATATTATATATAATATCAAAAAGATATTAATTTTGTAAAAATATTGAATGATAAAACACTAGACTGATTGTTATGAATAAATCTTTGCTAATTATCAGTCTGTGTTTAGTCATACAATATTTTGTAACAAGTATCATCCATCAAGACTGAGGTCACCAATGAATTCAAGTAGTGGCTGCTGAACTTATATAGTTAAAAACACACGATAAGAAGTATGAATGTCAAAGAATGTAATGATAGAACACAAGATTAATTTATAAAATAAAAGTAATCCATTTATATCTGTGTTCAGTCATTTCATAGTTTAAATTCATACCAATATCTTGGGGTAACTTTTAGTTAGATACTGATCATATTCAATACTGAAGTAACTACAGTACCTAGTTTATCAACAAGCAAGACTAAATAGAAGATTCAAGATGTTTTTTGGTTAAGTACATATTCAGTACTGGAAATGACTTTATGACTGAATTGCAGTTAGTACATTTTATTATCTGTTGGAGTACAACTTAGGTGCAGGAGATTTAACATTTGTAATCATCTGGTCTCAACTTCAGTAACAACAGAGGATGATACAATGTATCTGTTGATCGACCGGCACCTTCACAAAGTTCGCAAAACATTGTATTAATACTGGTGTCATAGCGCAAAAACGAAAATTCTGTAAGCCATGCAGGTTTGAACTTTCTATTTTCTTTGCACGGCGTGTTTACAGAAATACTTTTACTTTTCTTTGCTGGAGACTCGTTTTGGTTTTGGAAAATACCCCAATTAAACAGAGTTGTTTGAGCTGACCCATTTTCGCGTTTACGTTTTACACCTTGGGATGACATAGTCAAATCATAAGAATAATCGTTTTCGTTCAAGTTTAAGTCCAATTTAACATAAAATAACAGCAGATAGAAAAATCTCTCCATATTTAACGATAGACGAAGATTCGTATTAAATTTTATTGGTTAGAGTATATTTCCTGTTTACATTGTCATAGCGAGCACGTGCACGTTGCTGGGTTATTTTGCAACATGTTGTGGTTTTTTGAACTATTACATTCATTTTCATTATTTTCTCTTTAATCCTACTGACGTATCATTTTTAAACGCTCAAAGAAATTATAAAACAAACACACCCCAAACTCATACTCCATGTGCTTCTACGAGATTTCCGGAAGTATGTATTGGTACATCGAGTCGGGAGTTGTCTTTACAAAGAAATATCATTTGGTGATTATAGAGCAATTTGTTTAATTGTTTATTTGTCTATCAATGATGAGAATCCATAAGCGTGTATCTTAATCCGGCAAAGTACCCGGTTAAGATGACAACGCGTGCCCACTTGTTGATTAGGGCCAGGGGATTAGCTACGGTACATTGAACACGACTGTAGACACACCAAACCTATATTTATTCAGTAATTATCAGGACTAATTGGCGATTTCTCAATATTTGAATTGAATGATTGGCGATTTACTCATTTTCGTTGTGAAAAAAATTAATCGTCAATTTTTGAAAATTAATCGCCAAATTTTCAAGTTAATCGCCAATGGCGATTTTGGCGACCGAGATCGTGAACCTAGCTTGTTGGTTGGTTGGCTGGTTGATGGAATGATGTTTAAGGTCCCCAATGATTTTGTTACATTTTTTATAAACTACCTTGTGCCTGTAAGATTAGAAAAATTGGAAGTTCTGAGATCTAGCAAACTGCATGATGATATGCTGGTAATAGCTAGCATCTTCATTGCAAAAACACTATATTGTGATACTATCTGATATTTTGTGGAAAAGGACAACAAGATTTAATTTTTCAGTGATCGCTATTCTTTTAGGGAATTTTAGTGGACAAATTGGGAAATTATTTGTCATTTTTCTCTAGAGGAAACTACCTTGATGTGGTAGAAATCACCAACTTTTAGCAAGAAAACTGACTATAAAGCAAACAAAATCTAAACAGAAATAAAGACACAATATGAACACAAATTTAGACTGCTAATTTAATATGTTAATAATAGGGCTAGAATGATACACCCCTTTATGATACGATAGGTATCATGATACATGACTCCCGATACAATTATTTTAATATGATTCGTAACCTAAATATGATAATTTGTGAAAGTTGTGTATCACTAGGAATGTCATATCTAGACTCATATATATGTAAACATTCATTTGTAATAGTGGAAATTGGCATATATGACAAGAAACCTACACTGCCCACCATAAATTACTTTACAAATTTATATTTGCCATAGGTTTACATTATAGTCATCATATCCAATTTTGTTCATAGAATTGAAATATTGAAGTTTTTCCTGTATTTGAAAGAGATATTTTAACTTTATGATCTAAATGTATGCAATAAAGCTGTTTTTCTTGAAAATCCATTTTTTTTCCTTCAAATTTTCTGAAATTTTGGGGACAAATATGAAAATTTGGGAAAATTACATTTTTCAAGATAAAACCACAATTTTTGCTTTTCTGAAAAACACTCAGCTTTGGCATAACATTGTTTTCAACAATTTAATTTTGTGAAGATTTTTAGTCCGTTATGATAGGACAAGTTTTAAACATGTATGATAAGTTATGGAGGGCAGTGTATTTCTTAAAAGCATATTATACACATTTACTTTTATCATCTTTAAAACAAAAGTATCTCCTTTCTGAAGAACAGTATGTTGCTGGAGCATTTTTTAGCCTGAACGATGGGCTGATGTTGATGTCCACCATCGTTTGTTAATCAAAACCAAACTAATAGAATTGAACAGAAATTCCAGAAACATGATCAATAAAGGGAACCAAATTAAAAAAAATTGATTTTTTTTTTTGGTGAATTGTTCTAGCCTTAATATTATAACGAATGTTTATTTTTGTACTTTCAGATGTAGTGTTGTGCTGTGCGTGTCATCCAACAGAAAATATTATTGCATCAGCTGCTTTAGAAAACGATAAAACAATCAAATTATGGAAATCGGATGTATAGCCATGGTAACAATGGCCAAGCTGGTTAATTATTTTTTGTTTTATCATTATCATCCTCGTCATCATAGTCATTTATCACACTCATTTTACCATGTTTAATTTACTCATAAAACAGACATTGTAACCATGGCAGCAGCAAATACAAAAGGAGAATGAATATTTACTTTACTTAAGTGTTTTTGTAATGTTCTTGTTTTTGATACACATTATGTAACGGATGTTCATTTTCTAGTGGAAAAAATTTGATGTGATATCTTAAGTTTCTACAGTTATCAAATTAATAGTAGCCAAATTTCTAAAACATGTATAATTCTTTTAAAAGAATTTTTCATAAATCTGCTAAAATAGGTTAAATCTTGAAATAATTTCTTAGAAATTAGTAGCCAATAGTGATTTTGACTACCGGGAATGGAAACCACAGGTGATACAGTTGTACAAAGCACCTGTACAATCGGATGTATCTGTTGTACAATGTATGTTGGTAGCTGGCCTGTATGCTGAGTTGCCAGCTACTATGAATTCTTATAAATCTGATTTAACTGGTAAACTTGCCCTATTATGGTAATTGTCTTCACAATCACAAATCTAGATCAAGTATGTGATGAACACCATAAGCATTCTAGTAGCAAACAAGGTTTGGATATTACAAAGTAAAGTATAAACTAACAGCATTGGTCTGTCTGCTTGACCTTTAATTAAAATATTACCATTCATATGCAAAAAGGGCCCTTAGATAAAATATTTGAGAATTTTACTTTTGGTTATATTTTGAAACACCAACATTGGGTTATGAAAAAATAGCAATATAAAGTGGAATCAACCCTGTGTTTGTGGAGAAGCTGTAAACAAACAAGGTCATGTTTTTTCATAACAAGACTATATTTATTTTCTGTTTTGCTGTTTTCTGCATTATGATTGAATTATTCTATTGACCCCTTTTTGCTTATGGAACGTGATATTTAAATATTTATTATGGACTAGTACATTAATGTAAAGGAAACACAGATGTTTGTTTTGTCTAAATCTTTAGAAACGTGCATTTTTTATGTAGTAACTGACAACTTACTGTGGATCCTAACACTACCAATGTTCATGTATTGGATGGATCATTGTACATGAATTTTGAAATGTGAAGTAGACAGGTCGGTGTTGTTTGCCTATAGAATGAGTTTTTTTTTTTTTTTACAAATAATGAGAAAGTTACTGACCAATGGCTCAAATTGAAGTAGAATTAATCTTGTAATACTGACAACATTCAGATAAGGTTGACATCCATTTGTCACCAGTCTTGAGTTAAGGGTCCGTATCACTGCGAGCAGAAAATAAGTCTTGTAATACCATTCAGATAAGGTTGGCTGTCTTATGAATAGACTAACTGGATGTGAAGACTCTTTGAGATGAGTGTCAATATCACTACAAGAATTTGTGTCTAATATTAAACAGTTTTTGTTAAGTTTTGATACATTTTGATGGATTAGAGGCAGTCAACATGTTTTCTGACAGCTCCTGTCCTAATAGATAATGCTGCTTAAGTGTAATATAGTCACTTGATGGGCTGTGTTGGGGCATAATTGGCCGGATTCTGTCGGTTCTTTTTGAAACAATGCAAGGCTCCTTTAATGTGGAAAATATGCAATATTGTGGGAAAACTGTACAGTATATTTATAAATATGAAAAAAATTGCATTGTAATGATTTAGGCTTCAGAATGAAGGATTTTATATGATAAGAACCTCATTTGATCCCCAAAATACAATGTAGATTAAAATTTGAATTGTATACTAATTTGGAATTTAAATTGTAGTTGAGATTTCTACCAAAATGACACATTAATCCTTGATGATTAATGACATTGATATAACGTCACAAATAGGAAATGTGTTTGTCCTTCTAAAATTTGCTGCCCTTATTGGTCATATTTAGATAGTGTTTCCTTTTCGGAATATGTCAACACTTAGAAGAACAAACTCCACACTTTCTTTTATAATTTGTTATAACATGCACTAATTGTAAAAATGTAAAGTTTGTTCTTGGTTTTGCTCTATATCTGAAGAATCGGTAGATGTGTCAAAAGGCTAAAAATTTTAATAACATGAAATATCTAAAATGTGACATCTTCTCTAATTAAATACAGCTTGAGAAATGTCATTTAACTAACACTAATATATTTTTTAAAGATGAAAATATTTTTGACCATATGTCAATTTATACCATTCAGTTTTGGTGGTCAGATAGGGGCCATATCTTATATACTCCTTTATTTTATTTTTATTGCATTTGCTGATAAGCAAATCTACAGAAGTACAGGAATTCATTATCAGTAGTTTGTATTGAATGTCTGGAACAAGGTGTATACTCTTTGAACTAATGTTATCTTTATAAGAAAAGATAGAATCATGTGATTTCATAACTAGTTTGAGGGCGGTATATAGGTCTGTCCATCTGTCTATCTGTGTAAAATTGTGTCTGGGCCATATCTCATCAATGCTTTGGACGACTCGTGAATCTTCACATGAAGATAACACATGAATTATCTTCATGGTCCAAAGGTGTGTCATGACCTTGAACAAAGGTCATATCAGAAAGGTCGCAGGAAAACTTTAAATGTTGGGTCCAGGGGGTATTTGGCTCTCAAAAGACAGTTTTAGTATATGTTACACTGGTGAACCCCATAGAGATGATGTTCACATCAATATTTCTTTTATCAGGTTGACATTTCATTTTTAAGCATTTGTTATTTGTTTTCCTGATCTGAGATTTTTTTTGTTTCATTTTTGTTCTCTGTGTTACTTCTTGCCCTATAGAAGCACTTTTTTTACTGATATGATTTTTAAACAATTTTATGAAATGAATTTTTCAGCTCTATTATAGTGAATATCTCTTCATTACTAGAGATTTTGTTGATAATTTGGGACAATATTACAAGTTTTTGATGTCATTTTCATGTTTAATTTATAAGACAATATAGAGTCCAATCTCTCTTTCATGCTAAAAAATAATAATATATCTGCACAATATTCTTTTGTAAGGGAAGACTTAGCACTTTGTAGGCATTGTTTTTGAACCTGATTTCCCCAGAGTTATTGCCCTTTTTCTCAATGTCATCTTACTCGCTGTAATTGCTAAACATTGTTGCATTGGGTAATGAATATTTCTCCTTTAACAGTTTACCAACTCAATTATGATGGCAATTCCAAATGAAAAGTTATGCCTGTATATAGAGATTACCTATCCTTAACTTGTGTTATGAATTGGGCAACGCCTAAAATGAAAATGTGGTTTCCAAGGTCTTGAAAAATCAAATGGAAGCCCTGAAGATATTTTCAGGGAGGGCCATGAGAAGTCAAATGAAGGCCCTGAAGATGTTTCCAGGGTAGTCATGTGTCAAAAGGAGTCCCTGAAGATGTTTCCAGGGTAGTCATGTGTCAAATGGAGGCCCTGAAGATGTTTCCAGGGTAATCATGTGTCAATGGAGGCCCTGAAAATGTTTCCAGAGTCGTCAATTGTCAAATGGAAGCCCTGAAGATGTTTCCAGTGTAATCATGTGTCAATGGAGGCCCTGAAGATGTTTATATCTGTTATTTATCCTGTCATTCATTGTTGTCATTGTATAATGTGTTTGGAACTAAGATTTGTATTGATCAAGTTTCAAGTATTTTTTAGAAAAATAAACAACATTTAAAATAATTATGATCCTTTTATTCTGTCTTGCTGGAGTGTATATATTTGGTGTAATTATGAGTTAGATTAGAAGCAGAGATTATTGTGTTGCTGGCTTTGCAGAGATGGCGCCAATGACTTCTGGATAATTCCTGTAATATTAACTGCATTGGTGGCTCAGTTCACAACCTTGAAATCAGGAGGTCGTGAGTTCGAACCCAACTGGGTCATTACCTGACGCACGGTATTAACTTAGTGACAGAAGACAGATTGGTTCACCTGGTATCAATATAATGTGATTGGGTTAATGGTATGCTTATCTTGTATACTAAATCTGAGCAAGCACTTTAAAGTTGCCTTGAATGCGCGCTTAAACAACGCAGATCACAATTCACACCTGAGGCATGTACAGTATCCACAAACTTGTGTTCTTGGATTAAACCTTGGAGATTAATAAGCTTGATTTGTCATGATTTGCTGGAAAATTGCTGATGTGATGTTTAACAAAATTACTGCAACAATCTTTGATGTTGATCAGATTTAGACGAAACTTGATTTTGCAGATGCCATGTAAGGATCAGCATGACAATCAGTACTCCTAATGGTTCCGATATAACTCCTGCAATATTGATCAGATTTTGACCAAATTGTAGTGTTTAGTATTCAAATTCTTCAGTTTTATGTGTGGTAAAATTACAAAAGGCTAAAGGTGAAGTTGCAATGTGCATAAAAGCATACACATGTCAACCCGTGTCTAGCCGTTGACGTTACACGAGTCATAGTATCTGAAGGATTCTTGTGACTTTTCATTTCTTAATTAGATGCTTGGCTAGAGACCCCCTCGAGTCTGACCGGATTAAGAATCATGGAATGACTGAACTTATGGGGGATATTGCCGAGACATTAACATGAAATTGCTTTTGTAAAATATTGTGCTACCCGTTATCGCCCCTATGAAAAATCCCACACTGTTTCAAATTACAATGTATTCCATTTGTGTATATTGAGGTAATTTCATTGATTTCACTACAACAATAAACATATCACATTGGATCCGTTTTCAAAGGTTCTGAATATTTTATTTGACAAGCAGACCTTTCTTTATTGTCCCAGTAAGATTCAAATAGGCACAATGTCTTAAGATTAAAAATATGGAACGGATGCTTATGTTATTGCAATAAATTAGGCTTTCGCATCACATTTGCGATAACCTTGGTTGTGTTGGCTCCACAATGTTCGACCAATGCATTTCCAATACTTTAATGAACAATAACTTTTTCCTTCAAACATTATATAGGTATATTTCTGCTTTTTTGCCTAAAATGGTCACCCGAGTATTTAACGTACCTCACAACACAGGCACGTGTGTCTTGTATACATGTATATGTATTTTCAACAATTGCCTTGAGTTCATTGCTGCAAAAAGCCAAACATACCAATCCATGTCAAAATCCCCCCCCCCCCCCCCCAAGCAAACTAAAATTTTTGAAAACGTTCACGTGAGGTCGGCTGATCCTATCTAGATAGCTACCTCTGCTACGCCCAGATTTAATATTGAGAATGAAAAAAATGGAACTTAGGGGCGTTTAATACATTAGGGTAATTAAATATTTACATTTATGATGTTTGATTGTATTAATTAAACTCTGTTTGTGACCAAATGAAGTTACATTTGCTAATGTGACGTCACTCATTTCTTGCTTACATCTATGCCCGTGACGTCATTGATTGGCTGTTCCAGCAATTGGAATTGCATGTCGTACACGACAGTGTTTTAAATTTATTCAGAATTCAAAAACAAAAATAAGATTTTCAAAAAATGTGAAATATAACCACTGAACTGTCCAGAAATGGCGTTTATAGTGCTTTAACTTCCATTGCCGTACAAAGCACCATTTCTGGACAGTTCAATGGTTAAACATATAAATAAGCAATACCTATCTAACATTATGTGTACTAATATACTGTTCTTTATTTCAATGATGTAACATAACAAAATGGGGAATACAATGAGTTAAAAACTGCAAACTTATACTGTCGTCATGACAACACTGTACCAGAACAACCCGCATTAAGATAGCTAATTTTCAGCAAGTCGTTCCTTTTCTCTAAATATTAAGTATTCTATTGTAACATAACTGGCATGAAAAATCCGTGGTTGAGAAAAATCCATGATATTATTAGCTTCCTGAAAGTTAGATGTCTGATTGCCTATCGGAGAAATGAATTTTCGATTGGTTGAAAAATCCAAAATTGTAATTGGACCCCTTACAACAGGTGTCTTTGATCCTGATTGGCTATCCAGTTAAATCATTTTTGATTGGATGATGGAGCGTTTTCCATTTTCAATTTGTGCATGAGAAATTAGCAAATTAATGGAGATGATGATATATTAAGTATGAATCGTTTGGTGTTGCTTCTCCTTGCTGAGAATCATCGTCTGAACATAGAGTTCATAGCAAACATTGTCCTGAAATCAGAGATAAATATGTTTATATTAACAGTTTGTTATACGATCTTGACAATAAAAATTGACCCTTTGCTTAAAATGCAAATTTAATTTCTCTGTCAAGTTTTTAATAGGATTTTAAGAATACAAGTACTTGGTAATAATACAACAGAATCACGATGGAACAGTCTAGCAAGACACGACGAGACGAATGCACATTGAGACACCAATGATTAAAAACATTCTGATTTGGACGGACAATGATAATCCCCATGTAACGTGGTAATACTACTAGTACTAGTACTACTCAAAGAGCCCAAAGCAAAACATGCATCAGTAGTCTATAAATAACACTTTCAATCTTTTACACCAAATTTAGGTCAACTGTTACCTAATAAACATATAATTAAATTACCAATGAAAAGAAATTGACAACATTATTGCTTCTTCCTTAGGCAGTTTATCCTCTTATTTAAGAATTTAATTGACAGAAGAACTGTTGGTCAGAGATTCAATTGACCAATTTGGTGTAACAATGAACCTAACCATGCATGTATAGAAACATATGTTGAATCAATTATATATAAAGAATACATGCTTTAATTTATTTTTAATAGGCCTATCATCTTTCTGTTTCAACTTCAAGGATTTTAGTTTAACAAATTTTAGCAATGATTGATAATCATGATCGAAGAGCAAAACAAGCTTGTCATCAATACTGTGATAAATGCAAATCTGATTTCGTATAAAATTAAAATAAAGCAGAATAAGAAATGGATTAGCATAAATAGAACAAAAAAGTTTACCACGGCGTGAAATTTATTGTACTTACATGAAGTCATTCGCTGAAATAGAAAAAAAAAAATAAATATTTACAAATGAAGGAAGTGATTACACATCATATGTCTTATGACGACACGTGACCTGGTCTCGCTGGTCGAATGGTCTAACACCGGGTTACAGACCACAGCGTCTTTCACAAGGTTCGAATTCAACTCAGAATTATGAGAAAGTTTTTCCGCCATCTAAGAATTAACCGCCTCAATATAAAATAAATTTTAAAACACCATGCTGTACATAAATATTTTGTAAGTATTATTTATTAAAACCACTGAATGGGTTCACACGATGCACTTAATTACTGGTGTTGCTGATCAGTTGTTTGATCAGATTCATATCTGTGAAATACTTGGCGTAAGAAAACACCAAACATGCATGTAATCAATAAGAAATAAAATTAGCTTCCGTTTTTACACAAGGTTATGTGACAATGCTTTCATGCCACAGAGGGTGAAACATTGGAGGCATGAATTATATTTGACATTTATAGAACCAGTCTTCGTAGATTTTGTGTAAACAAATGTACATCCTAAGGAAGCATTGTATTATTTTGTCTTTTATCAACTTTATCGTTAGTACTGAGTGATTTTGATAAACAGACCAGGTGCGTAGCTGGGGTGTTTATGATGTGGACGCCTAAAGAGGGCATGGGGTTTTGGGGCCGCCCTGATGCAAATTTTTGGCCCTCCAGGGCGCTATTTATCAGAATTTTTCTTATAATTTTATGTTATGCTGTGGTAGTGTTTGTCGTTCTTTTGAGGACTTGTTCATTCTTAAACCTGAAGACGAGGTACAAGGGGATCTGATGTTGTATGGCATAAGCACTACGAAAACAACACACTCAATAATTGATAAAGTCAAGTTAAAATGGGAGTTCAATTAATATAGTGGTGAGGTTAAACGGGTGAGAGGAAATATATTTGTAAATATATTGCGTTAATACATAATAAAACGTGACGAATGGCTAGTAGAAATTGTTTAATGTAATCAAATCAGATAGTTTCAATTGTTTTGCCATGCCGGCAAAGTCAAGACAACACCGGAACCGCAACTCAGAGGCTATCGAAGTCGGGTATAAACCGAATTCGTATATAACATTTCCAGTGAAGACCAACGGTTTGGTATAAGAAATATATTATATTCTCTCTCTCTCGTTTTTTTTTTTTTTTTTTTTTTTTGCGAAAACGATGTGGACGTTTTTGCGTACAAACGTACGCCTGGCTACGCCCCTGCAGACTACATGTTTATTCTGTAGAAAAAAATCTATTAAATCATTGTCATACCGGTACCTTGACTTCGTTTTCCGCCTCTACCGCCGGAACCCCCGAAGCCGAACAAGTCGTTGTTGTTATTGTTGTTTGGCACAGGTGTGGTAGTTTGCTTGTACTGGTTTTTCAATAATTCTCCCACCAACATCAAAAGTTGTTTTGAATTTCCACCAGACTCTATGGCTGGACACACTATACTACTCGTAACTGTAATATATATAATATATATATAGAATACAAACTTCATTATCTGTGTACAAGTCAGCGCCGTAAAGAGAAAGACTTCAAGCGAGCCATATATTTTTTACGATTGAAGACAACAATTTTGTCTGTAGACGTTTTCAATTTACGATTGCAGTGTACAATTTACTTACTAGTAATCCATGCTAAATTGAAGAAATTCTGTAACAACTGCTATGACATGTGTGCTGGCTTTATTTACTATTTATACCCCCGCAAACTAGTTTGAGGGGGTTGTATATAAGAATCACATTGTCTGTCTGTCCGTCCGTGTAAAATCGTGTCCGGGCTATATCTAAAGCTGGTTTGGACAACGGTCATAAAACTTCACATGAATAATCTTGATGGTCTAAAGGTGTGTCATGCCCTTGAACCAAGGTCATTTCATAAAGGTTAAGTTCACGGGTCACGGGAAAATATTAAATGTTGGGGCAGGCTCTCAAGAGACAGTTCTACGGTATTTCCACAAATTCAGTGCACATGGAAAATAAAGTCGTATTTTCCAACAAACTCACAAAAAATTTGTCAAAACTTAATACAAAATATACTGACCTAATAGGAAAAATATTTTTCATTCATGAAAAAGTGACATCAATTCTGTACATAGAGCAATTTTTGAACTTTTAAACAAAACAACAAATATGACTATGTCAAAATTATCCCTTCTGTACCTCCTTCTTACTTAGAACAACTATATACGTTATGTCATAATTGGAATATTCATGATCACACCTGAAAAAAACCCCGAACAGCAATAACCTACCTGACCCTAAATGCCCTGATGTAACTTTGAATGGGGCCCAATTGGTGTATAAACTTGATCAAATTTCCAAAATTTTCGCAAAATTTCTCTATGTACAGAAGAACTGAACAAAAATGTTTTAATTAAAATATAATTTGGTTAGGTCAGTTCATTTTAAATGCATTTTATTCATAGTTTAAAGGAAATATTTTCAATTATAAGAAATAAGTAATAAAAACCATGTGCACCCAATTTACGGAATTACAGTAGTTAATTCTTATAATACGTTTAAATGTATATATAACTACCTTCCCTATGTGTATCATGATATACTAAAACTCGTCCACGACGACCTGATGGCAAAGAGTGAGTTTATTTTAATATTAGGGTAGTTATAACGAATAAAGCGTGACCCGTCGTGATACGCTACTTGCACCTATATGCGTTGTTTAACGCCCGTGTTTGAAGTGATGAGATGACGTCAAAGAAGGTGGAGCTAAATGCTCTAAAAGGATAAATGGTGCTGTTCCGTTCAGTGACAAAACAAGCGGATAAGAAATAAAAACCAGTATTTTGTAATATTAAATGATTGCAAATTCTTAAGCAAAAATGTCAACGATTAATACTAGTACTGTAAATATAAGAAATAACTTGCAATTTGTTGTTTTTTACGGAGTATAAACAAATTTTGAAAGTGGCAATTCTAAAAAAATTGCGACGCTACTTCCAAAATCTTGTTTATATTCCCGTAAAACACAACAAATTGAAAGTTATTTTTAAATAACCTACATATATTGTGTTTAATATACCACATTCTCTTTGTGTAGGTAAAACAATTGTATATCATAAAGATCTTTATATATTATTTACCTGCGCATCTATTACATTTTGCTGGTTGTGCAAAAGGACATCGAGCCAATGTAATACAGCGTTCATTCGCTTTCAGACATTTTGGATACTACAAAAACAAAAAACTAAAACATCATCACAAAGAACAAGAGTGTAAAAATAATTTATTTAATCGAAAATAAAGAAGAAAGAAGCTTCTGAAAACTATTTTGGTATATTTATCTTGTCCTGGAATGGCATTTGATAATTGAGCATATTTCAGAATGCACTCGGCATTACGAAATGAAAATCACTGTACTTTCGGATGGGAACTTGAAATAAACGAGTCCCGGGTCACGGTGGGCTTGGCACGATAAAGAACCCTACTGTATAATGCCACAAGTGCAACGTACAGGCCAAATTTCTGCACCTTCACCTATAGCTGGAAACGTTTAAGTATAAACGATATAAGTGATGTATTTTTGACTGGAACGTTAATCACCATTACTCAACTAAACTCAAATCTACACACTTACACAATACGGAGTTTTTGGTTGTGTCTGCGCTACACCTTGACAAGAAATGCCAACTATAACAGTTACTACGACCTGTAAATATAAATGTACAATATATAATCATTATTCTACAACGTACATGTAGCTAAATCACTTTATCGATGAAAAAAAAAACTTTTTAAGTGGGTGTTGTGATCCAAACATAATATTGCATGTATTTTTGATAGACAATAGTTTCAGAATTGTTTTTAATTTCCGTAGCCTTTTAAAAATACGATTTATATGAAATATTAAAAAACTTTTTTGATAAAAAATTATGGAGAAATAAACAATTGTCCTTTAATGTTGTTTAAATTGTCAAAGGTATTTTATTGTTCGAAAGTTTGGTTGTCAAAATTTCAAAATAAATTGAAAGTAATCCGCTCTCCCCAAGAACTGCATTCATGCAAGATACACAGAGCTAAGGGGCATTGATGCTATACAGGTAAGACAACAAATTTAAATGAAAGAGAATCATAATGCTAGATAATTAATTTTATTCTTAGTACCTTTAATTAAGAATGCAATGCATTATTGAATGTTTTGCTTAGAATAAAACATTTTTATGAAACTTGATGGTTCAAAACTAAAGAACCTTTACGTGTTTTTAACAAAGCGGTAATTTTTCTCTCAAAAAAGATAATTATAAGATAAATCATATTACTAGATAAATATCATCTAATGTTAAATACAGGATTCGTAAAAATGTTTTATATCCGATTTTTAAACGCAAGATATTTTGCACAAAACATGAATACCAAACACGTAACGCAACTGACTGTATATTGCAACTGTGGGC
This sequence comes from Anadara kagoshimensis, assembly GCA_021292105.1. Taxonomy (NCBI): domain Eukaryota; kingdom Metazoa; phylum Mollusca; class Bivalvia; order Arcoida; family Arcidae; genus Anadara; species Anadara kagoshimensis. The sequence goes on along the minus strand of CM037859.1, from coordinate 47,800,106 downwards.
GTGTCAAATCATTTTATCTTATTCACACAAGTATACAACTAATTTTGCAAAAAATTATTTGAATATATAATGTTAAAACACATACAAAGAGTATATATTTTTTAATGAAACATCCACTAAATATGAACAAAGCTTATTCATAACTCATCTAAAACATTTTATATAGAACCTGATGAAAATGCGTCATTCATGAAAATACATTTTTGATGAAACACTAAGAACTCAAGCATGCACAAAAAATAAATGTCCTTCGTAAGGCTGGCTGTGGTGTTTTTATTATTGCGCAGTTACAGTCATGTGTCGTGAACCCAAACAGTATGTTATAATTCATCTTATAAAAAACAGAAAGTTTAAGAAAGTGCCAGCATTTTAATTTTAGTTTTAAATGTAAAAAGTATTTTGAATGTATTTATGCACCCACAAATGTAAAATGAATGATAAATGACTGCACGCTGTCACAGGCAAGAAATTTATTTCTGAATAACTACCACCAGGGACATATAAAATGAAATAAAGTAATTTGTCGCTAAAACATTTACTTGGCTATAGCAAATATAACAAAGTGTAAAAGATACTTACATTCCATCAAACAAGAAAACAATTCAATGGGAAACCATTTGATCAATTATTCGTTTGGTTTACGTGGACGACATACTAATTTTTTGCAATTCATGCAAGCAGAAAATATTGTTTTTATGAGAAATTATTTTATCAAAAATTCATACCTAAAGTATCAACATTCGAAGCTGTATTACATCTTTTAAAGGCAAACATTATTTTCTGTTATAAATGTATGTAATGTACATGGCATTAAAGGTTTTGTGGTTCATATAATGGTGGCTTATATAAATTTGAAACTAAATACGCAAAATTAAGGTAAATCGGTTGCTTCTCAATGAAAATGTTAATCAAAACTGATGATAACTGAATGTAGTTATAAAATGTACAATCAAATGCCATTAAGAAACATCATACCTCACGGAAGAATAAAAAGGCAACGTAAATATATGATTTTTGAATACTTTGGATATAATTACAAAATACACAAATTAGCATGACTAGACCCTTTAGTTATACTATTGTATAAAAAACACACTAATCCATGTTCAAATCAAAATCCTTAAGTAAAGCAAAAACTTTGAAACTGAAAAATTAGGTTAAACACGTGAAATTCTATCGGGGAAGTGAGACCGGATGCTCCGGAAGGTAAAACACCTCCTGTTTAGCTAGCTAAAACTGCAACGTGTGTAATCCATGTGAAAGAAACATGGAACTATGGGAAGTCAAATAGTATAATCTTAAAGTAAGGTACCCCTAAATATGCACATTGAAAATAAAATGAGGCTTATTTTACCAAAGAGTGTAATAACAAACCATACTATTATAAACCATTATAGCGACGTAAGTACAGTTGACTTTATTTTTTGCTAAAGACAAATACAAGTAATTTTTTTTAGAAAACCTGTTTTATGTAAATTGATACAATTTGAATTCTTAAAATGAGACCAGTTTGATAATATAAGTTCCAACAGAACAATAGCTCCTTGATGAGATAATGAGATGTATATAATAATGTGACACCTGACACAGGTAGCTAAAACATTAAATGTCCTTAATTAGACAGCCGTATAGTTGTGTATTGCCCTGACAGGTAGATATAACGTATATGATTCTTTTGAAAATGTATCCACATAAAACATCTGAACGACACAAAAAATAAACCGACAACTTCTTCATTAATTTATGTCATTTAAAACTGTCAAAAATGAAAATTCACTCACTGAACATTTTTATCTGGCGGAAAAATCAGGAAGACCAAGAACTAAAAATTGACCAATGAAAAACGAAGATTGTGAATTTTACAAAGATAGAGATATATTGTTTTAATGAGTTATAGAGTTCATGTATAGATTAACATCAGTGTGATGTACTTAATTATGTGTAATAAAGAAGCAATAGAAGTGATTGACAAATGTGAAAGCCCAACAAGTGGGGTAATATACTTTTATTTTTATATGCTGATTAATACCTTTGACGTGTAGAGCAACTCGCCAAAAGCAAATCACACGAAATTAGATCCAAGAAGACAATAAATGTATAGTGATTGGCAATTGTTACGAGTCGTATTATATTTTTAAAGATGACATGTGCTGAATAACGCATTTGACATCTAGAGCAACCATGAACTCAATACAACAAAACGAACGAAATTAGAAACGAAGGACGCATAGTGATTGTGATTGACAATTATTAAGAAGAGCATTATACATATTATTTTTTAAGATGAAATATCTTGCAAATTATGTACATTTCCCATTGGTGCTATCAGTTTCGATACACTCGCGTGTCACGTGGTACCTATTATGCTTGGAGATAACAATTACATCCATTGGATATAGAATGGCATTAGTTAACGTTTTGACATTAAAAGACATTATTCTTGCACCACAGATAGAAAAATCCATAAAAATAGCGGTGCAAGATATCTCCATCTTGTACCCCTGTGCAAGATAGCCTATACGCCGTTTTTCCCGCAAAATTTTATCAACAAAATCAGAGGTGTATCGAAGGTTGAAATTGATTTTAAATTGAAAAATTGTACTTTTTGATGCAAGAAATAGAATCAATCACTTCTTGTAGTGCCAGACAAGGAAATCTCAACCCTCGTTCTAATATATTTGGTCCAGAACTCGGCAAGCCTCGTTCTGGACCAAATATATTAGAACTCGGGTTGAGATTTCCCTATCTGGCACCAAGAGTTGTGATAAATTCTATTATTCTGGGAAACTGACATGAAAAGACATTATTCTGGGAAAGTGCAATGCTAAAGCTTTCCAAAACGTTACACAAAAACGGTTAATTGAACAACAATCAACCATCACCACAAATGCCCTAGTCATCAGTTAGATAAAAACAAAAAACCCCATAAAAACATAATTTGTCAACAACAAACACACTAACGTTATATTTTAAACGAATTTCAGCTGATTTAAAGGGTAACATACTAGATGTAATAAGAAATAAACACTTAAAAACTGATACAAAAACTTCTGTATAAGATCCACCAACGACCACGAGGGAGAGAGAGAGAGAGAGAGAGAGAGAGAGAGAGAGAGAGAGAGAGATATGATACATTTCGTAATATTTTACAAGTTGACAATAAATTATTCACAGCACGCTGGTTTATCATGTTGTGACATAAAAGTAAAATGACAAAACAACACAAAACTGGAATCACTTAAAATGTCAGAATTTATAAAAATATACATCCAAAAACATTCTTCTGTATGGGACTCTGTCAAGATTTTATAACGTATCTAAATGATTTATTACACAAGTTGCTAAGGAACTTAGTGACACTACAAAATAGACATATTTTAAAAATAGAATTTCATGTTAAAACAAATTTTAATAAAGAACTGGATTTTTGTAAATTGTCTTTAAAACAAAGCCGTTGCCAAGTGACCCAAATAAACATCATTTTAAACAAGAGAATGGTAAGTTTAAATAAAAAACAAGCATACTAATCCATGTCCGAATCACAATCCAGAAACAAAGTAAAAACTTTGGAAATGACATGTCAGGTAGGACACGCAAACTTCACCAGGGAAGTGAGGCCGGGTGCTCCGGAAGGGTAAGCACCCCTGTTTAGCTAGCTACACCCGTCTCGTGTGTAATCAAAATTGTGTGAAAGGAACATGGGACTATGGGGCGTCAAATATATCCAGGGAAATCCTGAATACACAGACATAAAAAATTAGCTAACACAATGTTTTAAATCAATCCAAATGACTTCTTAACATCAGATAAGATGAAAAGCTCATTAGTTGAGTTTTTGGTGTAGATGTTCTAATTTAGGACAAGATCGAAACAGTCTAAATGCAAGATCAAAGCAGTTAGAAATTGTTTATTCAGGTGTATTAAACTGTACGCAATGCTACCACAAATAGTACACTTAATACCTAACTGCATTTATATTTAAGTGGCGTGACACAGAGAATAATTAATAAAGATAAAATGATTGTTGGGAAATATGGTTTTGCAATGGTAAGGTTCAAAACAAGAGCTTGAGAACAGATCAAATGTTTATTTAAACTTTGCACAATTGTTGCAGCAAAGATAATCACTTCAGGATTTTTAAAATTTTTGTTCACTTTTTGTTCAATATATTTATACCAATGCCTATTTTTAACTTTTTGACCATTATCCAACTAAAAGTTATTTTTTGAAAACGATATAACTAACTTAACTACGCAAAAGGTTAGCATCATTTAAAACAATGACGTCATGCCTCGAGTTAATGTTGCAGCGAACATAACCAATGTTGCTGACATGACGAATTAGTGCTCGAGTGCATAAAAATACTTTGTAGTCGTTTATTCGAAAAAATAATACACTATATCTTTTAAGTCTACGAACAATTAAGTAAATAGCATATATTTGAATATTGATGATGATAAATATTTTTTGGATTACATTATGAACTTTATAAATCAAGTACATCAACATCAAACAATATTCAGTAGTTTAGTTGAATTGTGGCATTTAAGACTATTTTATTGACACTTGAGTTGTTATTTACAGACTGTCGCCTGCTTTCATTTGTAACATTTTTCTAACAATGCAATGACTTGTTCTATTAAAAATAACAACGGTGTTAGTTTATATGTAGAGTGACATGTAACATTCCAAACATAACGCACTATTTTAATACCGAAGTTCACTTAAAGGGAACCTCACTGTTTACCATTTACTGTCATGATGTTGTACTTTAACAAAAACGTTTTACCAATCCCACACAGCTGATCCATCTCTTAACCAAATATCCCAAAATTCTGATCCATCTCTTATCAAAAATCCAAAAAATTCAAAGCAAAAACTGGACAAAAATTAATCACAAGAACACCCATTAGGGAAATGAGGACGGGCGCCCATGTCTAACGCTAGCATCACCCGCTAAATGTGACTTACAAGTTGAGAATAAAAGAAATTTGACTATGGGACGTCAAATGTATCTAGTATAAGTTTGGATACAGAAATATTGTACAAATGCATACTAGACAACCCTTGCCTAAGACAAAAAGAATAATAAGCGAAAAATTGTCATTTGGCGGATGTAGCTAGCTAAACAGGAAGTGCTTACCCTTCTTGGACACACAGCTTCACTTCTCTGGTGGACGTTCACGTCTGGAACTTAATTTGACAGTTTAATAGGTTTGTTTTGGGAGTGTGGTTTTGACATGGGTATGTATGTTTTTTTTAAATATTTGTCTTCAAAATAAATTTCTGAAATTTTATTCTAATGTATGTAATATCGAGATGATTCTGTTTTGTTGAGATAAAATTCTGTTGAGTAAAAATAAATAACAAGTTGCCGTTCCATGTAATTATCATTCAGAATTTGAGTTTGAGATTAGACAAGGTGCACTAGAAATGCATCGGAGAGAGCTGAATTTCATTTCGTAAGTTCTCATTAATGAAAATAACATAACTAATAAAAAACAAACAATACTAGTCCATGTCCAAATAACAATCGCAAAAGCAAACAAAACTTTAAAAACTGGCAAAATCAAGAGTAGAAAATAGCAATAGGAAGTGAGGCTGGGTGCTCCGGAAATTAAGCACATCCTGTCCAGAAAGCTCTATCCTCTGCATGACAAATCAAAATTGTTAAATCAGATGAATATTTTAAAAATAGTTTTCAATTTAACCTCTATTATATGATCTGTAAATACAAAATCTACACATCGGGTTTCAATTGGTCGTTGTGATTTGTTGGTAGTTTAGTTTCATTACAAGTTTGTTTCAAGAACTGGAAAACTTGAGGCACAATGTCTGTAGTATCAATTTGAAAAAAAACTTAATTAATGATGAACAATCCGAAATAAACCGTAGGCCTATCTATTAATAAACAGCTGAAAATTTCTATATTCCAATACAAATTGATACCATGTAGTCAATAATTAAAACACACCAATAAACAAAAAAAAGTTCCTCAGAATAAGATGTTGAATTTACACGTGGCGGGTGTAGCTACGCTTCCGGAGAGCCCGTTCTTACTTTCCTGGTAGAAGTTCACGTGTTTAACCTAGTTTGTCAGTTTCAAAGTTTTTACTTTGCTTTGGGGAGTGATTTAGACATGGATTAGTATGTTTGTTTTTAGTGACGTAATAAAAAGGTTTTTAATTATATGCATTTTTAACAATACCCCAAAACACAAGTTTCTCCCTATGACAACAGAAAAATTGTTAGAAAGATAAATATAATTAAAGATAATCTCTTGTTAAAATATTTCATTTCCGTTTTTATATCGTAAACATTCGTGTGATCAGTGGTCACAAAATATTGATTTAGGCACTGAATAATATCTTATCACAAATCGCAAGTATTCTCAATGAAGGTACAATGCCTTAAATTTTAAACAATGCAAAATGCAACTGTGTCTTAAATGTAACGTTCAAGTCGAGATTCAGGCGTTGCTATGGACAGGAATAATAGATTGCCTTATTGAAAAGGTCTTTTTACAAATGCGTTAGAAGCTTGTTCTATTTTTTAAAATATATATCTCTTGATCAACATAAAATAATATACAATAATTATATTTCTGTTTATTTACAAATTAAAAGAATAAATAATATACAATTCAAATAAAGAATAAAAAATTATTACAAGAATTACAGATGGGAAGACGAATGAGATAAAAGCTGCAACTCTAGACATGTATTTTAAAGTAACAAATGTAGCTAGCAACTCGGAATCATTTTTAGGATTAACTTAGTTTTTAAAAAAATTTAACTGCTGACGACTCATGCGTTGTTAATATGGTAGCTATAAATTAAAAAAATCCTTCCATAAAAAATCAATCATTTGTTGTTTTTACAATATTTTGCATAAATTAAAATGGTCGAATTATTAAAAAATAAAATCCATAACTTACTGCCAAAGTTAACAATCTTTCTGTAGTCATGTTGTAAGACTATGTTTATACGTATGTATCCCTGAAGCTTTCACATACAACTCACTCTTCACTCTCTATTATGCAACTTAAGACGGCGGTAAGAACCTTTTTATTTATTCATCATTTATATTCATATATACATAGAAGGGTTGTAAAAACGTTCAGGCATATCAAGGTGCCAACTTGACAGGGTCAGTCACGTTGCATCTTATTTTGCATGACTATTTAAATAATTAAAATAAATCTTTTCTATTATTTTCATATTTCACAGTTTCTAGTTCGTATTTTATAATAATTTTGAAAATACTTTAAAGATAAGCATATAGTCTCTTTATAATCATGGTGTCATATACCATTTAAATAATTTATCTTTTAAAAACTGTTCATATTTTATAGTTTACGTGTATTTAACAAATTCTGGATTTAAAAAATAATTTTGCGTATTCTTGAAGTTTATTTTAAGGTTTTTCACAATTACATACCAAAATAAAAAACTGAAAAAATTAGTCACCAAGGTGGTTATACTGAAAATGTTTACAGAAAAAGAAAGATTTCTCTGTTTTATAATTTATTATTTTAAATAGCTATAAATTTTGTTGCATACAAGTTCTTGTCTTATTATCATATATATCATGTATTTCTACGTCTGGAGTAATTTCAGATATTTTGAACGCTGTCTAGTTTGATAGTTAGATGGCTCATACTCATTATAAAAACATTGTACACCTGTTCTAGGATTTGCTGCACCTATAAGGTCCACCTGTGTACCATACATAACTTATCATTATTGAATATGAATTTCTCCAGTAAAATGATGTTAGTCCTGGAATTCGGTGTAGCACGTTTTCCAGTGAAACGATGGTAGTCGCTAAAGTTTTAACAAGATGTCCCTGGGCCTTATCGCTCACCTGAAGATATGTGACATGTCTATGGCAGAAGGTAAATAGTCAATTTCATTTTTTACAGGGACCGATAAATTTTTTAACTCCAATATAACAACTATATTTATCTGTCACTTCTGCACCCACAAACTCAGCTATATATTGTAATGATCGTTATATCAATACCTACAGTATTCTAACATATGTGCCTATACAAAAATCTTTAGTTTTCTACATATATTGAGTAATGTACTAATTGTTACAATTTTCCCATTAATGTGCTTTGCTATTTCCCTCATTTTGTGCCCTTTGCATTCATGCAAACTTGATATTATATGTCCTAAGAATACCTTTATCTTTTGTAAGTTCATTGAGATTATAAAAAAGATTTTCACTATTCCCCTGTTATGAGTTCCAAAGGGGCATAACTTCTTCATTTGTGCACAGTAGACAACCCTTCACAAAGACAACATAATCACCTAGCTCTAACGAAATTGGCTTTTTAGTTAAGGAGTTGATTAAAATGAAAATGTTAACACAAATTTAATTTATGTTATGATAACAACCATCTTCTGTAACAATATTATCCATATTTGTTTTACGTTTATTTATAAAATGTGATTTAATTTTGTTTACCTTACTAATTTTATAAGATATATTGTATTACATTTATCACATCTTTTATATGTTGACAGAATAAAGTTTGTAGCTGTCAGCTATTCAAAGCTAACGTACGTCACACACGTCAGTTAACATATGATGCGGACAGTTGATGTCTAAATATAACATGGAGGAATATGTATGGTGACTTGAAGCTAGTTTAGATGTGAAACATTTTGTATGGTTAAATCAAAGCTTATATTGTAGCATGGGTTGGTATATTTGCTTTTAATAAGCTAACGGATGTGTTGTTAGGGGCAGTACGTGTCTATAAACATGAAACTAATCACACAACGACCCAGTGGCTTCTTCTGAAGCTACAATTTATTGTGTGAGTAAACTTAAGTTTAGCTTAAAGTCTCAATTACTTTGTGGAAGTTCACGTGTTTTCAAGTTTTCCAAATTTTCACATTGCATTTGGAATTGTATAATGATCATGGACCGATATTTTTGTGTTTGAAGTCCCAAAGTTCCATGTTCTTTTCATCCTCAATTTTGATTACACACATGCAGCCACCATATGTGAATTTGTATCATTGAATTCTTTCCGACATGAAATTCTTTACAAAAGAAATAAATCACCTTTTAGTTTCTTTCCTTGGAATGGATACTCCGGATTAGGCACCCCGTATAACGATTCTAACAAAAAGCTGTAACATGGAAAGCACATTTCTCAAGTTTTACCAGCTTGTAAAAAATAAACTAATTTTAGTAATTTGCATTGAAAAGGGCAGAACAAACCAGTGTAACTGAAAAAACCATGCACATTCAAAACCAAACTAGAAACTAAATAACATGCATTTTATTTACGTTTTTGTAAAAAAGTATATTATGACAATATATATGACATACATGTATAAAAATAATGCAAGTTAATTTTTAAAAAGAAATGAAGAATTAATATACCTGTCCTGGTTTGAAATTAAGATATTTCTTCGAGCGCATTTATGTTGCATATAATTATAATTTGCACTTGCACGAATTACAATATAAACATGCATTAAGCTAATGGAAATGAATGTTAACGTTAATGCTTTTGGATATTTTCCTGCCTGTTTGTCTAGACAGCGGAAATATTTTATAGAACCATTCATATTCATAAATCATGGAAGATGTACTCTGTAAAATTGCGGGGTCTTTCAGATTAAAAAAAACAAAAACAAAAAAACAACCCAACAAAATAACATGTAAACATAAAAGCAGCTTCGCTTCCTCATTTGGTTAAATTTTACGTAATCAGATCGATTTCTATAAATTCACATGTAAATGCGGCGTGTTCTTGATTGCTTTTATTCTTGTCATGCATAAGTGTTTCCTGATTAAAATGTCACACAATCCTTTTCTCTTTTCAGTAAACAAAGTGAGGTGCGTTTCGTTAGGTGGTTCTAAAGTGTAAAATTTCATTTACTGTTCACTTCGAGAATGATGATGATAAATTCTGGAATTGTTTAAATGTAAATGTTGATCAGGTATTGGATACGATGTGGATGTGTCACTCCGTACGTACTAAAATTATGTCACTTTCATTATGAATTTTCAAGCCTTTACTTCCCCGGTGGAACTTTACATTTTAAACTTTACCAATTTAAGTTTTTACTTTAGCTTTTTATTGTAATTTGAACGTGAATTGTTATATTAGTGTTTAGTGACTCTTTTTATCTATCTTTTACAAAAAAGGTAAGCCAAGATACAGATTTCTAGTGATAAACAGGGATTCTGGTTATTTTATCAAGCATCATACGGATTTCAAAAAAATATTCTGAAGATATCACGTTTGCTGTGTTTGGTGAAATAATGTTCCAACAAATAATTGGTATACCGATGGGTACAATCTGTGTACTATTGCTTGCTGATTTGTTTCTTTATTAGTATGAAGAAGAATTTATGCAGAAAGTTGCTAAATCTGGAGAGAAAACTGTCGTAAAATCATTTAACTCCAAATAGAAATATAAAGAAGACGTTCTATCCCTAAATTATCCTTTGATTTTTTATACCATCTGTACTAGTGAGCTTGAAATAAGCGTTACGAGTGATTTTTTATATTTATACTTATATCGCAGTTATGATACCAACGGAAAGATACATTTGAAAGTGTATTCAGGGATCCAGATAAGAGGATTATCTGTGTAAAAACCCTTTAATATTTTTGAAAATACTCTTTAAATTTAAATGTAAGGGTATCAAAACCCTTTGAAAATCCTCACTACCCTTTACAATTCTTATAACAGTATAGCCTGCTATGGGGATTGAACTCTTGACCCAAGTACCTATGAAATGTCATTATCACAATGAAGATGGTGTTACTGTATTATTTTTAGGCGTTATACTTATTTGAATAAATAGCTTTAAAAATTGAAAACACTCTTAACATTTTTATGGATCAGTGTCGATACTCTTTAGATTTTACAGGATACCCTTTAGTAAAAAGGTAGGGGGTAATAACCCTTCATGTGAACTTTTTATCTGGTGCTCTGGTATTACAAATCTGATGACTTTAACTTCCCTTTTGTATGCAGCAATGTACCTGCTTCTTCTGCATACACGAATACACTATGGAAGAGCATGTTACCACTAAGAAAACTTTATTCAACAAAACAAGCTGCTTGCAAATAAATTGTTGTGACAGGGATATTGGAAGACCATGCTTATCAAATACCTCAATCAGTTTTATGATTGTCATAACAGTATTACATGAACTATTAAGAATGATGTCTGTATCCAAAATTAACTTACCCGGAATATATTCGACGTCCAATAATTCCATGTTCCTTTCACTCATTTTTAATTACACACATTGCGCGTGTAGCTAGCTAAACAGGAGGTGCTTACTCATCTGGAGCACTCTGTCTCACTTCTCTGGTGGAGGTTCACGAATTTTACCTGGTTTGCCAATTTCAATATTTTACTATGCTTTGGGATAGATTACTGTTAGTTTTGTATAATATGTTGATTTCTGCAAAATTATTCAAAATTGACTATTGGAAAAAAACGCGACCAAATCGTAGATGATAGCTTTAAGAACTCTGCCATCTGGTCAAGACGTTAAAAAATCATAATAAATAGATATCATTACAGAAATAACATTTTGTGTATTATTGTCAGAAATAACCTATTGTTTAAATTTGCTGCTAGTTAAAATTTGGAATTCCTAAAAAACTAAGGTATACTCCCTCATGCAAAGTATTTTCTAGCTGATTTTGTAAAATATATATTGGTCCTCTGGGTTTTTTTTAACATCTTGGGAGGGGGGGGAGTTTTGGTTTCATAATTTTAGTACGAGCACTACAGATGAGGAATTGTATTTCGAAACGTCCGTCTAGTGCTGTAAAATTAAAACTGGTATAATATGTAACCTGTACCTAGTGTGTTCGTTTATTGTTTTCCATTATGATGTGCTAATATTACATTTCTTCTTAATAATGTTTTAATGTTTGAACAAGGCATTTTTATACTGGAAGTATACACTATCAAAATTAAAAAGTGACTAAATTGAATCAGAATGCCACCTTTAATTATGTAATAATAAAATGATTTACAACTAACCGGGATGACACAGAGGTTACAGGAAATAATAGGCTTACTTTTGAACATTTTCGTTAGTTGTATTAAAGATGATAGCATGTAATTTACGAGAAAATTATACCCATTAATTTCCCCTTATTTTCAAATTTTCGTCAACTGTACTTGCAATTAAATGTCCAAATTTAAGAGAAATGTGTACCCATTAATTTCCTCTTATTTGCAAATTTTCGTCAAATGTACTTGCAATTAAATGTCCAAGTTTAAGAGAAATGTGTAGTTTAGTCCACTTAATAAAGATATATTGTGATTTCATCGTTGAACTAGAAGTAACAGAACAATATATATTCATAAATGATGGCTAATTTATATTCAAAATGTACAAAGGGTTTAGTTATAAACCAGATGTATTTATAAGAACATTGATGTACCTCACACGAACTTTAATTCCTCCAAGCAACACAGAAATTTGCACTTTTTCCTATTTCCATATAAGAATAAAACACAAACATTATTTGTTTATGATTATGCAATATACTATTGTCTAAATTTGCTTATAGTTAAAATCTGTAAATTCTCAAAAACTAAGGTATACTCACTCATGCAAAGTATATCCTTAACTAAATTTAGTTGAATATATTTTGGTCCTTAAGATATTTTTTTTCACCCCTGGAATAAAATTTGTATTCACAATTTTGGTCCAAGCACTGGTGATGGGGAATTGTATTCTGAAACGGTTGTCTAGTGCTGTAAAACTAACACTGGTATAATATGTAATTATATTTTACTACTAACTGGGATCCTAAATCCTAAGAAATGTAAAACATTGAGAACAGAGTTCACAGAAATGAAGAACATATCACAATCAACAACGACCCAGTAGAAGATGTAAATGAATTTATATACCAAGGTGCTTTAGTAGATCGATATGTAGGAGAAGATAAAGATATAACGAACAGGCTGCAGAAAACAAGGAGAGCATTTTATAAACTAAGAAGGATTTCGAACACCAGAAATATTGGAAGAAATACAAAGATACACTTATTTAAGACCTTAGTAAGACCAGTGCTGCTTAATGAAGTGACCCTTGGAAAATTACGAAGAAAAATTAACACCTCTTAGACACCTTCCAAACAAAATGCTTCAGAAGGATATAAGAATAAGATGGCAACAGAAAGTCCCAAATGAAAACATGTTGAAAACAAGTACAGTGGACGTAACAACATAAACTGTGAGATCAATAGAAGAAAATGGGACAGGCTTGGGCACATACTAAGGAAAGAGGGAACAAATAACTGCAAGACAGCACTAGGGTGGCAACCAGAGAAAAAAGGGAAGACCTAAGTCCACATGGAGGACAACAACGGAAAAAGAAGAATCACCGCTAGATAGACAAGCTAGATCACAGCCAAAGTCGTAGCGAAGGACAGACAAAAATGGAAAAATAGCGTTGCGGCCTTATACGCCTTCTGTCGAGGAGAGCATTATGGATAGGGTAGGTTTTTTTCGTTTGTTTTATGTTTAAGCCCGCGTCACACTGTCCCGAAATTGACAAAATGGCCATACAAAAAAGAAATTTTGAATTTCGCGCGAAAACAGCCCCGAACTTAGTCAACAGCCTATTAGCAACCTAAGCAAAATACGATGCCCACAGGTCATACGATGGTACTGGAACAACACACGATTGCACTGAATCACACACGAAAGCATGAGCTTTTATTATCTAATTTTCTCGCAGGACACACGAAGTCTAAACAAATGCCACTTGATGGTCACACGACGTCGTGTTCATTGTAGAACGCACTCGAACGTTGATACGATGATGTCTCATGACATAACGATGGTATAATAATTTTTCGTAATCAGGATTTCCTCCGCCTTGAGAGTCGGATGTCATGGGTTCGAACCGCGGCCGGGTCATACAGTACAGAACTGTGGAGAGAGAGCTTAGGAAAAAGAGCCAAAGTTTGAAACAATAAGAGACTGCCAAGATATATCTAGCGAGGGACCCAGATTAATTGCTGATTCGGTACTAACTCATCAGACTAGCGTTAAGTTTTGACAGGTCTGTACTGTACATCGACTGGTTCAGCCGATCCAGGATAATGTGACTGGGAGAGTGGTTAATTTCTCGGTGGCTTATTGATATAGTCAGCTAGCACATCAAAGTTGCTCCAGATGCGCGCTGGATAAAGATTACAATGTTAAAGATTTTAGTTAGAATTTTTATAGTAATGCACATTATCGTGACCATTACTATCAGCATCCGCAAATTTATATATTCTTTCTGATGTTTTGATAAACATAAGTATTGTGTGGGATGACAATCCATGAAATAAAACCGTTCAAGTTTTTGGTTATGTCTTTATATTATACTTGTGTTAATGTTACAGCACTAGAAAGCCGTTACGGAATACAATTCCTCATCGGTGGAACCACAATTATTGAGCTGTTATATCCATCCAAATGACCTTGACCTTTATCTAGCAGCCTCTGTTTCTATTTGTGTCAGATGAAGATATGAATCAAATCTTATGGCAGTCAAATACCTGAAACCAGAGTTGTCACAAGACATCATAGCTTGCCTGCACAACATAAATTTTATTATTTCTCAGTTTAACAAAAACTTTAACATTTATTGGTTGCAGGAGCTCACGCACACGCCGGAGCGTGGCATTATCTTTTCTCACTTATGTGCAGGCTAGATAAAAACTGCAAGATTTTTAAGTACATTGCTGAATGCTGGAAAGGCAAATGACTATAATTCAACTCACGTTTGTTTCAAGTATTTTCATTGATCAGATTTCTTTCTGTATTAGGTTTGCATGAATGGATATTTTTTTCATAGAAGTATGAAAGAACTGGAGAAATTGCACATGTAATCTAATTCGCCACGCAAAAAAGTCCAATTCTTTCATACTCTCATAAAAAATTAATTTCCTTTCTATAGTAACAGCGTTACATAAGACACCTCTAAAGATTAGAATTGCCCAGGACTGGAAAAATCGACTAAAATGTTCCAGGCAAACGTTTAATGCGACATCTGAGACATTTGAGCTACTACAATTAAGTTAGCATCAATTACATTGCACTACCATCTCGATCCCATCGCACTTAAATACGATGGCTACTCGAGGGAAATGCGGTTGCTTCACGCAGTCGTGTTGTATTCCTTACATAATCCGAAAATTCTTGTTTCATTCGTATTGTCTTCGTGAGGTGAACATTACCGATGGTACCGATGGTGACACGAAGTTAAAACAAAGATGGCACGATTTTACAAAATGCACTCACGATAGCTTTGCGAAAGGCAAAATGTTTATACGAATTCCACACGAAAAGGAACCTTCGACAATTTCTTGACATGCCAAAGATTTTGTGAACCTCATGATGTTGCTACCGAAGTCTGAAAAACTGAAGAGGTGGTCATACGATGATTAAAAATGCCTTCACGAATAGCCGATGGTTTCACGATCAGAGGCGAATTTAATCAATTTCATTTTCGTTAGGCCATCTGTTGTCAATTTCGGGACAGTGTGACGCAGGCTACAGGTGTTGGTATTGAGAAGTTAACACGCAATTGTAAAGCTTGTTTCCGATGTGGAAACTTTATACATTGAATCTAGCTACTTTTTAAGTAATTGTTGAAAGATATTGCACCTTAGGCCTATAAAGACCGTCATCACTATGTTGTCAATATGTATTGGTATATGTATATGTTTTCCAATATTATGCTGGATATATATGTCCCATAGTTCTATGTTTTTTCCATTCTCAATTTTGATTTCAGACGTGGCAGCTGTAGCTAGCTAAACAGAAGCAGCTCACCTGATCTTACTTCTCTGGTGGAAATTCACATGTTAACTCTTTCAAAGTTTTTTTTTTTTACTTTGGGATTTTGACATGGACTGTTGCGTTTGATATAGTACAATTTTCTGTTTCCCATTATTAAAGACCGAAGCAACTGTAGTTTTGTTTAAACACATTCATGATCTGTCGAAATTTAAACATCTGTATAAATTAAATTAAATCAAGACATTGTCAAAGAATTAATATATACAAAACATATTCAATGTTGACCGTAGGTTGAAAATGTGTGAAATTGTGATAGAAGTGAAAGATTTACTACAGCCCGGGATGACACCAAGGTTAGCGGAAACATTGATGACATTTTTGAACATTTTATTCATTTGCAGTTGAAATATCTGTTTTAATTTAAGAACTTATAGCATCAATTAATTTCCCCGTCGTTTTGATAATTGCAAACTAATATTCTAAATTAAGAGAAAAATCTTCCCTATTATGATCAAATTAAGAAAGCAAGATATTATTGTCATGTTTGCTGCAAACACAAAATGCATGGAATAAGTTTAAATAAGCTTGCGCTCATTCTTGAATCCAGTTTTCAGTTTGTTTTGCATTGTATTATTTGTATTTACTGATAAATATATATTGTTTAAACTAAACAAACTGCAGATATACAGGTCAAGTCCAACAGTTTAGTCCCCATTAAATATGGGTAACAAACAAATATTATCATAACATATAACAAACTATTAAATATACAAAACGCAATTCCTTGGCGCATAACATTAGCCGAAAACACAATTATCTCCCTTCATAGAATTCAGACGCTGAAAACCGTCCTTGTATATCAATGTTTTCAACAACAACAATACTACTACTGCTACTACTTATAATAATAATAATGATATTGTTTCAAAATAAATAATCTCCTTTCTTTGTTATTCAAAAACAAACATACCAATTTATGTCCGAATCACAATCCCGAAGTAAAGTAAAAACTTTGAAACGGAAAAGTTAGGTTAGACACGTAAACTCCCACCATGTAAGTGAGACCGGGTGCCCGGAAGGGTTAGCACCTTCTGTTTAGCTAGCTACACCCGCCACGTGTGTAATCAAAATTGAGTGAAAGGAACATAGAACTATGATATAATTCCATAAGACATCTCTTTTAATTATGAAATGGACGCTTAACCTGAAAATAAAACCATTAACCATATTTACTAAGTATCAGGTTTTGATCATTTCTAATTATAAAATAATATCATTCAAGATAAAATAGAATCTTGCTCACGTAAAGTACCTAGCTAGACAGGAAGAGTTTACTTTGCAGAAGCAGTCGGTCTTGTTTTCCTAGTGGAATTTTACGTGTTGATCTTACATTTGTGTAATTTGGCCATCTTTGGTTTTGAGGGTTTGACATGAACCAGTATGCTTTTTTCAATGAAATTACTGAAATGAAACCAAACTGATATTTGAACATTAAGAAACGATTTAATTTTTTCAAAAACCTCGATATTCTTTTCTTTTACATAAAGAAATTGTTATCTATTTAAAATATTATTATTGTGATTATTCTCTATATCCAGAGTTTTAAGACTTTATGCATATTACATTGTTTAGTGTTACACGGACATTGATGCACCAGATTACAATCGAAACCATTTATAAGAGACCACAAATAAAGTATTTCCATGTCACTCTTTACATCTTCCAGATGTTCATGGTTGAATTGAAATCGTGCCTGAATTCCATTTCATACATGTTCTAATTTACATAAAATTAAAATCTAATCAATTAACATTCTTTTTAATTTTATTATATATGTAATTGTTTATGTCAGCTGTACTGTACATTTATTTCCATGATCAAACTATTGTTTAAACTAAAGTGAAATAACACATTATAGTACTACACGTTACTGCTTTCAAGGTAGTAAACAGTAGACGCGTATGCGGAGACATATTCCACGATTAAAATATTCTTTTTATTTAGATTTATTTGATTATCTATGGGAAAAGAACGTAACTTCACTGTCATAAACAGACCGGATCTGACAGTAATCATATTATATATATCTCGTTGTAATGTTTTTACTTATTTTGTTCATATAAATTATATACTTCTTAAAATTAAAAATTCCTCAAAAGCTAAGCCATATTTAATCTTCAGAGTTTGGCCCTAGGAGGATTTGGTAAAATATATTTTGGCGCCTCTATATTTCGCAATTCAACATCTTAAAGTATTTGGATCTGATGCCTGATGGTCCTGTACTTGTGTAATTATGGAAACATGTCTCTGTCTGTTTCCAAGTCTTGTCGTTGGACTGTATCGATGTTACTGAAGTATCATTTCTTACCGTAATCATTCGTTACCTTTTTTACTTTTCATTTGAACGTTTTCTTCATTTGATCCATATTTCGGCAGTAGCTGGTAGCGTTTCGTATTCATATATCGGCCATTTGGCAGTCAAGCTTTGAGTCCTTTTCCTAAGTTCAGTGTTAAACGTTCGACGCGTCTGCACTGTATTATAGGGTTACTGAACTGATATTGTGAAATATTGTCCCGAGTTGACTCGACATTTGTACGAGCTTGCGAGTGCAAATATCCAGTCAACGAGGGACAATATTTCACAATATCAGTTCAATAACCCTTTTATTATATAGCAAAATAAATTTCGTTTACTTTCGTCAAGTATTTCTTGTAAAATACCATTTTGTTGTACAATACATAAATATTCCGCTAGTTCTTGTAAATGGATATAAGAACTAGTGCAATATGACAAACAACACAGCGATGACGTCGATAACAATCGTATGACGTCATAAACGATAGCGTCATGTGACAAAACGTGCAATATGAAAAAATTGATTCGGGAAACATCGGACTGGAACAAAGTTAGCGTGCAAATATCGGTATATATTGCACGCTAACACCTCGGGATTTAACGGTTAATTTCTATGCGAAGCATATATTGCTATATAATAAATAATTCCATTGCTTGTCGAGTTGTTTCTTTATTCGTAAGAAGCGTAACTAATACAGAACCTTGTTAATTCCTGAGAGAAGTCTGTTGCCAAATCATTCAACTCAAGATGAAAATATATAGATGACGTTCTATCTCTTAATAAGCATAAATCTAGAGACTATGGAAATTTAATTAACCATTAAACTAGCGCGCGTTATTCGGTTTGCTTTGCACGGCAATGGAAGTTATAGCACAATAAACGCAATTTCTAGACAGTTCAATGGTTATATTTAAATTTCGCATTTTTTGAAAATCTTTCTTTTGTTTTTGAATCCTGAAATAAATTAAAAACACTGTCGTGTACGACATGCAATTTCAATTCCTGGAACAGCCTATCAATGACGTCACGGGCATAGGTGTCAGCAAGAAATGAGTGACGTCACATTAGCAAATGCAATTATAGTCCTATAACTTCATTTGGTCTAAAACAGAGTTTAATACAATCAAACACCATAAATGTAAATATTCTATATTAGCGAGCTTGAAATAAAACATACGACTGATTTTACAAGTTCTGCTTCATATTGAGACTTGTATCTCAGTTATGACGCCTAACGTTTACATTTGGAACTCTATGATAAACGTGATGACTTCAATTTGATTTAATTGTCAACTTTCCTTTTCTATGTAGCATTATGCATGCTTCTCCTGCGAATGGTGTAACAAGCTATGGTAGATCTTGTTCCCATTATGGGAACTTCATACAACGGAGCAAACTGCTTGTACAAATAAATTGTTGACACAGGGATATTTCTAGCCTATGCTTATTATGACAGTCATCATAGTAGTGTTGATAAGTGATATATCTTTGTGTCAAGGATTGCCGTGGAAATATTTGACGTCCCATCGTACCATGTTCTTTTCACTTTTAATTTGATTACATAAATTTGTCAGTTTTACTTTGCTGTGGGATTGTGATTTGGACATCGATTAATATCTTTGTTTTTGATTTGCAGAACCTTCTTGATTTATATATGAATTACTCGTACCCTTACCTTACCGTAACCTTAATGCTATCCTTGTCATAATGCCGCAACCCTATCCTTCCATTTTTGTCTATCATTCGCTACTGCTTTGTCTGTAGTCCACCCAGTGGCGTTGCTTTCCATTTCTGTTGTTCTTCTTCGTGTGGACTAAGGTCTTCACCATTTTCTTTTCAACCTAGTGGTGCTGTTTTGCAGTCATTTGTTCCCTCTTTTCTTAGTATGTATTCGAAGCAGTTACATTTTCTTCTGATCTCACAGCTTGTGATTTTGGTCTAGCTGTGTTTTTAAAAATATTTTTCCATATGGAACTTCCTGTTGCCATCTAACTCTTAGTATTGAAATGCTAAGCCAAATCACTGACTTAGCTATTTATTTATCTATTTATTATGTAGCTAAGAATTAGATATTTAATTATGTTCAACTGATGAATCAATTAGCTACTTAATTATTTATTTATTTATCTATTATTTATTTATTATTTAGCTAATTAATTATTTATTTAATTAGCTATTTATTCATTATTTTCACCTGATAAATTCTACCCAGGATGGATGACCTAGTTAGGTAATCCAATTATTCATTCTTGTTTCCTTCTGAAAAGTTGTAAATCTAAAATACTGGCGACCATGCCATCTCTTGAACTTGTTGTGTAATAATCCATCCATTTTTAACTTCTCAATGAGACAAGACATCCCATTTTTATGATAAATAAATCATTTTGTTTTCACTTGTGCCATGTGCACTTTACAATTTTATCCAAAACACAATGTAGTAACGGCCCTTGAATACTATAACAGTCTATATTGGATATATAGTTATGCAATACGGGTTAAGTTAAAGGTAAAACTAAGTGATAAATAAGCATAACTATGTTGGTTATGGGTGATTTAATTTAAGTGAGGGTATTTAATAATAAATTTAACCTATGATTATTTATTTTTTTATCTTTTATTTTATTTTTTTATTATATTTTTCTCTGTTTTATTTTTGTACAAACATGTATAATATTTTAAATCTGAAAATTCAACATATGGTAATGTTTGAACAAGACAAGATAGAGCAGACAATACTTGGGTACATCTGCCTATTGTAAAGGGGGCGGGGCTTAACTAGCATCTCAGGATGAAAGTGATGCAAACTAGCATCCCAACATGTTAGTTACAGGTGTGCAAACAAACAAGTACACATGCAAGTTGTATTCACTATATAAACTGCAGTCAGAAACAGCAGAGCGGGTTTGCGTGATTCCAAACCCTTACCACATTGATTCTCCTTGTAAGTACAAATAATTTTTAAAGTTTATTAATTTGGAACAGAGAAAGAAAAGTTTAAATTTATTTTTAATTTTTTTTATTATAATTAGTTTCCAATTTATTATTATTTTATTAATATCTATTCGATATTAATTTAGTATTTTACATTAGAAATTTAATCAAATTAACTATCATTCCACGAAATTTCTGTTGAACATTGTGGTATTTTATTAGCATTCCCTTGCAACACTGCGAGTTTCCAGTGTTTGTATTTTACTAATTTACTAATAATTATTTGCAGCACTGCGAGTTTCCAGTGCTGTATTTCATTAACATTCCTGTGCAACACTGCGTGATTCCAGTGTTTGTATTTTACTAATTATATTGTGCAACACTGCGTGATTCCAGTGTTTGTATTTTACTAACTATATTGCAACACTGCGTGATTCCAGTGTTTGTATTTACTAACTATATTGTGCAACACTGCGTGATTCCAGTGTTTGTATTTACTAACTAATTGTGCAACACTGCGTGATTCCAGTGTTTGTATTTTACTAACTATATTGTGCAACACTGCGTGATTCCAGTGTTTGTATTTTACTAACTATATAGTGCAGCACTGCGTGATTCCAGTGTTTGTATATTACTAACTAGAAACTGTATACTTCCTGTGTGGGTATATCTACCTCAGTTTTATAAACGAGCACTTGTTTTACTGCACTAGTAGTTAAATATTCATTCTGAATTTTTGTTTCCTTAACTTTTAAGCTGTTAAGAGTATTTTTTTTGTATTAATCTTATTTATATAGTCAATGATGCTTAAGTAGATTATTTTAGAATTTTTATAGTCTTTTTGTTTAGAGTTAGTATTTTAGTCCTAGAGAGGAAACAGTTACTTCCATTAAATAGATTTCATATATGTTGTCATATTTTAGCGTAGTTGTTTATTCTATTTTTGATAACTGTTTTATCAGTATTTTAAAAGAGATAAGAGTTTCATGAAAGTTTTCAGAACAAGTCTTGCCTTAAAGATTATATTTTTTATGGAGGCTTTACTAGTCCCTTATGAATAATTGATATTGTGGTTACTTATATATCTTTTATTTTTATACATTATTTTTATACAATTTTAAAGTCCGGTTGCAATAGTTAATTCTGATTTAAGCAAGTGCTCCAGTGTTTGAGTTCCTTAGCTTGTTGGTTGTTAAACTGTTAATCATAGTTTCAGAGTGTGTTGAAACTAAAGTTGTTGTTGGTCCAGAACTGCGAGATTCCAGTTCTTGGATAGTATTACCTACAGTTGTTTGACAGTTGGTTCACTGTTGAGATTATTTCTTGATCCGGAACTGCGAGATTCCAGTTCTGAGATTTTCCGAGACTGCGAGATTCCAGTCTTGAGACTTTTCTAAATAAATTTCTATGTTTTGTATGTCGTTGTTTGTCAAGTTATTTAGTGAAGTGATTTGCATTAGTAGTGGTTTAAAGTTAGTCCGAGTGACTGTGCTCTAGTTGAGCCTATTTTAGTGGTTAACCCTATAGTCAGTGATTGACTGCTCCAGTAGTGAGCCTTTTAAGTGGTCCCCGCATGACCCATTTTTATTTGAGGTGAGAACCCCTCTTGTTGCGCAACCAATTAGTTGAACCAGGTTGAGTGATTCCCTGTTCATTTGTTATTTATTTCCAACTAGGATTGAGTGATTCTCCTGTTGGACCCAATCAGGTTGAGTGATTCCCTGTTGGGCTATCCTGATCCGTGTGACGTGTCAAACTGATCACTTGGCCGTTACATTGGTAGTTTTTGGTGTCAGAAGTGGGATCTAAGTGGCATTGTAATTGTGTTGATCGAGTACTGGGCTAAGGTTATCCAGTGAGAGTGGTACTTTTGGGAAGAAGAACATCAGCTCAGGAAGTCCGTGGTTACATCCCTTGGATCCAGTGAGACGAGCCTATGCTCTGAGTTTGTAGTTTGTTTTGTTTACCTTGTTTGTGGAACTTGTGACTTCCCCTGTTGTATTTCATCAGCTGTTGCAGAGACAAAAGGTCGTTGGCGAGTTACTTTCCAAAGCAGGAAGGTGTACTAGAAACTGCACTGTTGGTCCAACAGAAGTTTGGAACAGTGATTTTTGCATATCAGTTTCCGTCACATATATATTTAGATTTATTGCGAAGAGCAATTGAGTTATATTATTTAGAAGTTTGGAGTTTTTGACATTTTGATGAGTTATGAGTAGTGGTTATTCAGTTTTAAGAAGAAATTTGAAGTAAGTGCTTTATTGAGAAGGTGAAAAGTTTGATTACTTGAGTTTTAGTATAGTTCTGGGAAAGAACTTTGTTGGTTAAGCCGTTTATTTTTGTGGGTGTATTGAATTTATGTATTGTTCGTTTTGTCATTTGTAAATCCTAGGTACTGGTTTTTGTTTTGTGCTGTTTTTTTATGTACACCATTTTCAACTTACTTAGAAGTTCATTTTTTTACACTTTTTTACAATTTTATTGCAACCTTAAACCACAATATCTTTTATTCATATAAAGTAAATTTAACATTTTTGAGATACATTTTCTCATAATTTATATTACGATAGTGTCTCATAAGTCCTATAAGTAGAAAAGTCATGCCTAATAAACGTAGTTATAATCTTAGAAGGCAAAGTCGAGGGCAGAGCCACCTGAGGATATTGATGAAGTCAGAGCGGACAACCACAAGGTCAACTAAATGCCGTTCTAGAAGACAACCCTTTTCGTGCACTAGCAGTTCAATCTGAAGACCCCTCTGGAGATCTGCCAAGAAGAAGTGCAACACCAACAGCAAGTAGTTATGGCGGAGATCAAATTGTAGTTCAGGCAAATGTACACAGAGAAGATCCTCATGCTATGACAGTACCATGTGTATCAAATCACAGTACCGACAATGTTGAAGAGACCCAGTTAGAAGTTCAAGCTACAGAACCAAATCCTGGTTCCAACCCCGATTCAATGAGTCGTTTATTGAATCTCATGACTAATATGCAGGAACACAACCAGAAGATGATGTTAGAGTTAAAACAAGCACTGACAGGGAACGATGCCCCCGATTCAGAAAGAAGCAAACATGGCAAGGGTGTTAGGCAAACTAGGCCAGTGGTGATAACTGAAGATTCACTCAGTGAAGAATCTGAAGGTGAAAGTAGTAATGCTGAAACAGACAATGACGAAACCGAGCTTTACGATATTGTCAAGCCAAAAGATAAAGATACATTAGTCCTAAAAAGTACAAGATTACCCCCATTCAATGGAAATGAACGAGAGCAATGGAAGGTGTGGAAAAATAGATTTGAGACGTCACCAAACGCAAAGGCTGGAATAAAGAAGAAATGCTGACGAGATTTTACAAAAGCTACAGGGATCAGCCGCCAACTTTGTTTTTGACCAGTTGTCTGCAAAGACACGTTGTAATTATGACAAACTAACACGAGAACTTGACAGTCGATATGGTGTCATAGAAATGAGGAAGACTTTCAAGTCCCAGTTCAGCAACCGAAGCCAACGAATGAGTGAGACCCCTGAAGAATATGCAGCTGAGCTGAAGCGACTATACGATAAGGCATATCCAGATCGTAATGAGAAAACCAGACAAGAAGATTTGCTACGCCGTTATTTAGATGGTTTACAAGACAATAAAGCCAGGTTTGAAGTCGAATATAATAAAGACCCATCAACTATAGACGCTGTATGCCAAGTTGTTAACTTCATGGAAACCCGCCACAGGTCGCATCACTATTCAGACTCGTATGATCGACCATATCGCCGACCAGCTCGTTCTGTCAAAGTAGCGGTAGGAAAAGGTTCAAGGCCCACTTATGGCCCGAGTAGACCAGTTGGTAATAATAACAGTGGCAAGCTCGGATGGGATAGGAAACAAAGAAATGTACCTTCCAATGAGAGGTCTATTAATGAAACACACATTAACACCCTTATGGAAAAGTTGAACCAGATGGAAAGTGAGCTCAAGGTGTTGAAGGGAAATGGAAGACCCAGTTTAAACTCTCAAAGGGGAAACAGAACACAGAATAATGTAGTATGTTATCGCTGTGGTGAACCTGGACACTATGCAAATGAATGCAGTAATCCACTCCAGAATTCCCTGCCATATCATCAAAACAACCCTCGACGCAACCAACCAAATCCAAGTAATAATCAAGTGGCTTCATGGGGAACTTCAAATAATCAAGGACAGAATGATCCAAAACAAAATCTTCAAGGCCAATCACAAATACCCAACCAGGGTCAACGAGCACCATTTACGGACAGCAGGCAGAATACTTCTACCAGCTTAAACCCTGCAGCACCATTATTTACGTTAAACTAGAAAGGACTGTTGTAGAAGGCCAACAAACAGTCCAAGATAATAACAAAAGTGGCCTAACAGAACATGATAGAGAGGAAAATATGAAATCAGATGAAGTTAAATTGATACATGATGAGGAAAACAGAAACCGCTGGAGAAAAAGAATTCCAAATGATGCAGGTGTATATGTACAAGGAAAATTAAATGGTGTCGAAGTCATTTTTACAACAGATACAGGAGCATCCAAAACCATTATAGCTGAAAGAATATACAAAAGTATACCAATAGATAGGACCTGCCTTATCAAAAGCCACCAACATAACTGGAGCAGGGGGCAATATTTTAAACAACCTTGGAAAAGCAGATTTTGTATTTCAATTGGGGCCTGTGGAAGTAAAAAGTGAGCTATTGTTGCTAAAATCCAAGATGACGGTTTGCTGGGGATCGATATATTGCAGAACGGAGACGAAGGCCCAGCCGATATATTATTAAGTGAAGGAAAAATACGATTAAATGGAGCTGAAATTCCCTGCGTACAAGTTGGCATGCCAGAAGAAATTTGTCAAGTAAAGTCAGCTGATAACTACACTATTCCAGGATACAGTGAAGCAATAATTGATACATTTATTGAACCGAGACCTCCCTATAGTGAAGTTCTTCTAGAGCCAACAGCATATTTTAATGACCATTATCCCCTTAAAATGGCTTCAAGTGTTGTCGACATTGCTGGCAATGTAACTGTTAAAGTAAGAATATTGAACTTGTTTCCTACAGAGGCCAATATACACCTAGATGCTGTTATTGGAAATGCTGAACCATTTAACCAACTACATGTATTATTGGATGAAGAAGAACAGACTGAAATTGCAAACTTTGACCAAGTGCGGCAGCTGAAATTTACAGATGTCCAGGAGAATGAAACCAGCATAAAAGAAAACCCTTAACACAGACGAGATCAGGTGGCAATGAAATAATACCTGTGACTTAAATGTAGTCACACCGTTCCTGAACACTTAAAAGAATTGTATGACCGAGCTATAAAGAATTGCACTCCTACAGAAGCCAAGTTAATAGCAGAAACCCTAATACAGTCTCAGGACGCATTCTCGAAAAATGAACATGATTTAGGCTTAACTCATCTTGTCGAACTTACAATTGATACCGGGAATGCCCGCCCTATCAAACAACGACCTAGGAGAGTGCCAATGGCATTTGCAGACGAAGAAAAGAAAATCATTGAGCAACTTGAACAGCAAAATGTTATCAGACCATCGTGTAGTCCATGGGCGTCACCATTAGTACTAGTTCGTAAACGAAATGGAAAAATAAGGCCATGTGTAGATTACCGACTTGTGAATCAAGTTACAGTTAAAGATAGTTTTCCCTTACCACGAATACAAGATTGTCTAGATGCAGTGGCAGGAGCTACTTATTTTCAACATTTGATTTAACATCCGGGTATCATCAGATTCCAGTTAAGGAAGAGGATATCCCAAAAACTGCTTTTGTGACTAAGTATGGCTTATGGGAATTTTCTACGCTCCCATTTGGAATGACGAATGGCCCTGCCTGTTGTCAGCGACTGATGGAAATTGTGTTAAACGGATTACAATGGCAAACTTGTCTAATATATATTGATGACATCATTGTCTATGGGCGCAATTTTACGGAACATATGCAAAGACTGACCGAAGTCCTGAAAAGAATAAAGGCTGCTGGACTGAAGATGAAACCAGAAAAGTGTCATCTACTACAGGAGGAAGTGGAATTTTTAGGTCATGTTGTATCAAAGAATGGCGTAAAACCAAATATGGACAATGTTGCAAAATTATTACAGTCACCGGAACCCACTACCGTAACCGAAGTGAGACAAATTTTGGGAATGGGCAGCTATTATCGGAGGTTTATACCAAAATTTTCTGAGTTAGTTAGGCCTCTAGTCAAACTTACGCACAAGAACAGTGAATTTAAATGGACAACGAATTGCCAAAATGCATTTGATAAATTAAAACAAACTCTAGCAAGTCCAGATATCATGGCATACCCAATGAATGATGGCGAATTTATACTGGACACAGATGCAAGCGACTTTGCATTAGGTGCAGTACTAAGTCAGATCCAGGACAACAGAGAAAAGTGATAGCTTATGGAAGTCGGACAATGAGTAAATGTGAAAGGAACTACTGTGTAACCGACAAGGAGCTACTAGCTGTACGATATTTCGTGGAATACTATCGACAGTATTTACTAGGCAGAAAATTCAGAGTGAGAACAGATCACCAAGCCCTTGTATGGTTGTTCAGCCTCAAAGAACCAAAAGGCCGTATTGCCCGGTGGATAGAAATCCTGTCGCCATATGACTTCTCAGTGGAACATAGACCAGGTACAAAGCATGGGAACGCAGATTTCATGTCTCGATGTGCTAGCCCACGTGAATGTGAATGCTATAAAGCGGATAACATGGAATATTTGAAGTGTGGTCCTTGTAGGAAATGTCAGAAAAGAAATACGGAAATGTTCGGTAAATATCAAATGAATCAAACAGAGATAGGGGCTTCCGTCAAAGCAGAGGGTAAAACTGAGGATCTAATAGATGCCAGTCCAAACCAGCAACCATTGCTAGTGAACCCGCAAGTCCAAGCAAAGCAGAGGGTACCCCGAAAATCATTACTAGAATGGTAACAACAAGGTCACAAAGTAAGGACACAACTCCTGACCTTCAACCAAATACACCGTCCAAGGTACCAACTTGGGTTGATCAAAACATCAATAAAATTCGAAAGATGCAGGAAACAGATATTGACATTGGTCCTATAAGTCAAGCAATGAAAATCGGAAAACGACCATTGTATTCGGAAGTTGTGACTCTAAGTCCTGCAACCAGACACTATTGGCAGTTATGGGATTCCTTGGAGTTACATAATAGCATTTTGTTCCGACGCTTCTACAGAAGAGATACTAGCGGTGAACATTTACAACTTATGGTTCCAAAAGCCCTAAAGCAGGAAATCATGTACCAAATGCACAACGTTATTACATCAGGACACCTCGGAAGAAAGAAAACAAGAGAAAAGACTTTACAACGGTTTTATTGGTTCGAACTCAGAGAGGACGTGAATAACTATGTAATGAAGTGTGAAATTTGTGCTGCTACTAAACCCCCAATCAGGAATCCACGAGCACCAATGGGAACAATGACAGTTGGAGCACCTCTAGATCGTCTTTGTACAGATATATTAGGGCCATTACCCCTTACACCCAGAGGAAATCGACATATCTTATTGGTCACTGATCACTTCTCTAAATGGGTGGAAATATTTGCTATTCCAGACCAAACAGCCATCACTTGTGCTGGAGTAATACTAAATGAAGTTATTTGCCGCTATGGTTGTCCATTATATATCCACTCCGATCAAGGGCGTAATTATGAAAGTGAAATTTTAGTGAACTATGCAGAATGCTAGAAATAAAGAAAACCCGAACCAGTGCCAGAAATCCACGTTGTAATGGGTTAGCCGAACGTTTTAACAAAACACTAGTTAGAATGATTAGAGCCTACCTTCGTGGACAACAGACAGACTGGGATTTAAACTTGGGTTGTTTAGCAGCTGCATACCGAGCAACACCACAAGAGTCAACAAGAGTGACCCCAAATTTACTCATGTTGGGTCGTGAAGTCCGATTACCAACTGAAATCATATATGGCAGTACTACTGAGATACCGGGGAATGTAATAACAATTATGGTCAATATGTGGAGACACTACGTGACAATCTTCAGAACGCCCACGAAATTGCAAGAAAACACCTGGGTTCAGCTGCCAAGCGCCAGAAGGATTCTTATGATTCTAAACTATCCGTGTACAATTACCAGATAGGAGATTTAGTATGGTATTTAAACGAAGCTAGAAAAGTTGGTGTTTGTCATAAATTACAGCCCGCTTATGTTGGACCATGCCTTATAACACGAAAGTTCAACGACCTGAACTACCAAATACTTACTGATAGAGAGGGCCATATTAAGACGGTTCATCACAACAAAATGAAACCATATGAGTGTGACCAAATACCAAAATGGCTAGAAAAGGAGAAGAGACATGTGATGAATCTGGCCAAATTATGAGATTTACCTGATAGCAGACACTGCTTCTTATGTGTTCTTGTATATCTATTCAATGCATGCTAAAATTAGATAAGATAGAAAATTAATTGTGCCTGAGGTAGTGCGGTACTAAATCTTGTACATTAACATAGAATAGAAATGTTTGTCTAAATAATGTTAGCAGTATAGCTTGTTCTATCCTTATATTTGTTTTACTAATTCTTGATTAACCCATGTTCAAGAGGAGATTTAAGTAACGAGTATACAATTTTCCCTTTCTCTGTTCCTACATATAAAAGAGCGATTTTTTAAAAATTTTTTTTGTTTGTTACATATATATATATATTATAATCTTTCCTTTTATATATTATCTTAGTAAGTTTAATTTTTTCTTTACTTTTCAATTTGTCCTATATTTCTCTATACATTACAGTTTTTTTTTTTAATTTAAATAATAATAATAATAATAATAATAATAATCCTTATTATTAATGGTACTTCTGAAAAATTGCAAACTGATGGTAACGGAAAGTTTTGGCAATGGCAGTAACATATACTTATTAAATTTACTTGTCTTATCATTTTGCACTACTGCCTTAATAAGATAAGTCTGAAAGGCAAAGTTTCACCATGTTACATAATCTGATGATTCAGTCGTCTCGAATATACCCTTTGTATATTTGCAGAAACAAGACTAGTAGCCAATATGAGTGGACTAGCCTATCAATGTAATTATTGCTCTAAACCATATGTTAACACCAAAGGGAGAGTGAAGACCCATGTTTATAAATATCATTTGCCCTTGGAAAGGTCGCCGTATTACTGTGGATTATGTTTGTTTAGATGTGAGAGCCAGCGAGAACTGCAGAGACATAGGATTGGCTACCCGTTACATCGTCAGCGTGTCTCAGATTATTCTGCCACAGATCCCCAGTTCTCCGACGAGAAGTATTTACACTCGTCAGAGCCCCACATATCCTAGGGGAAAAGGATTTCAAGTGTCTCAACGTGCCATACCAACCAAAGAAGAAGACAGTCACTTCTCCACTGCCAGTAGTATCCAGTGAACAGGAAGATGCATCACTGCATTATTTCGACATCGAGAAGTGGCTTGAGGAGCAACCTCCATTTAACCCAACAGCACAACCACACAGTCAGTCCGAGGAAGACACAAAAGATAATTCACCATCCCGTCCACAAGAAGAAAATCCCCCTCAAAATATCGACCACTTCGAATTAGACCTAGACGAGAGCAATTCCGCCATTGATTCATCTCCAAGTTCCCCCGCTTCATCCTCCTCAACAACAGAAGCAAGTTCCGGAGGCAATGATACCATAATCAAAGAATTGGCAGAATTTACAAAAATCTTAACAGAAAACACCAACATCATAAAAAATTTAGAAAAGAAAATCAACAAATTAGAAGATACGGTCTACCGCCAATCTCGCTACATCAGAGATCTTGAAACAAGGCGACATCCTAGGGACCGATCAAGATCACCCTTACATACAAGAAGTCATCGATAGTTTTTTTAGTTTTTAAGTTGTTTTGTTAAGTCTATTTGTTTACACATTTTTTGCTTGAATTTAAAAAAAAATACTCATTCAAATCCTAGTTTAAATATTTTTTATAACTGTGATGAAAATTGCTCATTGTTTTAACTCAGGATATTTATCATCAATATAAACTTATCAAAATTATGGCTAACATACTCCAGATTGTGGTTATTAATTATGCTACTGTGGTGCCTAGCTGTCATTATTTAAAATCTATCTTAAGTAACTAAGTGTGTGAATTTTGTTATTATCACACCAATATGTTTTGATTTTATGTAAAAAAAAACTGTTCATGTGTTCATGGGGACATTGAACACATAAGCAGAGGGTGATGAAATGCTAAGCCAAATCACTGACTTAGCTATTTATTTATCTATTTATTATGTAGCTAAGAATTAGATATTTAATTATGTTCAACTGATGAATCAATTAGCTACTTAATTATTTATTTATTTATCTAATTTATTTATTATTTAGCTAATTAATTATTTATTTAATTAGCTATTTATTCATTATTTTCACCTGATAAATTCTACCCAGGATGGATGACCTAGTTAGGTAATCCAATTATTCATTCTTGTTTCCTTCTGAAAGTTGTAAATCTAAAATACTGGCGACCATGCCATCTCTTGAACTTGTTGTGTAATAATCCATCCATTTTTAACTTCTCAATGAGACAAGACATCCCATTTTTATGATAAATAAATCATTTTGTTTTCACTTGTGCCATGTGCACTTTAATTTTATCAAAACACAATGTAGTAACGGCCCTTGAATACTATAACAGTCTATATTGGATATATAGTTATGCAATACGGGTTAAGTTAAAGGTAAAACTAAGTGATAAATAAGCATAACTATGTGGTTATGGGTGATTTATTTAAGTGAGGGTATTTAATAATAAATTTAACCTATGATTATTTATTTTTTTATCTTTTATTTTATTTTTTTATTATATTTTTCTCTGTTTTATTTTTGTACAAACATGTATAATATTTTAAATCTGAAAATTCAACATATGGTAATGTTTGAACAAGACAAGATAGAGCAGACAATACTTGGGTACATCTGCCTATTGTAAAGGGGGCGGGGCTTAACTAGCATCTCAGGATGAAAGTGATGCAAACTAGCATCCCAACATGTTAGTTACAGGTGTGCAAACAAACAAGTACACATGCAAGTTGTATTCACTATATAAACTGCAGTCAGAAACAGCAGAGCGGGTTTGCGTGATTCCAAACCCTTACCACATTGATTCTCCTTGTAAGTACAAATAATTTTTAAAGTTTATTAATTTGGAACAGAGAAAGAAAAGTTTAAATTTATTTTTAATTTTTTTATTATAATTAGTTTGGCTATTTTTTTATACAAATATTTTGGTTTCATAAAGTTCTTTTAAAACAATTTATTATATTTTATTAATATCTATTCGATATTAATTTAGTATTTTACATTAGAAATTTAATCAAATTAACTATCATTCCACGAAATTTCTGTTGAACATTGTGGTATTTTATTAGCATTCCCTTGCAACACTGCGAGTTTCCAGTGTTTGTATTTTACTAATTTACTAATAATTATTTGCAGCACTGCGAGTTTCCAGTGCTGTATTTCATTAACATTCCTGTGCAACACTGCGTGATTCCAGTGTTTGTATTTTACTAATTATATTGTGCAACACTGCGTGATTCCAGTGTTTGTATTTTACTAACTATATACTGCAGCACTGCGTGATTCCAGTGTTTGTATTCTACTAACTATATTGTGCAACACTGCGTGATTCCAGTGTTTGTATTTTACTAACTAAATTGTGCAACACTGCGTGATTCCAGTGTTTGTATTTTACTAACTATATTGTGCAACACTGCGTGATTCCAGTGTTTGTATTTTACTAACTATATAGTGCAGCACTGCGTGATTCCAGTGTTTGTATATTACTAACTAGAAAACTGTATACTTCCTGTGTGGGTATATCTACCTCAGTTTTATAAATGAGCACTTGTTTTACTGCACTACCGGTAGTTAAATATTCATTCTGAATTTTTGTTTCCTTAACTTTCAAGCTGTTAAGAGTATTTTTTTTGTATTAATCTTATTTATATAGTCAATGATGCTTAAGTAGATTATTTTAGAATTTTTATAGTCCATTTTTGTTTAGAGTTAGTATTTTAGTCCTAGAGAGGAAACAGTTACTTCCATTAAATAGATTTCATATATGTAGTCATATTTTAGCGTAGTTGTTTAATTCTATTTTTGATAACTGTTTTATCAGTATTTTAAAAGAGATAAGAGTTTCATGAAAGTTTTCAGAACAAGTCTTGCCTTAAAGATTATATTTTTTATGGAGGCTTTACTAGTCCCTTATGAATAATTGATATTGTGGTTACTTATATATCTTTCTATTTTTATACATTATTTTTGATACAATTTTAAAGTCCGGTTGCAATAGTTAATTCTGATTTAAGCAAGTGCTCCAGTGTTTGAGTTCCTTAGCTTGTTGGTTGTTAAACTGTTAATCATAGTTTCAGAGTGTGTTGAAACTAAAGTTGTTGTTGGTCCAGAACTGCGAGATTCCAGTTCTTGGATAGTATTACCTACAGTTGTTTGACAGTTGGTTCACTGTTGAGATTATTTCTTGATCCGGAACTGCGAGATTCCAGTTCTGAGATTTTCCAAGACTGCGAGATTCCAGTCTTGAGACTTTTCTAAATAAATTTCTATGTTTTGTATGTCGTTGTTTGTCAAGTTATTTAGTGAAGTGATTTGCACTTAGTGGTGGTTTAAAGTTAGTCCGAGTGACTGTGCTCTAGTTGAGCCTATTTTAGTGGTTAACCCTATAGTCAGTGATTGACTGCTCCAGTAGTGAGCCTTTTAAGTGGTCCCCGCACGTGACCCATTTTTATTTGAGGTGAGAACCCCTCTTGTTGCGCAACCAATTAGTTGAACCAGGTTGAGTGATTCCCTGTTCATTTGTTATTTATTTCCAACTAGGATTGAGTGATTCTCCTGTTGGACCCAATCAGGTTGAGTGATTCCCTGTTGGGCTATCCTGATCCGTGTGACGTGTCAAACTGATCACTTGGCCGTTACAGTATCCTTCTGAGGCATTTTGTTTGGAAGATGTCTAAGAGGTGTTCATCTTTCCTCGTTATTTTCCAAGTTTCATTTCCATAAAGCAATACTGGCCTTACTGAGGTTTTAGATAGGTGCATCTTTGTATTTCTTCCAATATTTCTGGTGTTCCAAATACTTCTAAGTCTATTAAATGCCTCTAAGTGTATTTAATGCTTCTAAGTCTATAAAATACTCCACTTGTTTTCTGCAGCCTGTTCTTCCTATCGTTGTCTCCTCCTCTCTCTATCTAGTACAACAACGTGGTATATAAATCAATTTACATCTTCTACTGATTCGTTGTTGATCACGATAAGTTATTTGTTCCTGGTTATCTCCGTTCTTTCTTTGGATTTGATTTAAACCATGTCCTTGATACCTCTTCAGGCATTCTCCTAGACTTGTCATTTAGGTCTTGGATTTGGAGGATAAAAGTTCTATGTCATCAGCAAAGCCCAAATCTTCCAATGATGTTGTAAAGTCCCATCTTTTTCCTCTTCTCATTCACTCCATTTGTTGTTTTCTTTATAATCCAATCTAAAGCAAGTAGAAAGAGAAACCCTGACATTACACACACCTGTTTTACATCAGTTTTAAAAGCAAACCACTCTGATGTTTCATTTTCTTGAATGACAGCACATTCAAATCCCTCATACATCCGTCTTATAGCACTGGTGATTTTGGTAGGAATCCCATACCTTTTCATTATCTTTTAAAAGCTCTCACTGAGCACTGACTCGAATTGCCACAACATGTGTGTATATTGGAACTCTGAATTCATCTGGTTGTTCCAGTCTGTTTCTCAGAATAAATATTTGCTTTATTGTTCCTCTCCCTGGTCTCTTGTCGTCCACTTCTTCCGTAATCCTTTCAATGACCATACGGCTAAATACCTTGCTAATGACTGATAGTTATGTCACCCTAGGCCAGTTGTTAGTCTTTCAAATCTCTTTTCTTGAAAATCTTCACAGTCCTTGTTTCCATGTCTTAGTCCACGATTCTGTCTCCCATATCATATTATATATCTCTAGCAATGTGGGTGTTGTTGCATCCATATCTGGTCTTCATTAATGAAATATGTGTTATTATTGTTTTGTTGTGTATTCCATTTATGAAAATATGTATCGAATGATATGTAGCGTATTATTCTTATAGTCCGTCAGCGATATTGTGGCATTGTTAATACACAAGGGAGAGTCTATATAATATGAATAGGGATCATATATGAAAATGGTTTTGAAATGAACGCATAAGCATACGATAACACGTTATTTATATAGGCAAACAACACTGACCTGTCTGCTTGACCTTTCATTAAGAATATTCTTATAGAAGAGTCCGTCCTATATATAGGTATCAGTAGGATTCACAGTTAATTATGTGTACATAAAGTACATGATAAGTGTTCACAATATGTAGACAAAATAAACCCAGGTGATCCCTATATATAAATGCAATCGTCCATAATAATATTTAAATGAAATGTCAAGCGGACAGTTCAAAGTTGTTTAACTATACATGTTTGGGTAGAATAGACTCGTCCGTGTTTATAAACACCCTGCAAAAATATAGCTGACGGACTATATCTAGAATATAGAAAAGTTCATGTTATCCAGTTAAAGTTATAGTCACGGCCAAATTTTACAATTATTTCTTAACTTAAATCTAGAAGTGAAATCTTTATAAATTTGCGAATTGTTGATATATTTAGGAATTTAAGTTGTCGTTTTAAGGCCAAGTGGTACAAATGGATGCTGACGTTACGCACGGCGTGTACAAATCTATGCACTTTGATGGTATTATTCTAAGTCCTAACTTAAAGAGACTAATAATTTTGATAAATATCTTGCAGGGAATAAAATACATAATATCTATCGATTAAAAATATTAATGAAAATATACAAGAAAAGTATCATAAATACGATACACGGATAAATTCAACAGATGTAGATACCAGTGATTCACTGAAGATTTGTCTTTTTATACCTTCAATTGATAAAGACGCTTTTTCACAAAATTTAATTGATGATATCTTTTTTAATATTGTATCGATTTTCAAAATTCTTTCAGATTTTAAAAAATTGATACATTTTCATATTTTTTATGCACTATGACTTTTAAAATGTATTTGCAATGACGTCATGAAAATTTATACCGAAATACGGGGTGTATCTGCAGAATTGCTTACGGAGTTTCTGAGTGACGTATTTTCGAGCTCGGTGGTTTTTGAACAGTAACTCACTTTGGCCAAGTAAAATGATTTGAACTAAATTGATTTCTTCACTCTAGTCAAGATTTTGTCTCAATAGTTCAATATCTTTCTCATGTTT
Organism: Anadara kagoshimensis; assembly: GCA_021292105.1. NCBI lineage: Eukaryota > Metazoa > Mollusca > Bivalvia > Arcoida > Arcidae > Anadara > Anadara kagoshimensis. The sequence continues at coordinate 47,763,594 of CM037859.1, read as the reverse complement.
CAAATGTAGCCATTGATAATGAATGGCCTTTGATCTTGCATTTTCGAAGTATCATCATTGACTCTTATTTCGGATGATAAGGCCGTGTTCTTCCGCTATTCGAAGTAATAAATGTTTCTGAATATTACCATTTCTATCATAATTATTATTCTATAGTGACTGTGAATATAAAATAATCTAATTGATGAAGTAATTTGTATACAAATAATTAAATTAATGTATTTACTATAACAGCGAGAAGCACAAACACAACACTCCTAGTTTACGACACGATAACGTTAAATTTTGAAGTTTGCCGATCCTTTAGCAATATCGTCAAAAATCATGACGTTATTATTATTTTGGTCATATTTTTCGCATCAAATTTCGTCTTTAGTGTTTTATACAAAAAAATCAAGCAAGGTGACATATGTATTTCTTTACATTTTCAGAACGTTTAAATTCAGAACTACATTATGTTAGTTTTTCAAAAACTTGTAGGACAATCTGTTATTTTTCTACACTTTTCCCAATTTTTCAGAGCCTGAAAAAATGCAATTTCCCATTAATCCTATGTTAAAATCCCGACATTTTTGAGATTTTTGACGCTTTATAGCTAAAAAAGTAAAAAGGTGACCCCTATATTTTTTTACATTTTCAGATGCGCCTGAAAAAGTTTTACATATATGGAAAAAATAAGAAACTTGTAGGATATTGCCCATTTGTACCACTTGGCCTGAAAGATCACTTCAATCTTATAGCACCTGCATTTAGGTTCAAAAATTGATTGACATTTGCGAAATTAAAGTAAAGAAAAATCTTAGTTAAGAAATACTTGTGAAACAGGGGTCTGTAATCTTAATTTGTGTTTAATATGTATTTTGTATTTCTCCTTACATATATTGTGTTGTGGATTATTGTGTTTTAATTCTAGACGGATCTGTCATTCATAACATACTGTGCTGTATCTTTATTTAATACTGTTTAAACATTAACAGAACTTTACAACAAGCGTCATGGTAATAATAATGTCTGTCGTAAATTGCAAAACACAATTCCACTTTAAGCTTATCTAGTTCATTTAATGATTCAATTTGTTTATTTATTTATTTTATTTATTGACTTTCAAAACTTTCCTTATTTCAATATTATTTCTTTCAAAATGTTCAATTCTAGAAGATGGTGATGTACAAAATACTTAGGAAGATAAATAAATGCAATAAGTCGTAATGTGTATGATTTACCTCTCTTGGAACGTATATATGCATGTCTCTCCTCACGTAATTAAGAAAGCCGTGTACCTGTTTTCATTATACAGCTCTAGACGGCTGTTTTTGGAATACAATACCTTGGACCAAAATTGTGAAAATAAAAATACGAGGGTGAGTGAACAAATAATCAGCTTTACTTATTTTCGGTTGAGATCCATTTATTCTTTTTCGGTGTACTTGCCATCTAGTGTAATGCATCTAGACCAACGGTGTTCAAATGCAATCAGTCTAGAACTGAAAAAAACAGGACTCTTTCCATTGGCCAACTCCTTAACTTCACGACTTCTTCGTCAGACTGGAAATGACGTCAATGGATACTATTTTTTAATTTTAAAAAGAGAAGAAGTCGCTAGGAACTAGGTCAGGCGAATATGCAGGATGTGGTATTAATTACTTAATACCCGTTTCGCTCTACAACATCCATTGCAACTTTCCAAGTGTGGTTTCTCGCTTTGTCCTGTTCCAGCAAAACACCTTTAGAGAGTTTACCTCTGCTTTTTCACGGAAGGTGGTTCTCGGCAAGCGCAAGAATGTTACTGATGTCTTGATATAAGTGACATATTCTTGACTGGGACGACATGTAAAACCTCATTTATTCAATCAATTAATTACTTTGTGTTGCACTTTATCTTTGTAATGTGTTAGTATGCATGTAATTATATGTAATTTTTTTAAATAGCCACACAGTTTAATCCAAGGAAGATCATTACCAACTTCAGTATTGCTAAAGGGGTATCAGTTGGGAAGTGTAGCCCTGCTGCTAGGGAATATGTTCTTAGTGTATTATGACAGTAAATGCTCTGAATTAAATTCGAAAGTGGACATCTAAATGCACTAGCTGTCGGTCTGTGTGTACGTTTCAACGTCTGTACATCCGTCATTTGTTATCTCCAGGCTGTAACTTTGATCATAAAATAAGACACTAGTAGTCAGTACATCAAGTCTATATGTCCATCACTACTAAACATGACTCAAAGTCACCACATCTTGTAAATGCTCAGTTTGCACGCTATAAACTAATTGGCATAACTCACATAAAATATCTCCCTTAATAAGAATTACTGATTATAAAAGGCACCATTTTTATAGAGAACTTCTAAATGCGCACCTGTATACCTACTCCACACTGCATACATAGAGGATGATATAAATACAAAAGAAGATTGAGTCAAGGATACTTCTCTTGTATCGCGACGTCACCAGCTATTGATGATCTGGTATAAACGTTTATCTAACATTAGTCTAGTTTTTCTGTCGGATCTGATGAAATACAACTTTTATCGAACACACATGATACAGAATATTGGCGGTAAAGTACACGTGTACTTTTAGTCGGCTTTCTCATTGTGACGTAATTTGGGAATCTCCGATTGTCAAATGTAAATAATGACGCCATCACTACAGAGCATTTGTCATAACATAGTTCAGTTTTTCTGTGGTAAAATACGATGTTTTCATATAAAATGTTGTTAAATGAAGAAATAATCATATATAATATGTATTTACCATTTCAGTGCGCGCAGGGCAGTGTACAGGGAAGGTGTTTTATGACGTACCACAACTGCCGTGACACGTGGTATCTGTTTGTAAGGTCTCCTTTGACCCCGTGACTTTCATTTCTAAATTCCGAGTGCTTGGCGATACAACAACCACTACATTTTTTCAAGTCTTGTTAAGAAACCGTTAGAGGTTCGAACCCACAACCTCAAACATACAGAGCGTAAAAAATAGTAAATGATCTGGAAAACGAACGAATAGGCGCCAAATTACAACGTAAAATCCAAGCCTAGCCATTTCAATTTAATTGTAGGTGTTCATCCAGTCAGCTGTGGTTAAATCTTCAATAAAGGACTCGAACGGAAAAAGATGGGAGTATTGATTACTGTGAACTCTCAGAAAAATTGTTAAAGTAATTGTTGAAGAAAAAGCGCAGATATAAACAAGCAAATTAAATACTTGTTCTCAGTATAATACGATAATAAGACCCCGATGTTGGGTTATAAATTATAAGGTACCTATCTCCTGATCCACAATTATTCCTTAAATAAGACTTTCCTTTATTGAAATCTTGCAAATCTTGAGATCTTAAGAATTGATCATATATTTAGGAATTTAAGATGTCATTTTGAAGATTACTTCAAGATTATAACATCTTCATTTTGTTTCGTCAAAAAGTGTACATCTATAGATCAAACAGATTGCCAAAATTTGAGAAAATTAAGTTTAAATTTTAGTTAAGGAACGGTTGTGACACTGGCGACTATTTCATACGATGTCCGATATTAGCCATGACAGTCTACAGTAACTTTACTGTAGCGCGTCATTGTTACAGTATACTGTCAAAATGCATGTGTACGTCGATGACGCACAACAGTTACTGTAGAGTGTCATGGCTGATATTGGCCATCGTAATTTCAATACATCATGGCGTCAAGTATTAACAATTTCTACAACATTTATCTGTAATGAATGTACGTACACTGTTTAGGGTACATCTACATTTCAATACATCATGGCGTCAAGTATTAACAGTTCCTACAACATTTATCTGTAATGACTGTACGTACACTGTTTAGAATTCAATACATCATGGCGTCAAGTATTAACAATTTCTACAACATTTATCTGTAATGAATGTACGTACACTGTTTAGGGTACATCTACATTTCAATACATCATGGCGTCAAGTATTAACAATTTCTACAACATTTATCTGTAATGACTGTACGTACACTGTTTAGAATTCAATACATCATGGCGTCAAGTATTAACAGTTCCTACAACATTTATCTGTAATGACTGTACGTACACTGTTTAGGGTACATCTACATTTCAATACATCATGGCGTCAAGTATTAACAGTTCCTACAACATTTATCTGTAATGACTGTACGTACACTGTTTAGGGTACATCTACATTTCAATACATCATGGCGTCAAGTATTAACAATTTCTACAACATTTATCTGTAATGACTGTACGTACACTGTTTAGAATTCAATACATCATGGCGTCAAGTATTAACAGTTCCTACAACATTTATCTGTAATGACTGTACGTACACTGTTTAGAATTCAATACATCATGGCGTCAAGTATTAACAATTTCTACAACATTTATCTGTAATGACTGTACGTACACTGTTTAGGGTACATCTACATTTCAATACATCATGGCGTCAAGTATTAACAGTTCCTACAACATTTATCTGTAATGACTGTACGTACACTGTTTAGGGTACATCTACATTTCAATACATCATGGCGTCAAGTATTAACAGTTCCTACAACATTTATCTGTAATGACTGTATGTACACTGTTTAGAATTCAATACATCATGGCGTCAAGTATTAACAGTTCCTACAACATTTATCTGTAATGACTGTATGTACACTGTTTAGAATTCAATACATCATGGCGTCAAGTATTAACAGTTCCTACAACATTTATCTGTAATGACTGTACGTACACTGTTTAGAATTCAATACATCATGGCGTCAAGTATTAACAGTTCCTACAACATTTATCTGTAATGACTGTACGTACACTGTTTAGAATTCAATACATCATGGCGTCAAGTATTAACAGTTCCTACAACATGTATCTGTAATGGCTGTACGTACACTGTTTAGAATTCAATACATCATGGCGTCAAGTATTAACAATTTCTACAACATTTATCTGTAATGACTGTACGTACACTGTTTAGGGTACATCTACATTTCAATACATCATGGCGTCAAGTATTAACAGTTCCTACAACATGTATCTGTAATGGCTGTACGTACACTGTTTAGAATTCAATACATCATGGCGTCAAGTATTAACAATTTCTACAACATTTATCTGTAATGACTGTACGTACACTGTTTAGAATTCAATACATCATGGCGTCAAGTATTAACAGTTCCTACAACATTTATCTGTAATGACTGTATGTACACTGTTTAGAATTCAATACATCATGGCGTCAAGTATTAACAGTTCCTACAACATTTATCTGTAATGACTGTACGTACACTGTTTAGAATTCAATACATCATGGCGTCAAGTATTAACAATTTCTACAACATTTATCTGTAATGACTGTACGTACACTGTTTAGAATTCAATACATCATGGCGTCAAGTATTAACAGTTCCTACAACATTTATCTGTAATGACTGTACGTACACTGTTTAGGGTACATCTACATTTCAATACATCATGGCGTCAAGTATTAACAGTTCCTACAACATTTATCTGTAATGACTGTACGTACACTGTTTAGAATTCAATACATCATGGCGTCAAGTATTAACAATTTCTACAACATTTATCTGTAATGAATGTACGTACACTGTTTAGGGTACATCTACATTTCAATACATCATGGCGTCAAGTATTAACAGTTCCTACAACATTTATCTGTAATGACTGTACGTACACTGTTTAGGGTACATCTACATTTTAATACATCATAGCGTCAAGTATTAACAGTTCCTACAACATTTATCTGTAATGACTGTACGTACACTGTTTAGGGTACATCTACATTTCAATACATCATGGCGTCAAGTATTAACAGTTCCTACAACATTTATCTGTAATGACTGTACGTACACTGTTTAGGGTACATCTACATTTCAATACATCATGGCGTCAAGTATTAACAATTTCTACAACATTTATCTGTAATGACTATACGTACACTGTTTAGAATTCAATACATCATGGCGTCAAGTATTAACAGTTCCTACAACATTTATCTGTAATGACTGTACGTACACTGTTTAGAATTCAATACATCATGGCGTCAAGTATTAACAATTTCTACAACATTTATCTGTAATGACTGTACGTACACTGTTTAGGGTACATCTACATTTCAATACATCATGGCGTCAAGTATTAACAGTTCCTACAACATTTATCTGTAATGACTGTACGTACACTGTTTAGAATTCAATACATCATGGCGTCAAGTATTAACAATTTCTACAACATTTATCTGTAATGAATGTACGTACACTGTTTAGGGTACATCTACATTTCAATACATCATGGCGTCAAGTATTAACAATTTCTACAACATTTATCTGTAATGACTGTACGTACACTGTTTAGGGTACATCTACATTTCAATACATCATGGCGTCAAGTATTAACAGTTCCTACAACATTTATCTGTAATGACTGTACGTACACTGTTTAGAATTCAATACATCATGGCGTCAAGTATTAACAATTTCTACAACATTTATCTGTAATGACTGTACGTACACTGTTTAGAATTCAATACATCATGGCGTCAAGTATTAACAATTTCTACAACATGTATCTGTAATGACTATACGTACACTGTTTAGAATTCAATACATCATAGCGTCAAGTATTAACAGTTCCTACAACATTTATCTGTAATGACTATACGTACACTGTTTAGAATTCAATACATCATGGCGTCAAGTATTAACAATTTCTACAACATTTATCTGTAATGACTGTACGTACACTGTTTAGAATTCAATACATCATGGCGTCAAGTATTAACAATTTCTACAACATGTATCTGTAATGACTGTACGTACACTGTTTAGAATTCAATACATCATGGCGTCAAGTATTAACAGTTCCTACAACATTTATCTGTAATGACTGTACGTACACTGTTTAGAATTCAATACATCATGGCGTCAAGTATTAACAGTTCCTACAACATTTATCTGTAATGGCTGTACACTGTTTAGGGTACATCTACATTTCAATACATCATGGCGTCAAGTATTAACAGTTCCTACAACACGTATCTGTAATGGCTGTACACTGTTTAGGGTACATCTACATTTCAATAAATCAAGTAATTTTGTTTTGTATTTGTCATTTATCACAATAAACAAAACACAATTTGTCATAGAAAACATGCATTGAAAGAATTCTTCAGCTGTAAATACCAGAAATGCCTCAAAAGCTTCGTTTTTATTCAAGAAGCCTGACTCGGTTGCGTAGACTGTTGTTAACATTTGTGTTGTTGCTGAGCAGAGATACAGTAAGGTGATAATGATGATAGTTCGCGTTCTTCTATTTTCTTTTCGTTGTTGTCTAATTTCCTGTCCGACCTCCTGTTGGATTCCGACAAGTTTGTTCCTAAATATACGTAACTGAACCATTGATATGACATTACAGATTATAACAATAACCATTGATATAACTGCAACAAGTATGTAAATCAAACCAAAGTCCTCGCTGACTAAATAGTACAATGGCGCGAACGTTAATGACATTCCAATAATGACCACTGCTCCAGTAATAACGACATATTCAATTCAATACATCATGGCGTCAAGTATTAACAGTTCCTACAACATTTATCTGTAATGACTGTACGTACACTGTTTAGAATTCAATACATCATGGCGTCAAGTATTAACAATTTCTACAACATTTATCTGTAATGACTGTACGTACACTGTTTAGAATTCAATACATCATGGCGTCAAGTATTAACAGTTCCTACAACATTTATCTGTAATGACTGTACGTACACTGTTTAGAATTCAATACATCATGGCGTCAAGTATTAACAGTTCCTACAACATTTATCTGTAATGACTGTACGTACACTGTTTAGGGTACATCTACATTTCAATACATCATGGCGTCAAGTATTAACAGTTCCTACAACATTTATCTGTAATGACTGTACGTACACTGTTTAGAATTCAATACATCATGGCGTCAAGTATTAACAGTTCCTACAACATTTATCTGTAATGACTGTACGTACACTGTTTAGAATTCAATACATCATGGCGTCAAGTATTAACAATTTCTACAACATTTATCTGTAATGACTGTACGTACACTGTTTAGAATTCAATACATCATGGCGTCAAGTATTAACAGTTCCTACAACATTTATCTGTAATGACTGTATGTACACTGTTTAGGGTACATCTACATTTCAATACATCATGGCGTCAAGTATTAACAATTTCTACAACATTTATCTGTAATGACTGTACGTACACTGTTTAGAATTCAATACATCATGGCGTCAAGTATTAACAATTTCTACAACATTTATCTGTAATGACTGTACGTACACTGTTTAGAATTCAATACATCATAGCGTCAAGTATTAACAGTTCCTACAACACGTATCTGTAATGGCTGTACACTGTTTAGGGTACATCTACATTTCAATAAATCAAGTAATTTTGTTTTGTATTTGTCATTTATCACAATAAACAAAACACAATTTGTCATAGAAAACATGCATTGAAAGAATTCTTCAGCTGTAAATACCAGAAATGCCTCAAAAGCTTCGTTTTTATTCAAGAAGCCTGACTCGGTTGCGTAGACTGTTGTTAACATTTGTGTTGTTGCTGAGCAGAGATACAGTAAGGTGATAATGATGATAGTTCGCGTTCTTCTATTTTCTTTTCGTTGTTGTCTAATTTCCTGTCCGACCTCCTGTTGGATTCCGACAAGTTTGTTCCTAAATATACGTAACTGAACCATTGATATGACATTACAGATTATAACAATAACCATTGATATAACTGCAACAAGTATGTAAATCAAACCAAAGTCCTCGCTGACTAAATAGTACAATGGCGCGAACGTTAATGACATTCCAATAATGACCACTGCTCCAGTAATAACGACATATTTACTACAATCAAAAGTCCAAATCTGACGAAATTTGAAAGGTTTTGTTACTGCATAAACTCGTTCAATTGAAATACAAACTATAACGAGATTAGTTAACGCTTTCCCGCTCGTGTAGAAAATATCAAAACATACGTTACTTATCAAATCGTAACTGTAACCGTACAATGAGGAAATCATAAACCCGGTGTAACAAATGAGAGTTAATGTTATATCTAAATCAGCCACACAGAGACAAAGGAAGAAAGTATCAGTAGAGTTTGGCTGTTTGGATGTGGACAACACAATAATGCAACATATATTAACTCCCATACACGTAATAAGTAATAACAATTCATGACACGTGATAAAAATCATAACTAAAAGCTGCCCTTCTGTAAAATTACCATTTCTCAAAATTCCAAATTCATATGAAACATTTTGTAGCTCATTTGAATTATTTAAACCAATATCTCTCACAAAGTTAGTACTGTCGTTACTGATATCCGACATGTAAAATCCCGACATGTTGTGTGTTGTGTGCATTGTAACAACCCACTTTGAAAAAATTACGCACTTTGAAAAATTTTTTCAAATCGCGTTAAATTCGGGACAAGCTCAACGCACTTTGAAAATTTTTTTCAAAGTGCGTTAAAAAATGGTTCAGCTCAACGCACTTTGAAAAAAATATTTTTTTATTTCAAACAGCGTTAAAAAAACACCTGTGACAACCCACTTTGAAAAAATTACGCACTTTGAAAAATTTTCTTCTCAACCATAAAACATCTTTGATTTCAACAATTTTCTTGGAGCTCTTCTTTACGGGAGACCCGATAATAACCAACAGGAATAAACGTGCACCAGGTAGTTTGATAGACAGTACGTTCAAAATGGCAAAGCACACACACACAGAGAGAGAGAGAGAGAGAGAGAGAGAGAGAGAGAGAGAGATTTTATTAAAAGAAAACGAATTGCCAACTTGTCGACCTGCCTGAAGATATAATTTTTTGATTTGTTATTTGGTCACCCCCGCCCCATCTTTGATGGGTTGAAATTTTATTTATTTGTTATGGTGTTTAATAATCTACTTTCTGTCACGAAAGGTAATTTCAGTGTGTGAGAGATCACTGGTTCGAACCCCTGCAGGATCTGACAAAGACTTCAAATGATATTGTGAAATGAAAGCCATTGGGGTAATTTGGATAAGACCCTACAACCGATGCCCCATGTCGAAGCAGGTGTTACACGATAAAGAGCACTCCATGGATAAAACTTTCTGTCACTTCGCACTGGGGAAGTCTTGATTCATACTCTCGAAAGTAAAACATGACGTTGGATCGACATAATGGTTTGTTTGTTTATCAAAAGTCTTAAAAACGTATAATCTTTGTACAAATCAAAATGGACAGTCTGTAGTGCAAACATAAAGAGTGATCAGATGAACCCGCGTATATGTGGTGGGTGGGTGGATGCGTATATAACTAGACAATGACAAAATAAAATATTCTGTCTAAAGAATGGGAACCGCAACTAAAAAATTGGAAAATACCAAATATATTATCTTTTTTTGTTCATCTGGTCGGTCAAATTACAATCTTCAATAGAAACCGATAAGTGCATTTCGACAATAGGACAGACTAGACACTATATATGCAAGTTAATTCTATTAACAAGCTAAAAAATTAGAACATGATAAAACTGTCTTGAGTCGTTTTGAACACTTTTGTATAATAACTGCAGACAAAAAGGGATAACCTTAAAAACCTAATTACAGTATGATCTGTTTCTAGCGGATTGGGTACGTATATATGCTATGAGAAACGCCTTTAGACCACTAAATAGCTAGGGTATATATATGTATATATCATATATGATCACAGAGGTTCCATATCACAGATTGAAGACAATAACAAATTTTATAAAATGCAGCACATTGACTTTAAACCACTGCGGTAGCTCAGTTGGTAGAGTGCTCAGTCCGTAAGTGGGAGGTTGTGGGTTGGATCCCCGGCCGGGTCTGACCCAAGAATTAAAAGTGTGTAATGACTACTCTTTCGCCAAACACTAGGTATTACGAAAATAAAGTCACGGTTCTTTCGGATGGGAACTTAAAATAAACGAGGTAACAATAGGCTTGGCACAATTAAGAACCCTGCTATAGAATGCCATCAGCGCAGCGCAACGCAAAGGCAAAATTTCTGGCAAAATTTCTTCACCTTCGCCTACAGTCGTTATGTTTTAAAAAAAATTAAAAAAATTAAAAAAATCTTTGTAAGCAACCTCACATACCTAGCGCTCTCACATTGGACTAAGTCAAATGCTGCCATAACCGTAAACACGTAAATTTCAGCGGAGCAGAGTGAAACGTGAACTAGACCTGTAACACATAGTGATAGAGTACTAGACCAACTTGCAAAAAATCAGTTCAATACCTGAAAGTATTTTGAAAGAAGTTCGAAAAACTGTTCTTGCAGACTTCCCAAATTTCCCTAAAAGCAATAGAGCGGGACGAAATGAAAACTCGTTCTGTAACTCATTGTACCAAATATTAGTGTAATATCTACAAGCGTTTCGAAAAAAACTGCGGTAAACTGTTATTTGAATCAAATTTTTAAATACAAAGGTTCGGATTCGTAAAACTATGCGGTTTGGAACAAAATGTTAACTTGATCTGCAACTCGTTATGGTTGACTCGCATTAAATAAATCGCCCTAATATATTTATCTCCAAGCGTTTAGGAAAAATGCGGAAAACTTATGACGGACTGATGGAGGGACTGGAAAACAGCATCATACCTCCTGCAACTTGACTTGCGTGGAGTATAATAATAAATATCCTACTTGAATCTGCCAAAAGCTTTTGGTTACTGGCATTGTCCAGTTCCACAATTTTTAGAATCTTTAACACCAATTAAATAGTTGTGTTTCCTCTCTTGAACATAAACTACTGCCATAATGAATGCGTGGTGGAGCAGGAGATACTACTTCCGGAGCATCTGATCTCACTTCCAGGTCTGCGCTTCATTTCTTACACATATTTGCATGTTATTTAGTTTCACGAGAAAGGAATACACATTGGTATTGTTTGTGTGGATTTATGTGTTCAATGGCCAAACTTATATTCCATGTTTCAAATTTGAACTAAATCAGACAACAAATAAGACTAAAACGGTCGATTATGCGTTTATAGTAACGGCGGGTATATATCTTGGATATGGCGCGGGAACGCCAAACACAACTTTCAATCTTTACAAACCATGGCCTTTCACACCAAATTGGTTCAAATTGGCCCAGTGGTTTCATTGTAAATATACATGGTTTACGGTCAGGAATATACGGTATAGGTGCTACATATCGCAAAGATATGTGTTCTCCAAAATGTCCCTCCTTGTAACCCCCTCCTTCTCACCCCGACACCCTAGGCTGCGGAACACATTTTAAAACTGGTTTCTACATTCTGCGACATACAACGCTAAACCTGCTATTAGTTATGCTGGTTAAAACTTGTGTTGGCTGCTGTAGATCGTTCAATCACAAATGAAAATATATATATGCGTTGAACAAAGTGAAAAATTTTTTAAATGTACCTCATTAATGCAGTTTGATTTTTTTTTCAATTCGCGTTAAACTTGTCCCGCATTTAACGCAGTTTGAAAAAAAATAATCAAAGTGCGCAATTTTTTCAAAGTGGGTCGAATTTTATATGCACCTCATTAACGCACTTTGAAGTATTTTTCAAAGTGCGTTGAGCTGAACCATTTTTTAACGCACTTTGAAAAATTTTTTCAAAGTGCGTTGAGCTTGTCCCGAATTTAACGCGATTTGAAAAATTTTTTCAAAGTGCGTAATTTTTTCAAAGTGGGTTGCTACAGTGCATACTTATTATATCTTATTTCTTAATGATTTCCTACTGCCCAATCCAGTGTAATATTTACAGATCAAATCTGATAACTATTTGTCATCGTCTCCACATCGTTTACAGTGAGGAACAATTATTGTCACAGCATCATAATTACCACATACATATCGCCACGTGATAAAGTCTTAAAGCCATGCTATTATTTTCATGATGCGATACATAATTATGTTTTAAAATAATTAGTGACTGCTTTCAATTATAGCTCTTGACGTGGCAACACCTGCGGTTTTACCATTTAAACGAGACGCTAATTAAAAGTTCGCCGAGGAAATCTGTCCAAGATCTACAAGAACTAAACCCGATATGTGTGAAAGCATGACTGTGTTACATAAAAGATATAGAAACAGAAAAGAGAAAATAAATAATAAACTGGATTAACTCTGCAATCTGAAATATTTATTTTTCTAAAGCATTACTATAGCATTATGCGACCTCTAAAAAAACTGGACTTTCACAGTGATGGTTTGAGCACTACTAATGAATAATTATATTCCGAAACAGTGGTCGTTTAGTGCTGGAAAATTAAAACGGATTTTAATAACACGCATAATATTCAGAAATGAAAACGTCAACCCTCTTCACAAACATCCAATGTGGATTTGGAATTTGTTATGATTACTTAAACAACATTTTTGTTTTTACATCAGAAATTCTGAAATAACCTAAGTTGATGCGGCAAAATATTTTATAAAAAAATGGTATATTTGGTTTTAATATTCAATAGATATTTCACCATAAAACCGGTTTTGAACTAGCTTTCTATCTTTGTTCTTAATTATCTTAATTATCTTTCACCAAATCAATAGTGTCATATACCATTTTTTTTAAAATTAAATCATACATACATTAAAAAATGGTTATACATATCATTTTTTAAATGTATTTATGATTAATTTTCAATTAAAAAAATGTTTATGACAATAGCAATATTGGGTTCACACAGAATCTGTGAAAAGTTTTGGCTCGTACGATCTTCAAGGATATTGTGTTGAACTTATTCAATATCAAGTTTTTTACTGCTAAAACATGATTGAAAAGGGATTGTAAAACATGTACAAATATTACATCCAAAAGATAAGAACAACAAAATTTGATTATAATTTCAGTAATGTCCTGGACATTGTAATGTATATTTAACGCCACATTTAAGAATCTGAAACATTGTTGACAGCATTCTATAGCCAAATAATCACTATGGACATAAGGTGTCTTCCCTCTATTCCTACATGCAAAAGACAATAGGTGTTGGTTAAGCTTTATAGTATATAGTTTAGGAATTTGGTTCAACCTAATAAATGCCCATTTTGCATCTTTTTGTGTATAATTGAAACTTAAATAGTATCATTTTTTATCATATTTGAAACTGAAATTTTTATAAATACAATTTATTAAAATTATTTATAATGTATGTTATTTATTATTAATATATTACTATTATTAGTTTTATTAACAAATAATTTATTTATATGTTAGTTTTTTATTCACAAAAAGGGATTTTTATTATTTGAAAGTAAATATATCTTTTAAAACCTTATTATTTTTAAATTCTGTTATGAAATATAGAGTAAAAGTATTCTTAATATAGCTGATTTAGTATTTATCTGACCATTACTTGATATTGCACGTTGGGGTTTTGCACTCAAAGTTATCCTTTTAACTTTTTAAAATTGAAAGAAAATAAAAGTCATTTGCATATATTTTTTAATTATTGCTAGGAAAAATACTTTGAAATTTGAAACTCATATTTTTGGTGAAAACATACAAATTGTGAAGCCATCTATCATATTCAAACTCATTTGATAATTTCTTTGATATTATTTATCAAAAGGCATATATTTTACACTTCAATATAAAATTTAGCGACAAATTGTGGAATAAAAAATTCAATAATTTTCGTTTATGCATGATTTCTATTGCAATAACAACTGTAATTTTATTGAAAATATTTTTAAATACCAAATTTTTAATATGTTTGGTTTAGTAGTGGTAAAATTCCAGCGACAACTAACATATTTGTGTAGAAATAATGATCAAGTTTTACCAAACAAAATGGAGTATGCATTAATAGTATGCCGAGTTTTATACTTATACTGTTTTTTTTCTAGAATTGTCTTGAATTTTCTTGAATGATTTCTATTGCAATAGCAACGAGATATTTTCAGAAAATAATATTGTTATTGGTGAAAATTAAATTTGAAAATCGGGTATATCTAGTTCCCATTGAAACTTAACGGGCTGGCGATCGCACAGTTGACTTAATACCGGTGACGAGACCATCGTCTTAACGCATCAATGATTTACGGTCGGACCTCGATTTATGTACATGTGTGTTGCACTATATCTTTGTAATGTGTTAGTATACATGTAATTATAAGCTATGTCTATTATTTACTAAACTATTTAAAAAAAGACACACACGCCAACACTATACCATCCGTAATAAATAATTACAACAAAAAAACAAGAAATAGATATATGCATGTAGCCTATGGTATTGGATAGGCGGCTATTTATTCCTTTGTAATGTAAATATCCACATAAATACATATTACATGTAACCATAAATAATGCCCAGGATTAAAAAAACAGAAATAAAACTAAATAAGTCAAAAACTCTGGAAAACCTTTGGGCTCTATGTTCCCAAAATAAATAACAATAATAAAGAAATATGGTTTGACAGTGTAAAGACCAAGGTTAGAATGACACGTACTTTAACAAACTTACTACACCTCACTTAAAAACTCGTGCATCAACCCTGACATACATACACAAAGAATGTCACGCCCCCTAATTTAAATATTAAAAAACCAAACAGACAACAATTTTCTTCTATACTACGTTACGAAGAAAATTGTGAGTTAACTTATTTGGTTATGTTTCAACCAACTAAAACTGGACTGGATCGTTTAGAACTTGCAGTTTAAGTGAAAAAAAATAAGTCTTGAGAAAAAAAATCTAACCCTACTTTTGGAGATCGATTTTCTGAAATCTCGTCAAACGTTATCTGGACGAGTTTTGAAACGCTCGATTCCAGACGAACCCCACTAAAACATGGGTGATTTTTTTAAATAGCCACACAATTCAATGCAAGAAAGATCTTTACCAGATTTTGTATTTCTAAAGGGGTATCAGGTGGGAAGTGTAGCCCTGCTGCTGGGGATTATGTTCCTAGAGTATTATGACAGTAAATACTCTGAATTAAATTCGAAAGTGGACATCTAAATGCACTGTCGGTCTGTGCGTCCGTTTCAATGTCTGTACATCTTCATAAAATAAGATCTTCATAGTAGTCAGTACATCAAGTCTTTATGTCCATCACTACTAAACATGACTCAAAGTCACCACATCTTGTAAATGCTCAGTTTGCACGCTATAAACTAATTGGCATAACTCACATAAGACATCTCCCTTAATAAGAATTACTGATTATAAAGGGCACCATTTTTATAAAGAACTTATGCACACCTGTATACCTACTCCACACTGCATACATAGAGGATGATATAAATACAAAAGAAGATTGAGTCAAGAATATTTCTCTTGTATCGCGACGTCACCAGCTATTAATGATCTGGTATAAACGTTTATCTAACATTAGTCTAGTTTTTCTGTCGGATCTGATGAAATACAACTTTTATCGAACACGCATGATACAGAATCTTGGCGGTAAAGTACACGTGTACTTTTAGTCGGCTTTCTCATTGTGACGTCATTTGGGAATCTCGGATTTGTCAAATGTAAATAATGACGCCATTACTACAGAACATTTGTCATAACATAGTTCAGGTTTTTTCTGTGGTAAAATACGATTTTTTTCATATAAAGTGTTGTTTAATTAAGAAATAATCATATATTATTTGTATTTACCATTTCAATGCACGCAGGGCAGTGTACAGGGAAGGTGTTTTATGGCGTACCACAACTGCCGTGACATGTGGTATCTGTTTGTAAGGTCTCCTTTGACCCCGTGACTTTCATTTCTAAATTCCGATTGCTTGGCGATACAACAACCACTACATTTTTTCAAGTCTTGTTAAGAAACCGTTAGAGGTTCGAACCCACAACCTCAAACATACAGAGCGTAAAAAATAGTAAATGATCTGGAAAACGAACAAATAGGCGCCAAATTACAACGTAAAATCCAAGCCTAGCCATTTCAATTTAATTGTAGGTGTTCATCCAGTCAGTTGTGGTTAAATCTTCAATAAAGGACTCGAACGGAAAAAGATGGGAGTATTGATTACTGTGAACTCTCAGAAAATTGTTAAAGCAATTGTTGAAGGAAAAGCGCAGATATGGACAAACAAAATTAAATACTTGTTCTCAGTATAATACGATAATAAGACCCCGATGTTGGGTTATAAATTATAAGGTACCTATCTCCTGATCCACAATTATTCCTTAAATAAGACTTTCCTTTATTGAAATCTTGCAAATCTTGAGATCTTGGGAATTGCTCATATATTAGGAATTTAATATGTCATTTTGAAGATTACTTCAAGATTATAACATCTTCATTTTGTTTCGTCAAAAAGTGTACATCTATAGTTCAAACAGATTGCCAAAATTTGAGAAAATTAAGTTTAAATTTTAGTTAAGGAACGGTTGTGACACTGGGGACTATTTCATACGATGGCTGATATCAGCCATGACAGTCTACAGTAACTTTACTGTAGCGCGTCATTGTTACAGTATACTGTCAAAATACATGTGTACGTCGATGACGCGCAACAGTTACTGTAGAGTGTCATGGCTGATATTGGCCATCGTAATTTCAATACATCATGGCGTCAAGTATTAACAATTTCTACAACATGTATCTGTAATGACTGTACGTACACTGTTTAGAATTCAATACATCATGGCGTCAAGTATTAACAATTTCTACAACATTTATCTGTAATGACTGTACGTACACTGTTTAGAATTCAATACATCATGGCGTCAAGTATTAACAGTTCCTACAACATTTATCTGTAATGACTGTACGTACACTGTTTAGGGTACATCTACATTTCAATACATCATGGCGTCAAGTATTAACAGTTCCTACAACATGTATCTGTAATGACTGTACGTACACTGTTTAGGGTACATCTACATTTCAATACATCATGGCGTCAAGTATTAACAGTTCCTACAACATTTATCTGTAATGACTGTACGTACACTGTTTAGAATTCAATACATCATGGCGTCAAGTATTAACAATTTCTACAACATTTATCTGTAATGACTGTACGTACACTGTTTAGAATTCAATACATCATGGCGTCAAGTATTAACAGTTCCTACAACATTTATCTGTAATGACTGTACGTACACTGTTTAGGGTACATCTACATTTCAATACATCATGACGTCAAGTATTAACAATTTCTACAACATTTATCTGTAATGAATGTACATACACTGTTTAGGGTACATCTACATTTCAATAAATCAAGTAATTTTGTTTTGTATTTGTCATTTATCAAAATAAACAAAACACAATTTGTCATAGAAAACATGCATTGAAAGAATTCTTCAGCTGTAAATACAAGAAATGCCTCAAAAGCTTCGTTTTTATTTAAGAAGCCTGACTCGGTTGCGTAGACTGTTGTTAACATTTGTGTTGTTGCTGAGCAGAGATACAGTAAGGTTATAATGATGATAGTTCGCGTTCTTCTATTTTCTTTTCGTTGTTGTCTAATTTCCTGTCCGACCTCCTGTTGGATTCCGACAACTTTGTTCCTAAATATACGTAACTGAACCATTGATATGACATTACAGATTATAACAATAACCATTGATATAACTGCAACAAGTATGTAAATCAAACCAAAGTCCTCGCTGACTAAATAGTACAATGGCGCGAACGTTAATGACATCCCAGTAATGACCACTGCTCCAGTAATAACGACATATTTACTACAATCAAAAGTCCAAATCTGACGAAATTTGAAAGGTTTTGTTACTGCATAAACTCGTTCAATTGAAATACAAACTATAACGAGATTAGTTAACGCTTTCCCGCTCGTGTAGAAAATATCAAAACATACGTTACTTATCAAATCGTAACTGTACCCGTACAATGAGGAAATCATAAACCCGGTGTAACAAATGAGAGTTAATGTTATATCTAAATCAGCCACACAGAGACAAAGGAAGAAAGTATCAGTAGAGTTTGGCTGTTTGGATATGGACAACACAATAATGCAACATATATTAACTCCCATACACGTAATAAGTAATAACAATTCATGACACGTGATGAAAATCATAACTAAAAGCTGTCCTTCTGTAAAATTACCATTTCTCAAAATTCCAAATTCATATGAAACATTTTGTAGCTCTTTAGAATTATTTAAACCAATATCTCTCACATAGTCAGTACTGTCGTTACTGATATCCGACATGTAAAATCTCGACATGTTGTTTGTTATATGCATATCTTATTTCTTAATGATTTCCTACTGTCCAATCTAGTGTAATATTTACAGATCAAATCTGATAACTATTTGTCATCGTCTCCACATCCTTTACAGTGAGGAACAATTATTGTCAAAGCATCATAATTAACACATATATATCGCCACGTGATGTAGTCTTAATAAAGTAATACAATCCCCATTCTAGCAAAGCTAATACTGTTCATGGTGCAATATATAATTATGTTTTAAAATAATTAGTGACTGCTTTCAATTATAACTCTTGACTTGGCAACACTTGCGGTTTTACCATTTAAATGAGACGCTAATTAAAAGTTCGCTGAGGAAATCTGTCCAAGATCTACAAGAACTAAATCCGATATGTGTGAAAGCATGACTGGGTTACATAAAAGATATAGAAACAGAAAAGAGAAAATAAATAATAAACTGGATTAACCGTCTGCAATCTGAAATATTTATTTTTCCAAAGCATTATTATAGCATTATGCGACATCTAAAAAAATTGGACTTTTACTGTGATGGTTTGAGCACTACTGATGAATAATTATATTCCGAAACAGTGGTCGTCTAGTGCTACAAAATTAAAACGGATTTTAATAACACGCATAATATTCAGAAATGAAAACGTCAACCCTCTTCACAAATATCCAATGTGGCATTTGGAATTTGTTATGATTACTTAAATAACATTTTTGTTTTTAAATCAGAAATTCTGAAATAACCTAAGTTGATGCGGCAAAATATTTCATAAAAAATTGTATATTTCGTTTTAATATTCAATAGATATTTCACCATAAAACCGGTTTTGAACTAGCTTTCTATCTTTGTTCTTAATTATCTTTCACCAAATCAATAGTGTCATATACCATCTTTTTAAAAATTAAATCATACATTACATTTAAAAAATGGTTATATATCATTTTTTGAATGTATTTTATGATTAATTTTAATTAAAAAAATGTTTATGACAATAGCAATATTGGGTTCACACAGAATCTGTGAAAAGTTTTGGCTCCGTACGATCTTCAAGGATATTGTGTTGAACTTATTCAATATCAAGTTTATTTACTGCTAAACATGATTGAAAAGGGATTGTAAATACATGTACAAATATTACATCCAAAAGATAAGAACAACAAAATTTGATTCTAATTTCAGTAATGTCCTGGACATTGTAATGTATATTTCAACCGCCACACTTTAAGAATCTGCAAACACAGCATTGCAATAGCCAAAATAATCATTATGGACATAAGGTGTCTTCCCTCTATTCCTACATGCAAAAGGCAATAGGTGTTGGTTAAGCTTTATAGTTGTTGTGATAGAGGATAAAGTTTAGGAATTTTGTGTTCAACCTAATAAATGCCCATTTTGCATCTTTTGTGTATTAATTGAAACTTAAATATTTATCATTTTTATCATTAGTTGAAACTTAAATATTTATCAATACAATTTTATTAAAATTATTTATAATGTCTGTTATTATTATTAATATATTACTATTATTAGTTTTTATTCACAAATAAATTTATTATTATTGTTAGTTATATTTTCACAAAAAGGGATTTTTTATTATTTGAAAGTAAATATTTATCTTTTTAAACCTTATTATTTATAAATTCTGTTATGAAATATAGAGTAAGAGTATTCTTAATATAGCTGATTTAGTATTTATCTGACCATTACTTGAAATTGTACGTTGGGGTTTTGCACTCAAAGTTATCCTTTTAACTTTTTAAAATTGAAACAAAATAAAAGTCATTTGCATATATTTTTTAATTATTGATAGGAAAATACTTTGAAATTTGAAACTCACATTTTTGGTGAAAACATGCAAATTGTGAAGCCATCTATCATATTCAAACTCATTTGATAATTTCTTTGATATTATTTATCAAAAGGCATATATTTTACACTTCAATATAAAATTTAGCGACAAATTGTGGAATAAAAAATTCAATAATTTTCGTTTGTGCATGATTTCTATTGCAATAGCAACTGTAATTTTATTGAAAATATTTTTTAATACCAAAGTTTTAATATGTTTGGTTTAGTAGTGGAAAAATTCCAGCGACAACTAACATATTTGTGTAGAAATAATGGTCAAGTTTTACCAAACAAAATGGAGTATGCATTAATAGTATGCTCAGTTTTATACTTATACTGTTTTTTTTCTTGAAAACATGCAAATTTCGAAATATTTGTTCATTATCTGATTAATACTTAAATGGAATTAAAAATAGGGTACAGTATCTGGATTTTTTCAAAATGCATTCTCTGCCAATTGAAGGGTTAAAGTGTTCTGTAACTTAAAATATTTCTGTGCACGCCTTGCAAACTTTGTTCATAATATATATTTATAAAACAAATCAAAAAAAAAAAAAAAAAAAAAAAAAAAAAAAAGCCTTCTATCTTTTTTTTTATTTTTTTTATTATTATTTATGAATTCTGTTATGAAATATAGAGTAAGAGTATTCTTAATATAGCTGATTTAGTATTTATCTGACCATTACTTGATATTGTACGTTGGGGTTCTGCACTTAAAGTTATTCATTTAACTTTTTAAAATTGAAACAAAATAAAAGTCATTTGCATATATTTTTTAATTATTGATAGGAAAATACTTTGAAATTTGAAACTCACATTTTTGGTGAAAACATGCAAATTGTGAAGCCATCTATCATATTCAAACTCATTTGATAATTTCTTTGATATTATTTATCAAAAGGCATATATTTTACACTTCAATATAAAATTTAGCGACAAATTGTGGAATAAAAAATTCAATAATTTTCGTTTGTGCATGATTTCTATTGCAATAGCAACTGTAATTTTATTGAAAATATTTTTTAATACCAAAGTTTTAATATGTTTGGTTTAGTAGTGGAAAAATTCCAGCGACAACTAACATATTTGTGTAGAAATAATGGTCAAGTTTTACCAAACAAAATGGAGTATGCATTAATAGTATGCTGAGTTTTTATACTTATACTGTTTTTTTTTCTTGAAAACATGCAAATTTCGAAATATTTGTTCATTATCTGATTAATACTTAAATGGAATTAAAAATAGGGTACAGTATCTGGATTTTTTCAAAATGCATTCTCTGCCAATTGAAGGGTTAAAGTGTTCTGTAACTTAAAATATTTCTGTGCACGCCTTGCAAACTTTGTTCATAATATATATTTATAAAACAAATCAAAAAAAAAAAAAAAAGCCTTCTATCTTTTTTTTATTTTTTTTATTATTATTTATGAATTCTGTTATGAAATATAGAGTAAGAGTATTCTTAATATAGCTGATTTAGTATTTATCTGACCATTACTTGATATTGTACGTTGGGGTTCTGCACTTAAAGTTATTCATTTAACTTTTTAAAATTGAAACAAAATAAAAGTCATTTGCATATATTTTTTAATTATTGATAGGAAAATACTTTGAAATTTGAAACTCACATTTTTGGTGAAAACATGCAAATTGTGAAGCCATCTATCATATTCAAACTCATTTGATAATTTCTTTGATATTATTTATCAAAAGGCATATATTTTACACTTCAATATAAAATTTAGCGACAAATTGTGGAATAAAAAAATCAATAATTTTCGTTTATGCATGATTTCTATTGCAATAGCAACTGTAATTTTATTGAAAATATTTTTAAATACCAAATTTTTAATATGTATGGTTTAGTAGTGGTAAAATTCCAGCGACAACTAACATATTTGTGTAGAAATAATGATCAAGTTTTACCAAACAAAATGGAGTATGCAATAATAGTATGCTGAGTTTTATACTTATACTGTTTTTTTCTTGAAAACATGCAAATTTCGAAATATTTGTTCAGCATCTGATTAATACTTAAATTGAATTAAAAATAGGGTACAGTATTTGCATTTTTTTCAAAATGCATCCTCTGCTAATTAAAGGGTTAAACTGTTCTGTAACTTAAAATATTTCTGTGCACGCCTTGCAAACTTTGTTCATAATTCATAATATATATTTATATAACAAATCAAAAAAAAAAAAAAAAAGAAAAAAAAAAGCCTTCTATTTTTTTTTATTTTTTGCTAAATCCATGTGACTTTAGTTTGGGAATTTATTCAGGTGAATGTTATTTACCTGTATACGGTAGTTTAAAACTTCGGAATAAAGGGAATGAACCAGACATAACAGATCAATATGAAGTCATGGTTAAAGTGGAACTGAATAACCGTGCTGTGCTGCACGTGAAATGTTTATCAATGTCGCACCAGCAATTTTCCCTTTTTATATTTTTATTATTTTGGCATTCAACATATTTACAAATATAATGGTATTGATTTTTTTACAAATAATAAAGTAATAAATATAATCAAAAAGAAACATACTAATCCATGTTCGAATCACAATCCAGAAGCAAAGTAAAAACTTTGGAACTGACAAGTTAGGTTAGACACGCGAACTTCCACCAGGGAAGTGAGGACGGGTGCTCCGATAGGGTAAGCACCTCCTGTTTAGCTAGCTACACCCGCCATAAATAAAAATTAAAATAAAAATGTAATAAAAGTGTAATAAAAATTGTGTGAAAGGAACATAGAACTATGAGGTGTCAAATATATCCAGGGCAATCCTGGACACAGAGACATCAAACTTATCAACAATACTGTGATGACGGCCATAAAACTTTTTGAGGGCCTTGATAAGCCTAGGCTTGCAATATCCCCTAGTCAACAATTTATTTGCAAGCAGCCTACTTCGTTGTACAGGAGGTCATTTGTACCAAGAATATAATGTATGATTCTATACTGAAACCAATGCAGTTTGGTTCCAGCTAGAGGGTTGAATATGTTTTATATAATATTCCAATTTTCGTCAGTCAAATTATGAAATAAATGAATATACTATTGTCTAAATTTGCTGCTGTTTAAAATTTGAATTTCCTCAAAAACTAAGGTAAACTCCCTCAAGAAAGTATTTCCTTAGCTAAATATAAATTGGTCCTTTATGTATCTTTTTAACATCTTGGTTTCACAATTTTGGTCGAAGCACTACTGATGAAGAATTGTATTGTAAAATCAAAAAAAGGTATATTATGTAATAAACTTAGTGTTAAACTTTAGACAGGCTTGTACTGTACAGTTAGAAAGAGATATGTTTTTGACCCCCTCCCCCCAAAAAAAAATAAAAATAAAAATATGGAATCTATGTCAAGGGAGCTAACACAAAAACAGTTTTGTTCATGTCATCAGTTACAACTTGAAACCTGTGGAAAAGTTGTGAATTATAACAGTTATGTCATGTGCTACTTTTGAATTTTTATGAAATAATGCATTCTTTTGAATGTATTGTTTCATAAAAAATCTGTGCTACTTTTGAATGTATTATTTCATAAAAATTCAAAACTAGCATTAAAATGGCAAATGTACCAAACTTGTAGTGCTTTTAGTGGCCTATAGATAGGATTTTAGGGATAAGTGATATGTTTCAACAGTAATTATAACCTGTCGGTCACCAACTTTTTATTTCCATTGGCGCTTTTGTCGGACTAATTAGCACATTTTATTTTTGTCTTGTTGTGGGTTTGACAACTTCCATTCTCGAATTCTTAAATTTCTGGTGAAAACTGCACAAACGTCAAAATACGTAGATAGCTTCAAGTATTCTCTTTACTTACCTCCCCTTTATTGATGCCTCTCCAACTAGAATTTGCATTTTGGATTGCGAAATATCATATGACTCGTAGTTCTTTGTTTAGGAAGCACATGACTTACTAAATTGTGTTTTCAGTGGGTTTTTTACGTTTACAGTAGCTTTTTGGTGACTCTGACATTATAAATACAGGATTCCCATATAATCACGGATTAATATTAGCAGGGGCCTAGTAGCCCTAATAATAAGTCTGGGCACCTAAATCCTTACACATTTTAGCAATTTATTACTATTATAACTTCTTTTCTGAAGTGAGCTGGGTCCTGACTCAAAATAGTAAAGCTTCGTCGGATTAACGATGTTTATACTTGTTAAACTTTACAGGTAGTCCCGTTTTGGCGTATAAAGTGTTTCAACTTGTAAAATCCTCATCAGCGGCAAAGTGTTTCTGTGCAGAGATACTCTTTTGTGGAAAAGGATGCACAAGGCCAATTCCCACAAATTAGTTCAAGTAAGTGAAAATGCCACACTTTTAAGGATCATTTGGGTTTTTATTTTTCGGCTGTCATCTTGTCATTTTGTATATACGTAATATATCTTTGCGTCCGGGATTACCTTGGATATATTTGGCTTCCCATAGTTCCGTATTCCTTGAATTCTCAATTTTGATTACACGCGTAACGGGTGTAGCTAGCTAAACAGGAGACGCTTGTCCTTTCGGGGCACGCGGTCTCACTTCTCTGGTAGAAGTTCACATGAGTTACTTGATTTGCCAGTTTCATAATTTGTACTTTGTGTTAGTGATTTTCACATGGATTATTATGTTTGTTGAAAATGTTGCATAAAACACTGCCACAAACACAGAGACCCACAAAATAAATATAAAAAACGAACTATGTATTACAATGATATTGAATATTTTATTTTGATTTTGTAAATATATTTACACATTTCGCATGTATTTACACACAATAGAGGTAGTTTTCCACACTATGATGACGATGATACTAAAAGGCGAATTTTGTAACCAAATATCTGACAAAATATCAACCAAATATTTGACGAAATGCCACCACCATTATAATCCAATGTAGAACAAACAATGGTGTTCGCCGCTGTACCACATGATAACCTTTAACTTTGTGTGGAACACTTATTTCAAATGGATATGGAATCGCTTTCCCGTAAAAACAGCGTTATTTCGGGAATTTGCGACGTTAACATTTTCCAAAACGTTCCGCTTACGGGTTAGTAGGTATTAATCAAGTGATACAGAGGTTAACCCCATTGTTTTATCTTCAATATACGTTGTTTATTTCACATGCGCTGTCGATTTGACTGGCGAGACACTTTGAAAAATAAAATAAATTGTGCTCCTGGAAAAAGAAATTTTAAAAATCCTAAATGATATTAAACCATGTATTTTGTCCCCGTTCTCAATGATGAAGGTTTTGTAAATATTCTTCTTCCTGTTCCGAATGTGGAGTAAGTTTTGTTTTTGATCTGAATGTATAAAAGGGTTCCAAATTTGAAGTTAGTTGCATGCGTTCTCCCTTTGCTCTGTGAGAGTGTAGGAAGTCAGGTTTCTCTATAAGTTCATGTTGACTACATTGTCAGTTTGTTCCAGTGGTACAATTTTAACAAGTTTCACATTGACTAAGCATCCGTACATGTATTATAAACGTAAAGAATAACACGCGATGTCACGGTGTCACAAAATAAATATAAATGATGTTGATTAGAAAAATCCCAATCCATCCATTAACAACATACTCCTGAAAATATATCAAAATGTTCAAATTATTATTATTATCTATAGTTCATTGGCACATTTAAGCGCTGATATACAAACTTATCAAACTTGGATCATATTGTGTGCTCATGTGGTGACAAGAGTTACCTCCCTTACAACTTCGTAGCATATAAAAAGATCCACCCTCAAGTGCCAGTGATCACACCCAGACCCTTACTACTTTGTAGCATATAAAAGATCCACCCTCGGGTGCCAGTGATCACACCAAGACCCCTACTACTTTGTAGCATATAAAAGATCCAACCTCAAGTGCCAGTGATCACACCCAGACCCTTACTACTTTGTAGCATATAAAAGATCCACCCTCAAGTGCCATTCATCACACCAAGACCCCTACTACTTTGTAGCATATAAAAGATCCACCCTCAAGTGCCAGTGATCACCCCCAGACCCTTACTACTTTGTAGCATATAAAAGATCCACCCTCAAGTGCCAGTGATCACACCCAGACCCCTACTACTTTGTAGCATATAAAAGATCCACCTCCAGTGCCAGTGATCACCCAGACCCCTACTACTTTGTAGCATATAAAAGATCCACCTCCAGTGCCAGTGATTACCCCATGACCCTTACTACTTTGTAGCATATAAAAGATCCACCCTCAAGAATAAGTGACCCTTACTACCCTCAAGTGCCAGTGATCACACCCAGACCCCTACTTCTTTGTAGCATATAAAAGATCCACCCTCAAGTGCCAGTGATCACACCCAGACCCCTACTACTTTGTAGCATATAAAAGATCCACCCTCAAGTGCCAGTGATCACACCCAGACCCTTACTACTTTGTAGCATATAAAAAGATCCACCCTCAAGTGCCAGTGATCACACTCAGACCCCTACTACTTTGTAGCATATAAAAGATTCAACCTCAAGTGCCAGTGATCACACCCAGACCCTTACTACTTTGTAGCATATAAAAGATCCACCCTCAAGTGTCAGTGATCACACCCAGACCCCTACTACTTTGTAGCATATAAAAGATCCACCCTCAAGTGCCAGTGATCACACTCAGACCCCTACTACTTTGTAGCATATAAAAAGATCCACCCTCAAGTGCCAGTGATCACACCCAGACCCTTACTACTTTGTAGCATATAAAAGATCCACCCTCAAGTGCCAGTATTCACACCCAGACCCCTACTACTTTGTAGCATATAAAAAGATCCACCCTCAAGTACCAGTGATCACACCCAGACCCTTACTACTTTGTAGCATATAAAAAGATCCACCCTCAAGTGCCAGTGATCACACCCAGACCCTTACTACTTTGTAGCATATAAAAAGATCCACCCTCAAGAGTAAGTGACCCTTACTACCCTCAAGTGCCAGTGATCACACCCAGACCCCTACTACTTTGTAGCATATAAAAGATCCACCCTCAAGTGCCAGTGATCACACCCAGACCCTTACTACTTTGTAGCATATAAAAAGATCCACCCTCAAGTGCCATTGATCACACCCAGACCCTTACTACTTTGTAGCATATAAAAGATCCACCCTCAAGTGCCAGTGATCACACCCAGACCCCTACTACTTTGTAGCATATAAAAAGATCCACCCTCAAGTGCCAGTGATCACCCCCAGACCCTTACTACTTTGTAGCATATAAAAAGATCCACCCTCAAGTGCCAGTGATCACACTCAGACCCCTACTACTTTGTAGCATATAAAAAGATCCACCCTCAAGTACCAGTGATCACACCCAGACCCTTACTACCGTCAAGTGCCAGTGATTACACCCAGACCCTTACTACCCTCAAGTGCCAGTGATCACACCCAGGCCCTTACTAAAAATATCCACCCTCAAGTGCCAGTGATCACACATACCCGACGATTCTGCTTAGAGTAAAGGAGTAAAGTAAGTTGGGAATTCTGTAACGTCATTTTCAGTTGGTGGTATTTTGATATAAATAAAATCTTTTAAATATGATGCCAGATACCGTTTAAATAACTTTATGTATAAGCAAACAACATTGACCTGTCTGCTTGACCTTCAATATAAATATTTACTATGGACAGTAGGGGGACATAATTCAATAATAGAAAACACCATTACTATATAGGTAAACAACTTTGACCTGTCCGCTTGACCTTTTGTTTAAATATTTATCACGGACTAAGTACATCTATGTATAGGGAGCACACAGGTGTTTATGTTTGTATACATCATGAGATATACTCACCTGTGTACTGTGTATGGATTAACTTGGATCCTTACACTACCCATTTATTTGGTGGACCCTCCTATATGAATATTCCTAATGAAAGGTCAAACGGAAAGGTCAATGTTGTTTGCCTATACATGAGTGAACAACTGTATAAGGTATGTATTAACTGCTAAAAATAACACGACCCATTTTAGTGGACTTTCCTATATGAATATTCCTTATTAAAGGTCAAACGGACAGGTCAGTGTTGTTTTCCTACATGTTATTCATTGCACGGCGTCCAGTTATTTCAATTGAGCTCTTACAACAAATAATATCAATATACAACGCCCACTGGCAACACACTTTATACATGAAATAGTCCTGATTAAAATATGGAATGTTTTGGAAATTATCATAATTTTACGTTTTGGCATATTTCTTAATGATATACTATTGTCTAAAATTGCTGCTAGTTAACATATGAAAATCCTGAAAAACTAAGGTAATTTATTGCCTCATACAAATTCTTTCGTTAGCTAAATTTGGTCGATGTAGGAAAACAACATTGACCTGTCCGTTTGACCTTTAAAATTTGAAACAAAACTTTTTTTTCAAAGTTGGACATTGGTTGGATATGTCTTCAACTTTGAAAAAAAAGTTTGGTTTCACAATTTTGATTCAAGCACTACTGGTGAGGAATTTATTCTGGAAAGACCGTATAGTGCTGTAAAATTAACACTGGTATAACATGTAATACTTACGTTAATGGTCGGTCTGAACTGAATAAACCTCCTCCCCTATTCTCATTGCCTATTTAAAAGAAAAAAGTGAAAACATATGTCAGTGTCCGTTATATATACTAGTTGGTAATTACCTCCAACACGTCTGTAAACACACACACACACACACACACACACATACGTATTTTACAGCTAGTGTTTTTGACACGCTTTCCTGAAACTCTACAAGAATCTGTCATGCTTTTAGTTTTAATTTCTTAAAAATACACTACCCTTCCAACATCTTAAAAATACACTACCCTTCCAACATCTTAAAAATACACTACCCTTCCAACATCTTAAAAACCGTTTTAATTCTTTAGTCATCCAAAGCTTTTTTGTCACGTATGTCATATTTCATTTTTTAAAACAAAAAAATGTAATCCAATACATTTACAAAAACAGAAGATGACATGGCAACATATCACTGTATCAGACACATTTTGTAAGCCTAAGGCTTGTATGGGTGTATTTTAATTATTGCTTCATGGTTCTACGGTCGGCCAGACCACTCTATGCCACACCCATGTGACTAGAAATGGAAAATGTCTGCTGTGTATACTAGCGCGCACAGACAGTGAATTTTAAAGGTGTAGTCCAACCGGTTCATTATTCTGACTCCAGGTAAGTCGACAGATAATGTGAAATGAAGTTACTTGCATAGGGTCACATCATGCCCCCATATTGATTCGAACTTCCAACCCTTGGACCTTGAGTCCGACGCTCTACCAACTGATTTAAATGGTTTCCACATCCACATCAATTTATATATTTCTTTTAACGTGTACTCACTACTTGGTTATCAGAAACACGCTTACGGCGATTTAAAAGTTCTTTTCTTAAATAATAGTACACCATCACTGTTTTAATCATATATTTCTACAAACATTACGGCTTCTAATGCCTTATACCACTGCGGTAGCTTAGTTGGTAGAGTGCTAGCTCCGTAAGTGGGATGTCGTGGGTTCGAGATCCGGCCGGGTTTGACTCAAGACTTGAAAGTGGGTAGTGACTGTTCTTTCCCCAAGCACTTGGCAGTACGAAATGAAAGTAGGGGTTCTTTCGGATAGGAACCTAAAATAAACGAGGTCTCGTGTCATGGTGGGCTTGGCACGCTAAAGAACCCTGCTGTATAATGCCATCAGTGCAACGCACAAGCAAAATTTATGCACCTTCGCCTATAGCTGGCGACGTCTCGATATAAGTGAAATATTCTTGACTGGAACGTTAAACACCATTACTCAACTCTCCTAATGTTTTAATATTTTCCGTTAGATTTCAGTTTGATAGAGTTTTTGTCCTACAAAAGATGTACGCGTCTAACCATCCAAACGTATCTCTTTCTACAAAAAATGCCTTTGTCGCTTGTACACTTTTTAAAAATGTTATCGTTAAATACATTCAAGGACTGGTATCTAATGGTTGTATAAAAGCAAGCCACAACATTGCATATGCGTCTGTTCTATAGAAAGAAGTAATTAACATTATACAAGTACGCCACCAGCTTACTGGCACTTTTTTCCGAGGTTGGTTTTCTCTATGTACCCCAGTTTTCCCTGCCATTTCAGGAATGGCTGTCTCGATATTGTCAATAATCTTGATTTTGGTTTAAATACATTTTACTCACCAAACCAGCACCAAGCAATCAACAGATTATATATATATATGAGAGAGAGAGAGAGAGATTAATTAAAATTTTACCTCGCGGTACTGGTTGTTGTCCTCTATTTTGTTGGGAAATCAACGAAAGCATTACTTCATTTATCTGATTCCTAGTTAAACATGGCAATGTATTTGGATCTAAAAGTAAAATTTTACAAAATATGAAAATAGACACGTCAGACGCTATTTACATGTCACAAAAACATGATGGCGGCATTGACATGTGTACAACAACATGATGACGTCACGTACTTGGTACAACAACATAATGGCGTTATTACCATGTTTCAACAACATGATGACGTCATTTACATGTTTCAACAACATAATGATGTCATTTACATGTTACAAAATAAAATGACATCATTAACATGCTACAACAATGTAATGACGTCATACACATGTTACAAAGATGATGACGCCATTTACATGTAATAACAACATGATGACGTTTTTTTACATGTAGCAGCAACATGTTGGCGTTATTTATATGGTACAACATGATGGCGTCATTAAGATGTGTATAAAATGTTACAACAACATAATGACGTCATTATCCTGCCACAAAACTATAATGACATCATTAACATGCTACAATAATATAATGACGTCATTAACATGTTACAACAAAATGATGGCGTCATTTACATGTTACAACAACATGATGACATCATTTACATGCTAGAACAACATGATGACGTCATGAACATGCTAAAACAACATAATGACGTCATTAACATGTTTAAACAATTTGGTGACATTCACATGTTACAACAAAATTATGACGTCATTAACACGTTACAAGACCATGATGACATATTACAACAACATTATGACGTCATAAACATGTTACACCAATATGATGGCATTATGTACACATTACAACAACGTCATTTACATGTTACAACATGATGATTTCAATAATAAAGAACAAAACAATGTTACCATTTATGCTTATTATTAATAAACAATTTAACTGTCTAGAAATGGCGTTTATATTGTTAATTTCCATTGTCTTGTAAAGCAAATTGAATTAACGAAGCAGGCGCGTTGTGATTAGTGTGCTTATGCACTGCAGTTTACGTTACATGACATATAAACGCCATTTCTATACCAGTCTTAACAAATCTTATTTAGGAAAATCTTATTTTAATTTTAATCTCAAATTCCAATTAAGTACCACATGCAATGTCGGATTTAATAATAAAGCAACGCTTTATGGTTACATCATGATATGTGTCAAATTTAATCGACTGAAGAAAATCAATGTCGACCTCGGACTACGTCATCGGTTGACGTCGAGTTTCACCAGTAAATACACATATAGACCTAATCAGCATGCTATAATTGTATATATATATATATATATATATATATATATATATATATATATATATATATATATATATATAACAAAAAATAAATAAATAAATTTTAAATAAATAAATAAATAAATGAATAAATAATTTATAACCAACCAACTAACTAACTAACTAACTAAATAAATAAATATATAATTTGTGTACCTTACCTACACAGAAGTAGCAGCCTATTGAATACTGCTGGTCATTACAATTTTTTTCTTTAACACATATTCCGCCTCCTGAACACGTGATTTGCTGTAAAGTTCACATAATATAAATAATCAGATACATTAAAACACTGTTAGTTCAATCCTACAATTTTTGTTCATTTTCACATTTTTTCGCGACTCGATCTTGTAAATAATTTCTTTTATTCTGAGTTGAGAACTTGTTTGTAAGAAAACGCAGTTCGAGAGAAAACTAAGTTCGTGAGAAAACACAGTTCTTGAGAAAACAAAGTTCGTTGGCTTTATTAGGTAAACAATTCGTAACTGATAAACAAATTTTTATTGATCTTAAAATGCTTGATTCGGACTGGCAACACGTCTTGGTGGGTTCTCTGGTTGGGTCCTAGTGTTGCGCTGTAATATCAAGATTCTTATCATATTTGTATCGTAACATATGTCTATGACGTCAATATTGTATGTGACGTTGGTATGACGTGGTCTGTCAATCAAATACAGATTGAACAACCATTTTGCGTTTGGGTGATGCCACGGCCTGCAAAGTGCCAGACAAATATCTATATCTACATGATACCAAACCATCAACGAAGTCCACTACAAACGCTGCGATAGTTGGTTTTATCACACCATTGTCCTGGTGCCTTAGATATTCTTTGTCTTCATAGCATCGGGAAAACCCGATGATATGTGCATGCAGGCGATATAATTAAATTACACAAGCTCTGACAGCAATAGTCAGTCTTAGAGAACCCTGATGACATGTGTGTGCAGGTGATATTTATATATATAATCTACTTACACAAGAAGCGTTGTTCTGCCTCTAAAAGCAATACCCTGTCTTAGAGAACCCTGATGACAGGTGTGTGTGCATAGATATAGTCTACTTATACAAGAAGCGTTTGTCCTGCCTCTGACAGCAATATTCTGTCTTAAAGAACCCTGATGACATGTGTGTGCAGGCGATATAATCTACTTACACAAGAAGCATTTGTCCTGCCTCTGACAGCAATAACCTGTCTTAAAGAACCCTGATGACATGTGTGTGCAGGCGATATAATCTACTTACACAAGAAGCGTTCGTCCTGCCTCTGACAGCAATAATCTGTCTTAGAGAACCCTGATGACGTGTGTGTGCAGGTGATATAATCTACTTACACAAGAAGCATTTGTCCTGCCTCTGACAGCAATAATCTATCTTAAAGAACCCTGATGACATGTGTGTGCAGGCGATATAATCTACTTACACAAGAAGCGTTCGTCCTGCCTCTGACAGCAATAATCTGTCTTAGAGAACCCTGATGAAGTGTGTGCAGTTACACAAGAAGCGTTCGTCTGTCTTAGGGAACCCTGATGACATGTGTGTGCAGGTGATATAATCTACTTACACAAGAAGCGTTCGTCCTGCCTCTGACAGCAATAATCTGTCTTAAAGAACCCTGATGACATGTGTGTGCAGGTGATATAATCTACTTACACAAGAAGCGTTGTCCTGCCTCTGACAGCAATAGTCTGTCTTAGAGAACCCTGATGACATGTGTGTGCAGGTGATATAATCTACTTACACAAGAAGCGTCGTTCTGCCTCTAAAAGCAATACTCTGTCTTAGAGAACCCTGATGACATGTGTGCAGGTGATATAATCTACTTACACAAGAAGCGTTGTTCTGCCTCTGACAGCAATAGTCTGTCTTAGAGAACCCTGATGACGTGTGTGCAGTTACACAAGAAGCGTTCGTCTGTCTTAGAGAACCCCGATGACATGTGTGTGCAGGTGATATAGTCTACTTACACAAGAAGCGTTGTTCTGTCTCTGACAGCAATAGTCTGTCTTAGAGAACCCTGATGACATGTGTGTGCAGGTGATATAATCTACTTACACAAGAAGCGTTTGTTCTGCCTCTGACAGCAATAGTCTGTCTTAGAGAAGCCTGATGACATGTGTGTGCAGGTGATATGGTCTACTTACACAAGAAGCATTTGTCCTGCCTCTGACAGCAATAGTCTGTCTTCGAGAACGCAGATGACAAGTGTGTGCAGGTGATATAATCTACTTACACACGAAGCGTTGTTCTGTCTCTGACAGCAATAGTCTGTCTTAGAGAACCCTGATGACATGTGATTGCAGATGATATAATCTACTTACACAAGAAGCATTTGTTTTGCCTCTGACTGCAATAGTCTGTCTTCGAGAACCCAGATGACAAGTGTGTGCAGGTGATATAATCTACTTACACAAGAAGCGTTTGTTCTGCCTCTGACAGCAATAGTCTGTCTTAAAGAAGCCTGATGACATGTGTGTGCAGGTGATATGGTCTACTTACACAAGAAGCATTTGTCCTGCCTCTGACAGCAATAGTCTGTCTTAGAGCTGTTGATGTACCAATTGGTACCGATGGCTGTATCTGCTGACTGTACACAGCAACCAGTAAAGCAGCGCAAATCTGCAGATAGATAAAAATGATTGAAAACACAACATTTTGGTGATAACTAGAAAAAATCCGGAATGCAAACCAGAAAAAAATTTGAAATGCAAACAGGAAAGAAACACCTATTCAAGATGGAGAAACTACGTCATAAGCCCGAATTCGTGAACAGAAAAATAGCGCCACAACCCTCGACTCGGGATGAGTTTTTACTAAAAAACAAAAACATGCTAAAATAGCCCTTAATTGACCCAGTTTTGATACATACTGATTTTAGTTTATTCAAGCCTCTTTTGTATTCTTAAAGTAAGCAGGATGAGTTTAAATGGTGGAAATACACTTTTTACTTTGTCGCTGCGAAAAGGTTGCACGACATCGCGGTAATAAAGTTTATTTTAACGCAAATATTAGGAAAAAAACTAGCATCTCTAAGAATGTATATAAATAAACCGATCGTTTGTGACGTTATTCTAAAGGCTTTAAATTTCCAAAATGACGACCATTGCCATTGAAACTGATAAAAGCGAAAAAAAATCGAAAGTGCGCCAAATTCAATGAAATTTTAAATAAGATTGTTTAGGAGGTGTGGGATTTATTTAAAGGCTTGAAATTTCCAAAAATGGCGGTTGTTGCCATTGAAATGATAAAAAGGCAGGGGAATTAAAAGTGCTCCAAATCAAATTTAAATAAAGTTGTATATAGGCAGCAAAGATAAGATGTCGAGATATAGCTAACTAGGGGACGAGTTAAACGGTTGATTCGGCACTAATTCGTTAGCTTAGTGTTAAACTTTCGATAGGACTGTACTGTAACTCTTGTCAACTATAACGACAGGACCATTTTTAAAACCTTAAATCGGCTTCCAATTAGATTTTTTAAGATCCCATATACTACGTGTGGTGTCGGATAGAGAAATTTCAATCGTGGTTCTAATTAATATCAGGAACGATGTTTGTAGATGTATGAGCCAAAATATTCTATTTAGGTAAAGTGATAAATGATGATACATTGTCGCGCCTAAAAACGTATTAATGCCTTGTTAAACGGTAAATAATGTGTATTAAAACAAAGATGACCTTTGACCCCGTCTTTTGTCAAAAACCATTTAAGATTTATGTTATAGTCACACTGTCATTTATCTACATTATTAGCATATTGGTTAGATAATTAGTGATGTGTGTGCCATATCATCGGTGCCGGTGGCCAAGATTTCTATAGCGAATTCTATAACCTCGGTTCGATTCCCACTGGGACCGAACCAGTGAACTAAGCGAAGGTTCTTCAACTTCTTTATCAAGATTAGAAAATTGAATATCTCGACAAAAATGGTTCAGTTTTGAAAGAAGCATAAAAACACAATTCATAATTATTGACTGAAACAACACTAAAAAAATACAAAAAATACGGAGAGGGTAATTATCATTTAACTCCCGATTTTGAACAAGCACTTGATCTAGTGACTTCCAAAATGACATGAGTGATTTGTCTTATGACCAAATGACATCCAGTAGTAGATATATTAACAAAATGACATCCAGTAGTAGATATATTAACAAAATGACATCCAGTAGTAGATCTAATAACAAAATGACATTCAGTAGATCTATTAACAAAATGACATCCAGTAGATCTATTAACAAAATGACAACCAGTAGTAAATCTAATAACAGAATGACATCCAGTGATTAATCTAATGACAACATTGCATGCAGTGATGTCAAAATTGTATTCAGTGTTGTCAAAATGGTATTCGGTGATGTCAAAATGACATTCAGTGATGTCTAAATCGTATTCAGTGATGTCTAAATCGTATTCAGTGATGTCAAAATGGTATCCAGTGATGTAGTTTTCGTCTCAGTGTTAATGTTAAGGGGATATAGTAATACCGCTGTCAATGCATGAGTGTATTTGTGTGTTCGTCGCTAATTTTGTTTTCGTGCATTTAAAAGGCAATAATCCATCCAGTGAGCTGAAACTTAGTGTTATTCATTGTGGTAGTGGATAGTATGGTCGACAGCCGTATAGCACATCCAAGAAGGCCGCCGTTAATATAAATGGCAAAAACCTAAAAATGGTTTACAGCCTTATTTATGTACCGATTTTGTTGAAATTTTAAAACATAAATGATAGAACTAACTAGAACAATATTTGAATCAAAATTTGGCTTGGAAGTTCATTGGGTGGTAAAGATAAAAAATCTATTTGAAATGACAAACCAAGCAAAACATTACAAACAAATAATTAGGTGGAACACTGATAACAAATCTCCAATTTTGGACAGACACTGTAACAAATGTCGATTGGTGTAGTTTTAGATCTATTAAATGCTCCAACAACTCCATTCATTTTACAACAAGTTGTCAATAAAACATATTTCACTTTGTATGAAATTCACTGATATTCACTAATACGTAAGGAAGGTGTTTGGAGAACGTTTTAGCATAATAATCTTTCCACTTATTTTACAACCAGTGGGTACCTAAACCTTGTATTTGAAAACCAAATTTGAACAACTATAAATGTTATGTCATAATTGCAATGGTCATAATGATCACACTTGGAAAACCCACTAAACAACAATCATCTTCCTGACCCTAAATACCCTGATGAAACTGTGAATTACGTCCAATTGGTGTATAATATTAATCAAAGTTCCAAAATTGTCCCTAAATTTCTCTATGTACAGGAGAACAGAATAACGATGTTTTCATTTAAAAATATAATTAGTTTTGGTCAGTGTATTTTAAATTCATTTTAATGATAGTTTAATTGGAAAATGTTTGAAAGAAATAAATGATAAAAACCATGTGTACACCATTTATGGATATACAGTAATACGATAGCTGAGTGTTAGACTTCCGACAGGTCTGTACTGTACATGATAAGTAGAAAACATTTTCTGTGTAAACTGTTAACAAGTGTTTGTACATTTATATCTGTTTTTATATGACAGTTATAGATATCATTCTGTATATATGTTGTTAATGAGATCATCATCCGAATATGTAATAATGTGAAATTTAATTAATGGTGACAAAAATTATAACACGAAATGTTAATATATGTATATGACATATTTGGAATTCCTCAAGGGTAGCTAAAAGATCAACAATAGCACTAAAGTAAATATCTTAATGACTGGAATTAGTGAAGACACAAACACAAACATGTCGATTCATGTCCAAATCACAATCCCAAAAAGCAAAGTACGAATTTTTAAAAGTGGCAAGTTGAATTAAACATATGAAATGTTGGAAGTTAGGCCCGATAAATCACCTTTAGAAAACAACCAAACAAGACCAGGAAGGACCAACGTCAAATCTAACAACAAATATACAAAACCAGTCATCAACAAGGTTATATCTATCATTTCACGGTCATTTTGAATGGTAGAGAAAACCGAGTACACGGAGAGAATCGACAATACGAACGTTCTTGTGCAAAGGTCTGCCCCAGTGGAATTCAAACCCAGCTTTGAACCACTCGGGTTAGTTATTTTACCACGACGGGAAGAAAACAAACAGGCAGTAAGCCAAGAATGTTGCATATTATAATAAGACAAATCCTCACAGAGTCAAGGTAGTTATTTATACTATAATTCTCTTTTAAATGTTTGTTTCTAGTTTTTAAACATTTTAATTCCGACGTTATTTTTGCATTAATGTCCTTCTAAAGAATTACTCTGTTATGTTATAAGTTTTGTCATAATATATAATTTGTATCCAGACACTATGAGTAATCTTTGAGCGACTCTTACAGACGACAACAATGTGACAGTAAATCCAACAACTGTTCTCTCGGCGTAAAACGTTAGGTTAAAGTGGAGTGGGTGGAGTGGAGTGGAGTGGAGTAATCGAGTTTTACGCCCCAGTCAAGATTAAGGGAATGAGTTCAAGAAAGGTGGAGTGTTTGGGCAACCCCCCCCCCCCAGGTTCGGAAAGCAAACTGACAAACTTTCTCGCATTAGGATCTACCGAGCGGGATTCGAACCTAAGCAGCGAGATGCACTGATTCGTAAATGCGCGCTTCTTACTTTTGGACGTGTATCGGGGACAATCACAAAGTTAGTCCCAGTGGTGTGGTTAAAGTACTTAATGAGTCTTTAACATCCCTCTTATTTCGTTTCACAGCCAGTGGTCCCAAAAACCCAAATTTCAAATATTAAAATAAGTTTTTGACAAATTTATACACTTAAAGCCCTAAAAATAACTCTTAAACTTCAAACAGTAACGCAGATTTTGTGATGTAAACATAACAATAAATTTGACTAGAATTGTCATATATTTACACTGCGCTGAATCATCTTTTTCTACGTTTTGGTTTTGTTGTTGTATTTGTGTGGTATCTACGCTTTATATAACATCATTATATAGGACAGAATGGCAGGATCTTATCTTTAAATAGATCTTTGTTCTATTTATGTCGGTTGTAGCGGAGTCTAGCTGAGCAGTCTAAAGCACCGACTAAAGGATAACATCGGCTCTAATCTCCTAAGTTCTAATCCAATTTAGATATTTCCTTGTTTGAGAAAGTTTGTCATTAGCTTACTAAAGACGGTTTTTTTTCAAGCCATTTCTGAACTGACCATTTCGATATACACTGTATGTGTAATACTCTTTACTTAGTCATAAACTAACATTACTCTAGTCAACTCATTAGTACTTCCACAATTAGACTGCATCAGAGGTGGCTTTAGCATTCATCAATCGAGGCACCGGATCACAGTCTGTCCAAGTCACGAGTGTATGAGTAACCCACTCGAAATTTCACTTGGTCACGTCGTTTAAATTAAAGGTCATTGTATTTGTTTGGTACGGTAAACAACGTTTGCTTATCGAAGTTTTTACGTTTCTTTCCGCGCAAAAACTGAAGCACATTCAAAGTGTATCTGTTCAAAATTACATGGCTATGATATATCGGAAAACACATAAATAAAACAACAGTGAAGCATGCATGATTTCAAGTGTTCTGGAAAAAATAATACTGCATAAAATGCATAAACAACAAAACTAATTGTTTGTGTGCTGTCTGAAGTAAACAAAAGGAAATGTAGAAAGTACAGGTAGTAATGAGCGCTACCAGGAACACAGCATAAACAAAAACCAAGTAATAACAAAATTTGCACCGCTCGATAACCGAATTTAGATAAAATGGTGTCTGCTATCAAATATTGCATTGATTAAGTCAAACACAGCACAAACAACATACAAGATATTGCAAAACATGTACTACCCGATAAACTGAAAAACTGACAAAATACTGTCGGCTGTTAGAAATTAGCATTGATGAAGTCAAAACTACATTGCCAAGTTTTTGAGTTCACCATTTACGTCATCGGTAGTAATAAATAAAGCCGGAAATCTTAACTTATACTGGAAATTTGACAGATATTAATACATTTAATTAAATATTTTGACAGTTTGTGGTTATAAGTATAAGTGTCTATTCATACCTTAACCCCAGTATGACACGGACATGTAAAAATAAATTGTATTATCTGAAAAATGTTCAGTTAATGTCAGTTTAATACGTATTCAGGTGTAACCTGCTTAGTAAGACAGGAGAACTACTACTCCTCCCCAGCAACTGGTCTCACTCATCTGATTAGTTGTGATGTCTCTGTATCCAAAATAACACTAAATATATTTGACGTGCCATAGGTCTATGTTCCTTTCATTCTCAATTTTTATTCAACACATTGCTGGTTGCTTGGTATCCAGCTAAACAAGAGATGCTTACCCCTCAGAATCACCCGGTCTCACTTCCCTGGTGGAGGTTCAAGTGTTTAATCTTATTTGATGTTTGCTTTGTTTTTGCGATTGTGATTTGAAACTTGGCCGGTATGCTTGCATTTGATTTACATCACACTGAAAACATACGTTTTCAGCAGGCAGGATACAGACAACACTAAGACATTAAACATCGCTACTCTCAAAAACATAAATGAATATTTTTTAACTTCTTTTCTAAATTGTGTATAATTGTGTATTATTATCATCAGAAATATACAGTTGTCTAAATTTGCCGCTAGTTAAAACTTTAAATTCTTAAACCTCAAAAACAAAGGTAAACTCCCTCACGCAAAGAATTTCTTAAGCTAAATTTGGTTGAATATATATATCGGTTCTTGGGACATTTCTTGAACCCCTTAAAAATTTTGGTTTCACAGTTTTGGTCCAAGCACTACTGTTGAGAAAGTGTATTCCGAAAATCGTGAAGGATATTGTTCCTATAAATACTCATTTAATTGAAACTGGCAAAGTAATAGCAATGTAAGACTGTAGCTCTCCACAGCGCAGATTAGGAATACAGGTGCTTACAGTGTTTTCCTTTGCCTGTCTTGTTTGGTTGTTTTCCATTGATTTGTGCCCTCCACAGCACAGATTAGGAATACGGGTAGTCATTGTGTTTCCTTTGCCTGTCTTGTTTGGTTGTTTTCCATTGATTTGTGCCCTCCACAGCACAGATTAGGAATACGGGTAGTCATTGTGTTTTCCTTTGCCTGTCTTGTTTGGTTGTTTTCCATTGATTTGTGCCCTCCACAGCACAGATTAGGAATACGGGTGCTAATTGTGTTTTCCCTTGCCTGACTTGTTAGGTTGTTCACCATTGATTTGTATTGTTTTGTGAGATTGTTTTGCACTGGTTGCCTCGTACTTGCGTTTCAGTTACAAATCGCTCACTGAACATGTACCAACTATGTTTTCTTTTTTCTTGTCATGTTTGGTCGTTCACCATTCACTTATGCTGTGTCGTGTTGTTGGTTCCGTTGGATTTGCCCAGTAGATACTTGTTTTTCAGTTACGAATCTCTCACTTCTCTCTCATATGTTTTTGTTACTTCATGGTGCCACAAACGCGCGTTTCACACATTTCCTTGTTTTTTATCGCGTAAAATCATAACTGTCATGTATTTTTTCATTCAATTTAGTGTTCATCCGGGGACGTCTAAGTTGTCAGGATATATTGAAAGTTGTCAAATTAAACAAAAAGAGTCAACTCCCAGTCATAGTGAAATGTTGTTTATGACAGTTAGTGGAGTTCTAACATGAAGGGCGGCGTGTTGTAGGTTTAAGTTTGTTTAAGGTTTTTATAAGTTAAATAAATCATTAAGAAAATTATATCATGTTTTATGATTTATTTGATATACATATACAGTACAGAGCTGTCGAAAATTTAACACTAAACTGACGAATTGGTTTGTTGGTTGTTTAAACGTTGCTCAACGTCGCATCAGCAATTTTCAGCTATTCGCGACGAGAGCTATTTTATTAATATTATTGATTAATCTATGAACAATTTCGTGTATGCATTTGAAGTGCGAGTGTCTGCCATGTACCAGCGCGCACTCAGGGCGACTTTAAGGTGCTAGCTCACCGAGTCAGTACGCCGCAGACAAGCGTATCACTCCCATAGTCCATTATACTGATACCAGGTTAACCAGTAAAGGCCAAGGAAAATAAACTTTCCCACATGTAGTCTGAGCGGGACGAATTTGTGTCGAATCGGCAGGTCATCTCGGCCTCTCGTTAGCCATGTCTCAAAAGGTCTGGGCTGTACATGGTTGTTAAACAACACAGTTGATCATACTAACTGCCCCGACCACATAAAATCCAGGTGAGGCAAAAAAAAAAAAAAAAAAAAAAAACCTTTGGATAGTTGAAGAAACAAGGGGATAAGAGTCCTCTTACGGATATTTAATTATTATCCGGCTACTGTTCGCTGCTTCAGAAATTAATAATCTAGAAGCTCACACTGTTGATTGTTCTCGGACTTCTTTCCACTTCACGTTTCTTAAAAATTATGTTTCGTCAGGGTTTGTTTGAGGGGATCAATAACAAATAACACGAACGCTTGTCATATGATCTGAACAGAAGATGTGTCAAAAAAGCGTCAAGATACAACACTTGCTGAATAACCAAATCGATCGATGCCAATAGCTTGCAAATATACCCGTGAAGTACACACTAGCAGGGTGTGATACGAACGTCATATACTGTAATTTGACAGTATATTCGTGGAATTACACACCCCGATAGATGCGAACACATTTTTATATGAATCCATTACAAGATCTTTGTTGTTCCTTCATAGACCAGCAACTGAACAGATTAGGGACTTTAGGAATCTGGTCACCAGTCAGTTGATTCTAAAATTACTTACAAAGAAAATAACCGATATCCAGAAGGTTATTTATGTAAATTGTGTTTTAATCTTTTTTAAGTTTTCTTAAATAGTTAAAACCATTTATACGGCCGTTGTTTGTTGTGGAACTGTATGATCTTCCAAGATTGCTCATGGATTCGCAATAACTGGATTCTAATTTCACTGTTATTGATAGACAATTTAAAGTTTCGGAGAGTTTTTAAGAAATAGGGATATCTGATGCTCCAAAGAGTTATATTTTGCTTAAATCTTTGTGGCACTATAAACAAACAATCGATTAAGTAATGGTGGATAACTAAAAAATAGTGTGCAAAACGCACACATATAGAAGAAGTGGCTACTTCTTTATTAAGAA
Source organism: Anadara kagoshimensis (assembly GCA_021292105.1). Taxonomy (NCBI): domain Eukaryota; kingdom Metazoa; phylum Mollusca; class Bivalvia; order Arcoida; family Arcidae; genus Anadara; species Anadara kagoshimensis. The sequence goes on along the minus strand of CM037859.1, from coordinate 47,719,836 downwards.
AACTTTATATAAAAAAAACCCTGAAAATTTAACTAGTACAATCAAAAGACGAAAACTGAAACAACAACAAAAATATTCAAAAGTTTCCATTGAAGTTTAAAGTTATAATAAAACGTCACTTATAGTATCGATATCAATAAAACACTATGTATAGGAGAATCTCTTTTAACATGCCAATATATGTATCCAATATTACCGAAAACAATTGCCGTTGTAAATACGTTGCATACAAAGAGAAACTTTCATAATTCCTAATTCTAAGTTCAAGATTTAGAAACAAATCTGACGACATTTTACTATTTTGTATTACATATTATACCAGTTTTACCAAAATATATTTTACCAATTCAGCCTAGAAAATACTTTGCATAAGGAAGTATACCTTAACGTTTGTGAAAGTTGCGATATCAATAAGCTTAATTGTATCTTTGGTTTGTAAAGAAATGTTGTTATCGAACACTTACATTATCTTAAAAACGAATATGATAGTCCATCACAAAATGTTTATAGTTGGAACATTTAACAAATGTTTTCCTGTAATTGTGTCTCGATGCATCATTTATAAAGCCAATAAGGACAAAAAGCCCTTGTCAAATACAAATTATTTAGTTAGTTACAAGAACGTTTTATCAGTTGGTGTCCGTTTGCTTTACGAAACACGGTTTTAATTCTCAAAAACTTGAGATTCGTGTTTTAAATAGACATTTTGGCAAGTAATAAACAAAGTTTTTTTTTAATTTTTAACAACTTGACAATTTATATGTTGTATGTTTGCTCCTCAATATGGAGAGTTTTTTTTTTTTACAAAATTAATACAAAAAGCAAAATCTAAAAAAGGGCATACACGTGAAATATAAATAATCATAAAACCCCACTTATCCATTTCTTTCCAAAAATAAAATTTGCTACAAAAACACTTACCACTAATCGAAGCATTTCGGTTTGGTGAATAACGCCTTATAGTTCCAAAATAAGTCTCAATAGTGTGTTAAAGATGTAAAAAATTATTCAATTTAAACCGTCAAATAAAAGTAGTCCCGCCCCCTTATATGTCATGTGCTGTTATGTGATGAATAAGTTTGGTAAACAATGTCGCCAATTCACTCAACCAAATAGGTAAAAATACAAGTTATCAACACATGTATATTGTATAAAATTAGGCTACAATTCTAAAAACGGGCTATTAAAGGGAGAAAGAATCCGTTATCATGCGTTTTTATGTTTGTTTACGTTGTGAAGTTTTTAATTGAGAGATGACTCATAATGGTAATTTTGTTTCGGGATGAGTAGATTAACGGACAGGTAAAGAACCTAGGTCGATGACGAGTCTATCTCCAGTTGTCTCTAGGAACATAAGTTATAGTTTGAATCATACGATGGTCTTGGTGAACCAGAGAAACAGTTCCAATTAATCCAATGATTTAAGGAGAATTAATCACGTGATGAGTATTGACAGCTAAACAAGAGTTGCTACACTTGATCTTAAACCCAAAATGTGTAGCTAATGCATGCAATTAAAAATAAAAAAGAAAGGCATCCCATAAAACTGCTAAACATAATTTCACTAATTAATTCTCACCCTTAAAAAGTTTTTTGACCGTCATCACAGTGCTGTTGATAAGTTTGATGTCTCTGTGTCCAGGATTGCCCTGGATATATTTGACGTCCCATAGTTACATGTTCCTTTCACACAATTTTGATTACATACATGGCTGGTATAGCTAGCTAAACAGGAGGTGATTACCCTTCCGGAGCACCCGACCTCACTTCCTTGTGGAAGTTCACGTGTCTAACCTGACTTGTCAGTTCAAAAGTTTTTACTTTGCTTCTGGATTCTGATTCGGACACGGGTAAGTGTGTTTATTTTTGATTCTCATTTGCCTGGCCCCATGTCACCTGACAGCGTAATCAGGTTTTATCTAAGCTACTGTAGCGGTTTGCAAAGACCAGGTCACAAAACCGTCAGAAAATATTCACATCTTCTGTGCGCATTTCTACGAAAAGGCAACTGGTTGTAAAAATAAATGGATTTGTTGCAACTGGCCATCTTTAGTACAATGTAACATTTGGTGAACAGTAACTCTAGTACACGGTTTTCACTCTTTGGTTGTTTTGTTATTGTACAATTAGCATGGCATAATACAATCTCCAAATACACTTACACAAAGGTATAATAGATTCAGAAATAACACAGTGGACGTGGTGTTCAGTACCTTTACTGACACGTGACCCTGGCTATTCTAAGGTCTCTACATTTAATTAAAAGTGACAGACACATGAACAAAAAACTGTCTATAATAATTCGTGATTTAATGTCTCCGGGGTCAAAGTGTAACGACCTTCAACGTAAGGAGTAAACTGAAAGTCGTACCATAACAGAAGGGAGTGTTATACATAATTTTATTTTTAATAATAATCTGACAATAATCTGACAAAAAGATTTCTGAAGCACTATGGCTGTCTGTGACATTGGCAACATGAACATGACCATTATGTCCAAATCCATTATGTAATAACCGATTACGCTAATGATGTTCAATGTGTGTTCTTGCCATAATAAATAGGAACATAAATAAAAAAACAAACATACCAATTATGTCCAAATCATAAACCAAAGCAAATTAAAAACAAACATACCAATCCATGTCCAAATCACAATCCCAAAGCAAAGTAAAATCAAAAATACAAATCCATGTCCAAATCACAATCCCAAATTGGCACGCAGTAAGCATCGCAATATTTAAAAAGTTAAATTCAACTTTGCATTGTAAACAGAATACTTCTGATTTTTCTACACACTACACCACTATACTTCATTCTAAATTGAAAAAACCTCTTAAACAAATCATTCACATGTCATTCTATTACAAAATTCTATTACAAACCCCTTTATAATGCCAAACTTTGACTGAACAAATGGTGGCGATGAATTGAGGTTTTACTGTATATCAAAAGCAAACACACTTATTCATGTCCGAATCACAATTCAGAAGCAAGTTAAAAACTTTGGAACTGACAAGTCGGGTAAGACACGTAAACTTCCATCAGGGAAGTGAGACCGGGTGCTCCGGAAGGGTAAGCACCTCCTGTTTAGCTAGCTACTCCCGCTACGTGTGTAATCAAAATTGAATGAAAGGAACATAGAACTATGGGACGTCATATATATCAAGAGCAATCCTGGACACAGAGACATCAATCTTATTAACAATACTGTGATGACGGCCATAAAACTTTTTGAGGGCCTTGATAAACCTAGGCTTGCAATATCGCCGAGTCAACAGTTTATTTGCAAGCATAGTGCTTAACATCGATTCTGTGAAGCATCATACAGACTCCAAACAAAAATATACTGAAGATACAATCAACAAAATGTTAGTGTTTTAGAAAACATATTTCCTGTGTTAAGCAATGTATTTTTCAATAAACCGGTATACCAATGGGCACAAACTGCTGTGAACCATTATTTGCCGATTTGTTTCTTTGTTCGTGTGAAGCACAAGGTCTGGAAAGAAGACTGTCGCCAACTGCACATACATATATAGTCTTAATAATCCTGAATTTGGAGAATATGTGAATGGCATCTATCCTAGTAAACTTGAAATAAAAGATACGACTGATTATTCAAGCTCTCCTTCATATTTAGACTTGCACCTCAATTATGAACCTAAAAATGCTACTTTGAAACTTTATGACAAAGATGATGACTTCAATTTTTCTGTTGTCAAGTTTCCTTTTCTATGCAGCAATATACCAAAACCAAATGAACATATTTGTTTCACAATTAAACGCTATGGTAGAGCTTGTTCCCACTGCGGGTACTTTATACGACAAAGCAAGGCGCATACAAATAAATTGTTGACCTAGGGTTATTGCAAGCATAGGTTTTATTAATACCCACAATAATATTTCATGACCGTCTTTATAATATTGTTGATAGTTATAATGTCTCTGTATCCAAAACTTTGACATCCAATAGTTCCATGGTTTTTTCATTCTCAATGTTGATTTCATACTTGACAGGTTTAGCTAGTTTAACAGGAAGTGCTATGTTCCGATCTCACTTCCTCTGCGGAAGATCACGTCAAATCTTCAGTGGTTTAGCTAGTTTAACAGGAAGTGCTATGTTCCGATCTCACTTCCTCTGCGGAAGATCACGTCAAATCTTCAGTGGTTTAGCTAGTTTAACAGGAAGTGCTATGTTCCGATCTCACTTCCTCTGCGGAAGATCACGTCAAATCTTCAGTGGTTTAGCTAGTTTAACAGGAAGTGCTATGTTCCGATCTCACTTCCTCTGCGGAAGATCACGTCAAATCTTCAGTGGTTTAGCTAGTTTAACAGGAAGTGCTATGTTCCGATCTCACTTCCTCTGCGGAAGATCACGTCAAATCTTCAGTGGTTTAGCTAGTTTAACAGGAAGTGCTATGTTCCGATCTCACTTCCTCTGCGGAAGATCACGTCAAATCTTCAGTGGTTTAGCTAGTTTAACAGGAAGTGCTATGTTCCGATCTCACTTCCTCTGCGGAAGATCACGTCAAATCTTCAGTGGTTTAGCTAGTTTAACAGGAAGTGCTATGTTCCGATCTCACTTCCTCTGCGGAAGATCACGTCAAATCTTCAGTGGTTTAGCTAGTTTAACAGGAAGTGCTATGTTCCGATCTCACTTCCTCTGCGGAAGATCACGTCAAATCTTCAGTGGTTTAGCTAGTTTAACAGGAAGTGCTATGTTCCGATCTCACTTCCTCTGCGGAAGATCACGTCAAATCTTCAGTGGTTTAGCTAGTTTAACAGGAAGTGCTATGTTCCGATCTCACTTCCTCTGCGGAAGATCACGTCAAATCTTCAGTGGTTTAGCTAGTTTAACAGGAAGTGCTATGTTCCGATCTCACTTCCTCTGCGGAAGATCACGTCAAATCTTCAGTGGTTTAGCTAGTTTAACAGGAAGTGCTATGTTCCGATCTCACTTCCTCTGCGGAAGATCACGTCAAATCTTCAGTGGTTTAGCTAGTTTAACAGGAAGTGCTATGTTCCGATCTCACTTCCTCTGCGGAAGATCACGTCAAATCTTCAGTGGTTTAGCTAGTTTAACAGGAAGTGCTATGTTCCGATCTCACTTCCTCTGCGGAAGATCACGTCAAATCTTCAGTGGTTTAGCTAGTTTAACAGGAAGTGCTATGTTCCGATCTCACTTCCTCTGCGGAAGATCACGTCAAATCTTCAGTGGTTTAGCTAGTTTAACAGGAAGTGCTATGTTCCGATCTCACTTCCTCTGCGGAAGATCACGTCAAATCTTCAGTGGTTTAGCTAGTTTAACAGGAAGTGCTATGTTCCGATCTCACTTCCTCTGCGGAAGATCACGTCAAATCTTCAGTGGTTTAGCTAGTTTAACAGGAAGTGCTATGTTCCGATCTCACTTCCTCTGCGGAAGATCACGTCAAATCTTCAGTGGTTTAGCTAGTTTAACAGGAAGTGCTATGTTCCGATCTCACTTCCTCTGCGGAAGATCACGTCAAATCTTCAGTGGTTTAGCTAGTTTAACAGGAAGTGCTATGTTCCGATCTCACTTCCTCTGCGGAAGATCACGTCAAATCTTCAGTGGTTTAGCTAGTTTAACAGGAAGTGCTATGTTCCGATCTCACTTCCTCTGCGGAAGATCACGTCAAATCTTCAGTGGTTTAGCTAGTTTAACAGGAAGTGCTATCCTTCCGATCTCACTTCCTCTGCGGAAGATCACGTCAAATCTTCAGTGGTTTAGCTAGTTTAACAGGAAGTGCTATGTTCCGATCTCACTTCCTCTGCGGAAGATCACGTCAAATCTTCAGTGGTTTAGCTAGTTTAACAGGAAGTGCTATGTTCCGATCTCACTTCCTCTGCGGAAGATCACGTCAAATCTTCAGTGGTTTAGCTAGTTTAACAGGAAGTGCTATGTTCCGATCTCACTTCCTCTGCGGAAGATCACGTCAAATCTTCAGTGGTTTAGCTAGTTTAACAGGAAGTGCTATGTTCCGATCTCACTTCCTCTGCGGAAGATCACGTCAAATCTTCAGTGGTTTAGCTAGTTTAACAGGAAGTGCTATGTTCCGATCTCACTTCCTCTGCGGAAGATCACGTCAAATCTTCAGTGGTTTAGCTAGTTTAACAGGAAGTGCTATGTTCCGATCTCACTTCCTCTGCGGAAGATCACGTCAAATCTTCAGTGGTTTAGCTAGTTTAACAGGAAGTGCTATGTTCCGATCTCACTTCCTCTGCGGAAGATCACGTCAAATCTTCAGTGGTTTAGCTAGTTTAACAGGAAGTGCTATCCTTCCGATCTCACTTCCTCTGCGGAAGATCACGTCAAATCTTCAGTGGTTTAGCTAGTTTAACAGGAAGTGCTATGTTCCGATCTCACTTCCTCTGCGGAAGATCACGTCAAATCTTCAGTGGTTTAGCTAGTTTAACAGGAAGTGCTATGTTCCGATCTCACTTCCTCTGCGGAAGATCACGTCAAATCTTCAGTGGTTTAGCTAGTTTAACAGGAAGTGCTATGTTCCGATCTCACTTCCTCTGCGGAAGATCACGTCAAATCTTCAGTGGTTTAGCTAGTTTAACAGGAAGTGCTATCCTTCCGATCTCACTTCCTCTGCGGAAGATCACGTCAAATCTTCAGTGGTTTAGCTAGTTTAACAGGAAGTGCTATGTTCCGATCTCACTTCCTCTGCGGAAGATCACGTCAAATCTTCAGTGGTTTAGCTAGTTTAACAGGAAGTGCTATGTTCCGATCTCACTTCCTCTGCGGAAGATCACGTCAAATCTTCAGTGGTTTAGCTAGTTTAACAGGAAGTGCTATCCTTCCGATCTCACTTCCTCTGCGGAAGATCAATCACGTCAAATCTTCAGTGGTTTAGCTAGTTTAACAGGAAGTGCTATCCTTCCGATCTCACTTCCTCTGCGGAAGATCAATCACGTCAAATCTTCAGTGGTTTAGCTAGTTTAACAGGAAGTGCTATCCTTCCGATCTCACTTCCCTTGCGGAAGATCACGTCAAATCTTCAGTGGTTTAGCTAGTTTAACAGGAAGTGCTATCCTTCCGATCTCACTTCCTCTGCGGAAGATCAATCACGTCAAATCTTCAGTGGTTTAGCTAGTTTAACAGGAAGTGCTATCCTTCCGATCTCACTTCCTCTGCGGAAGATCAATCACGTCAAATCTTCAGTCAGTTTTCGTCAGTTTTCAAATTTTTTGTTTTGCTTTTGGGATGGTTGAGTTTGGACATGAACCGGTATACTGGAGTGTTTACTTTGCTTTACGATTGTGATATAAACATGGACGAAGTCACTATGTTTTTTCTTATATTAATGTTTATATTAATAATCTTCAATGTTTAGCAGTTTCAATCTCACACAAGATAAGAAAATAATAAATAAATGATAAATAAAAATAAAAGAAAATGACTCATAAGCACTCTTATAAGCCACATATCTTCTCCATTATAAAATATTGCAGTTTGCTCACCTACTGGTCTTAAAACGTTATGATATCACCATTTCTGTCAATTTGCGGCAATGACGCACAAAACAGAACATTCAGCTTTATAGAAGTGCAAAATGAAATATTTAAAAATACTCGTTTTAGATAGTTACGTAGAAGAGCAAAGTAACTTTTCAACAAAAACAAACTTACCAGTCTAAGTCTCAAATCACAATCATAAAAGCAGAGCAAGAACTTTGAAAACTGACATGGAAACTAGTAAGGTCGGGTGCTCCGGAAGGACAAACCACTAGCTACTCACGCCATGTGTGAAATCAAAATTCGGAATAAAAGGAAATGGAACTATTTGACGTCAAATATATCTAGGATACTTTTGGAAACATTATACTTATCAACAACATTGTGATAACGACTATATACAGGTCCGTTCTAACAGTTACATAAAATAGGTCATATTAACTCTTTAGTTCTTTAACGTCTCGATATAAGTGAAATATTCTTGACTGGGACGTTAAACACCATTACTCGACTCGACTCTTTAGTTCTTCTTAAATACAGAATCAAAAGGGGTGGTGTTTCTGTTTTGGAAATTTAGGTGTGACGTTACTTTTTGAACGGACCTGTACTAGTAACTTTTTTAAGAAATTGCAATCCAAGGCTTATCAATTCCTTGGTCTTGGTTCCTTGTATAAAGTTCCATAACATGGATAAGCTCTACCAAATTGTTTTAATTGTAAAACAAGCGCATCATTAACAACAGAAAATATATTGCTGTATAGAAAATAAAGTTGACAAAAACTTTAAGTAACCTTTAATGGGTGTCATAATAGAGGTATAGGTCCAAATATGAAGCGGATCTTGAAGAATCAGTGTCAAAATAAGATTGAACCAGTTACGTCAATGGGGTTCGCCGCTGTACCACATGATAGATACACTCTAACGTCCATGCGGAACACTTATTTCCAATGGATATGGAATCGCATGAGATGACGTTTTCCCGCGAAAACGATATCATTTCGGGAATATGTGACGTTGACGTTTTCCAAAACGTTCCGCACAAACGTTAAGAGGTATTCATAACGTGGTACAGCGGCGAACCCAATTAAAAATAAAAACAACAGCTTATAAACTTGGCAAAAGAAACAAAACCAAGAAAAACCATACCACAACAAAACCAATCATTGTAATCTAGGGCGGAGTGGAGAAATCGTGATTTACATCAAGGTTTGACTTTTATACTGATATCAAGACAGTCAGTGCAGTAATAGTAAAATCCAAGGCCTGTTCTTTCATCAACACATTAAGATAACCGAAAGTAGAAAGTAGAACACTACCACATGAGGACATTTTTCAAACATTCATAAGTGACAAATTTATGGTTACGTCAGGTGTCATTTAAATAATACTGACAATCACCAAGTGTTATTTGGTTCTGAATACACTTATATACTGAGAACTGTGAAATTCCTAGCTATTTGAAGCTATATGACAAATGTGATGGCTTTAATTTTTATTTTGTCAAGTTACCTTTTTTATGCAGCAAAATAGTTGCTTCTCCTTTGTTTTACAGTTAATACGCTATGGTAGTGCTTGTGTCCACTACGGTAATTTTATAAAACAAAGCAAGTTGCTTACAAATAAATTGTTTACTTCAGAAATAAATTTCCATTTGTTGTGGTTTACGGAATATAAACAAGATTTTGGAAGTGGCAATTCTCATAAATTTGAGAAACAATTTATGTTTAAACTATTCACTCAAAAATCTTGTTTATATCCCCATAAACCACAACAAATTGAAAGTTATTTCTTATATTTTACAAAATAAATCGCTGACATATCTGCTTAGAATTTGAAAAAGGTTAATAATTTGATATTACAAAATACTGGTTTTTATTTCTTATCCTGGTTTTGTCACTGAACAGCGCCATTCATCATTTCAGAGCATTAAGCTCCGCCTTCTTTGACGTCATTTCATCACTTCAACACATTTAGTCCCGCTTTCTTTGACGTCACAATAAAGAACGCAAACCAAAATAAGACTTGACGAGAGGTTGACAGGTCATGATAGTTTACTGAAATATAAACATTATTAAATAAGTTTATGTAATAAAAAAGTCAACAGTTGTAAATATTCTGGGATATTGCAGGTCTAGGCTTATCAAGGTTCTCAAAAAGTTTCATGGCCGTCATCAAAATATTAGTGTTAAGTATCTGTTACCTTGGGTATATTTGACGTCTCATAGTTCTATGTTTCTTTCATTCTCAATATTGATTTTACATGTGATCAATGTAGCTAGATAGAGAGCAGGTGCTTACCCTTCCAAAACACCCGGTCTCACCTCTCTTGTGGAAGTTCACGTGTTTTACTTGTATTGCCTGATTTCATAGTTTTTGCCTTTCGGAGTTTGGTTTTGACATAGACCGGTTTGTTTGTTTGCGATCCCTAGCCTTGTATTTGTGTCATTGACTTTTTATCTTTATATTTTTATCAAATGATTATTATAATCAGATATGAGATTACAAAACATTGCAAAAAAAACAAAACAAAAAAATTCTAAAAAAATATCTGTTCATTTGACGACTCGCACATACATCTTATTAAGTAATCATAATAGCTTATCATTTTATCAGATATTTTCAACGTGACCTTTCCTATAAAGTTTTCTATTTGAAAATTCAATGATTTTTGTAAGCACATTTTACACGTTGTATAACCTTGTAAGATAAATGAAACTAAATATTCATAGCGTGAAATAAAAAATAAACATTGTTTAGCTAGATAAACAGGGTGCTTACCATCCGGAGCCCTGGGCTCGCTTCCCTGGTGCAAGTTCACGTTTTAACTTAATTTGTCAGTTTTATTTTTTTCATTTGCTTTAGAATTGTGATTTGGACATGGATTAGTATGTTTGTTTTTACTTTGCTTTGGTATTTTGATTTGGACAAGGATTAGTATGTTTGTTTTTAATTTGCTTTGGTATTGTGATTTGGACATGGATTGGTATGTTTGTTTTTACTTTGCTTTAGGATTGTGATTTGGTCATGGATTGGTGTTTGTTTTTACTTTGCTTTAGGATTGTGATTTGGTCATGGATTGGTATGTTTATTTTTTTCATTTGCTTTGGGAATAGGATTTGGCCATGGATTGGTATGTTTGTTTTTACTTTACTTTGGGATTTTGATTTGGACATTAATTGATATGTTTGTTTCAGATTTTCAGATTTGAAGCGTTTTTGTTCTTTAAAACTATGAAAACAAATGTGTTTATGTGATCATAATAAGCAATGATAAAGTGTCGTCACTTATTGTTGTTATGCATGTATCTGTTCGTGACGTCATTTATTTATTTAGTCCCATCGACTTTACATACATACAATTATCAAAAACAAATATACCCATCCATGTCCAAATCACGACCCAAAGTTAAAATCCCGGAACTGACAAATAAGGTTAAACACGTGGAACTTCCACCAGATAGGTGAGGCTGGGTGCTCCGGAAGGGTTAGCACCTCCTGTTTAGCTAGCTACACCCGCCATTTATTGAACATCAAATATATCCGGGGCAATCAAATTTATCAACAATGCTGTGATGCCGACCATAAAAGCTTATGAGGGACCTAATAAGCCTAGGCTTGTAATATCCCTGTGGTTACAATTTATTCGTAAGCAGGTTGCTTCGTTGTATAAAATTCCCGTAAAGGGAACAAGCTCAACCATAGCGTAAATATTATGAAGGAAATACACCATAAGCAGGAGAAGCAGGCATATTGCTGCTTATAAAAAGGAAAGGGTACAATAGAAAAATGAAGTCATCATGTTTGTCGTACAACTTCAAATGTAGCCTTACGTGGACGGCATACTGGTATATGAGATATAAATATGAAACAGAACTTGAAGAACAAGTCGTATCTTTTATTTAAAGCTCACTAGGATAGATGCTATATACATAGTCTCCAATTAAACGACATTGTTTTGAATTTATTTCAGATTTAAAAAAAACAAAATAAGATTAAAAACAAAACCAATTGATCTGTCTTGTTCGCTAGCTCGTGTTTTATGGCAATGGATGTTACAGCACTATAGACACCATTTCTAGACAGCTCTGTGACGTATTCGTATGTGTGAAATCTTTGGTCCAACACAGCTTAATGATTAAATAAATAAGTAGTTGTTTTATTTTTAATCAATTTATAAAACAAACTGCAGGTAAGGCTTCACATAATTGCCATGGTAATGCCTCGATTTTCTACACGAGGAGCAAAATGGTAAAATTTGATTATTGCATAATAACATCCATGTCTTTTATAAACTGAAAATTTAAAATTATCATATTGATAAAAGATGTTTTAAGAATAACCTCGTATTTCTTAATTAAGAGAGACATTTAGCATTAATTAGCAAAAACTGATAATTAAAAGTCATTTTTATTGTAAAAACGACGTAACAGAATGATGGATAGCATGGGAGAACATTAAGAGTAATTGTTGGATCTGTATAAGAGCGGTATAATTAAGACCTATCCATATATGGTACACAATACATATCTTTGTACCAATAACCTACATCAACTTATACATACATCACTAGATGTGAATGAAAATTAATTTAAACAAAGTCAAAAGTCACTGTATAACTATTATAATAGAAATTATTCTAAACACAGTTCTAAAATAAACTTAAAGATAATATAAAGTTGCGCATTATTACTTGAACCACACCCTCTGGACACCTTTTGTGTCATCTAAGTAATTATATCCAGTGATAATCCAAAGGCTTACTTATAAAGTATAAAGAAGTTTGTTCATTTTGTGTCATAGTCTTTTGTTTTGTATCTGTTTTGTTGTGACGTGTCCTGGGTTGTAGCTAGCTTAACAGGAGGTGCGGGTGGGGGTGGGGATGGGGATGCGCGCACGTGTTTTACTTGGTTTGCCACTTTTCAAAGTTTTAATTTTGATTTGGGATTGTGAATTCAACATGGTTGATATGCTTGTTTTTTAATTGAAAATTTTTATACTTCACTTTAATACAATGTTCTGAATTTAAAAGAACATTTATTATACAACAACGGGGATGTTCTGGAAATCACGTGAACATTGACAGAAACGGAGTAATAGAACATTGCAGTAAATAGTAAATCAGAAAGAAGAAATGAAAAAATAAAATATTTTATGAGCAGAAATGGAGTTAAAGAGCATTAAAAAATAGCAAAATACGTGTAGAAATTGAAACATTTCGTTGCTGTATAGACAACACGCTGCTGGCGCACCGGGTAGCACAGCATGCAAGCAAGTCTGTAAAATTTGAAGGTGAAAGAGGGAATAATAAGTTACAAAAGAACAATCTGTTCTGTACCATAAACGATTTTGTCTCTGTCCATATAGGTTAGACATAACTATGTGTTATACCAAACACCAGTTTTAGAAACGAGCGTGCAAACATGTCTGTGTTACATGTTTAGGAGTCTGCATGTACCACATCCCTGGATGTCATTGTGGTTTAGACATGGATTGGTACTTTTATTGTTTTCTTATGATATTGAGTTATTGATTCAGCACTTATTTGTTAGTTTAGGGTTAAACTTTCAACAGGTCTGTAGTATACATGTATTTAGCTTCAGTGTTTTTCATAAAAAAAACATAAAGGTAACATTCCTCAGGTAACATTCCTCAGGTAACATTCCTCAGGTGTAACATCTAGGTGTAAAAAGTTGACAAATGTACTCTTTAAGTAAACATACATACAACCTGTGATCATAGCGGTAATATTAAAGAGAAGATTTGTAAAACTATGATACTATGTGACATATACCGAATTAATGTGCGGTTTGTTCCACCTGGAACTATATAAAATACACCACACAACGACAGAAACCTAAACATGGTCCCAAAATCGTGTCCAATATTTCATGTCCAAATAATAACATCGTGAAAAGTTTCACTACAAAATATGCACTGCGTATTACGAATTTAAAAAAATGGAGTTGCCATGGATACGACGTCATAAGTAACAAACTTTCACCTGTCCCAATATTTAATGTTCATCTTGTAATATCACGAAATTTATTTAACTAATGCGCAATTAGAAAAATGAATTTAATCATGAAAATTGTTCGATTTAGCAAGCCTAGCAAGTGTGTCCAATATTGATGACGTACATTTTATCACGAAAATGAATGAAAAACGAGGATATTGTAGATGAAGAAAAATTTGAATTAGTATGGCGAAGTAAACAAAACATCACGAAATGAGTTAACTTTCTGAAAACCAACATTTATAATGATTGTGAAAAATTCTTATTGTTATGGTAAAAAACATAACCCATTCTTCAGTTTTAGCTTCATATGACCGAGTTAAAAAATCGTGACCTTATCACACGTGTGTGTTAGGGATAATAATATCAAACGATTAATCTTTCATGATTTTATGTTTTGTTTTTGCTGAAATTATCAAATGATTATGTTCAATGCCAATAGAAAAGACATAAAAAGTAACGCATGTTTTGCTTGGTTACACAAGCATTCCAGTTTATGTCCAAATCCAACACAATTTACCGGTTAATGTCAATTTCTAACACAATTTACCGGTTCATGTCCTAATCCAACACAATTTACCGGTTCATGTCCAAACCCAACACAAACATACCTGCACATGTCCAAATTCCAACACAAACATACCGATCTATGTCCAAACCCAACACAATCATGCCTGCCCATGTCCAAATTCTACACAAGCATACCGGTTTATGTCCAAATCCAACACAAGCATACCGGTTTATGTATAAATCCAACACAAGCATACCTGCCCATGTCCAAATTCTACACAAGCATACCGGTTTATGTCCAAATCCAACACAAACATACCGATCCATGTCCAAATCTAACACAATCATACCTGCCCATGTCCAAATTCTACCAAGCATACCGGTTTATGTCCAAATCCAACACAAGCATACCGATCCATGTCCAAATCCAACACAAGCATACCTGCCCATGTCCAAATTCTACACAAGCATAATGATCTATGTCTAAATTCAACACAAGCATACCTGCCCATGTCCAAATTCTACACAAGCATACCGATCCATGTCCAAATCCAACACAAGCATACCGATCCATGTCCAAATCCAACACAAGCATACCTGCCCATGTCCAAATTCTACACAAGCATACCGATCCATGTCCAAATCCAACACAAGCATACCGATCCATGTCCAAATCCAACACAAGCATGCCTGCCCATGTCCAAATTCTACCAAGCATACCTGCCCATGTCCAAATCCAACACAAGCATGCCGATCCATGTCCAAATCCAACACAAGCATACCGATCCATGTCCAAATCCAACACAAGCATACCTGCCCATGTCCAAATTCTACACAAGCATACCGATCTATGTCTAAATTCAACACAAGCATACCTGCCCATGTCCAAATTCTACACAAGCATACCGATCTTTGTCCAAATCCAACACAAGCATACCTGCCCATGTCCAAATTCTACAAAAGCATACCGATCTATGTCCAAATCCAACACAAGCATACCTGCCCATGTCCAAATTCTACACACGCATATCGATCTATGTCCAAATCCAACACAAGCATATCTGCCCATGTCCAAATTCTACACAAGCATACCATGTCCAAATCTTAAAAGCAAAACAAAAATTTTGAATATAAAGTAAAACATGGAAACTTCCACATGAAAAGGGGGACCAGGTGCTCCAAAAGACTAAAAAACATGAAAAAATAAATAGTTCATGAACGAAACAAACAAATTAGACGAGAAAAGGCTAACACACGCCATTGGCATTGTATAAGTGATAAAATCAAAACTAAAATAGGATTCGTTTCTCGCCATTTTTCAGGCCGGTCATTTTCTTTAGACCTATTTCCATTTTCAATTTTCCTCAGTGTGAAGCGGCTCTGCTAGTGTGTTCATTTTGTACAAAAAAATTTCGACTAATTTCATTGAATACATCATTTTACATTATACATGTAAAGCTTGATTAGTTTCTTTTTTATACGCCCGTGTAACAGGACGTATTTTTGTATGGCGTTGTCTGTCTGTTAACATTTTTCTTGTCCGGGTCATATTTTTTTTACTCGATGAAGATATCAAGATGAAACTTGTACCAAACATGTATTATGGGAAGGTGGTGTGTAGCGTATAAAATTTAGATCCGAGTATTAAATAAAGCAGTGTATACTTTCTAGTTATTTATGTTGATTGCTGCTCGCTATTTTGAAATAGTGAAATTGTGATTGTTGAATTTTGTCAAAAATATAAAAAATGAATAAATAAAAATAAATAAATAAATAAATAATAAGAAAAAAAATTAACAAGTGGTCTATAGCGCCATTACGGATGACAGTTCCAATCTCAGTCGGTGCAGATCCTAGTGTGAGAAAGTTTGTCGGTTCGCTAACCGAAGATAGGTGGTTTCCTTTTTAAATTCCTTCGTGTACTCCGGTTTTCTAGTCCATCCTGAACTTATCGTCTCAATAAATGAAGGATCTTGACTGTGGCAAAAAAACATTACTAAACTCAACTAAACCCATTAATGTAAATTAAAAAAAAACATAAATAGAAGCTCGGAAAGGCAGAATTACTTTTAGACTGGTTTCATGTTTAATTACTATTTTTTCTGTTTTCAAAGTATTTAATCATGGTATTTAGTCCTTTGTTGTTTATTAATATATTATTATGCAAAATCTAACGTTAAAATGACGTTAATGGCGTTATTCCGGAACAAGCTGTACTTCCGTTTCTATAATCAGTAGAAACACACGTAGGAGAGAATCACGTGGTACATTGGCCAACCTCATTCTGAAAATCACGCCCTCTTGTAATTCATCATCTTAACTCCATCGTTTCAATAAGAATTTGTTTGAGTTTCTAAAGAGAAGAGTAATCAGAAAAATATGAGGAGAGAACAATAATGTCTTGTATATGTGTGGCTATAAATCATGGGTTTTACATATACTTGTCGAAATGTCAGTCGCCATGAAATTATTTTAGGAAAAAAATCCTTCCAAATGATTTAAAGCTACATTACTTGTATATGTTATTTAAAAAAAAGAATGTTAAATATGGTTGACCGATTTATTGTTTAATATTTACAAGTACAAAATAAAAATGATTTGTTAAAGATTCAAGGGGATGACGTCACACATACAGTGCATACTTCTTCAAAGTTAAACACTGAGCTAACTAAAGGTTTCGAGTTTTAAAGAAAACACTTGGTGTAACTCAATATTGATAACGGTTAATGTCGATCAAGAACATACTACAGAAAATGACTTTGGTGTGTTATAGGAATGAAGTTAAATTTTCTTTTTGTAATGTAAGTATGAAAGAATTGGGCATTTTGCACACTTTATAATTCGCTACGCGACGCGAATTATGTTACGTGTGCAATGTCCAATTCTTTTATACTTCTATTACAAAAAGAAAAGTTAAATTTAATTTCTTATAATTTAATTTATAGATTTTTTTTCAAACACAAATAAACAATGTGATCCATGGATATTCTGGCTATGCTCTAATATAATGCATACATTTCATATATGGTATAATTTTATTTTCATGAAAAGAGATATGCCAATTGCAGTTGGTCAATGTATCAAAACATATTTACGCGTAGCAGAATGGCACAATAAATACCAGGGGTTGGACCCGATGGACATTTTACACTACGCCTGACATATTTACACGTACTGTAGCAGATCCATCACATGACATATAAACCAGTGATTGATGCAGTGGCGTGGAAATATCACGGCCAGTCACCAATATTACATAACTTGAAGCTTTCTTTGCCTACGGTAGTTTAATTTTATAAATTGGTTTCGTTATTCACATTCGTGTGAATTGAGGTTAACTTTACCGAAACATTGTTAGAATAACTTTCTTAAATAAAATACCGAGAGGTGAAATCCGTGTACTTCAAAGAAGAGAACAAACAAGATTTGAAAATCATCGACTGAACAATTAAGACAGCTAAAACCGGAATAATGGTTATACAACAACAGTAAAACAATCGAGAGCCGTCAAGCATGTACATGTACTCGACAACATCAAAGCAAGCAAGGACTGAAAACCATGTACTCAATTCAAAGGGCTGAATACCATGAACTCAATAACAGCAAAACAGCCAAGGGCTGAATACCATGAACTCAATAACAAAAAAAAAAAAAAAAAAAAAAAAAAAAAAAACAAAAAACAAAAAACAAAACAAAAAAGGGCTGAATACCATGAACTCAATAACAGCAAAACAACCAAGGGCTGAATACCATGAACTCAATAACAGCAAAACAACCAAGGGCTGAATACCATGTACTCAATAACAGCAAAACAACCAAGGGCTGAATACCATGTACTCAATAACAGCAAAACAACCAAGGGCTGAATACCATGAACTCAATAACAACAAAACAACCAAGGGCTGAATACCATGAACTCAATAACAACAAAACAACCAAGGGCTGAATACCATGAACTCAAGAACAGCAAAACAACCAAGGGCTGAATACCATGAACTCAATAACAGCAAAACAACCAAGGGCTGAATACCATGAACTCAATAACAGCAAAACAACCAAGGGCTGAATACCATGAACTCAATAACAAAAAAAAACCAAACCAAAAAAGGGCTGAATACCATGAACTTAATAACAGCAAACCAACCAAGGGCTGAATACCATGAACTCAATAACAGCAAAACAACTAAGGGCTGAATACCATGTACTCAATAACAACAAAACAACCAAGGGCTGAATACCATGAACTCAATAACAACAAAACAACCAAGGGCTGAATACCATGAACTCAATAACAGCAAAACAACCAAGGGCTGAATACCATGAACTCAATAACAGCAAAACAACCAAGGGCTGAATACCATGAACTCAATAACAACAAAACAACCAAGGGCTGAATACCATGAACTCAATAACATCAAAACAACCAAGGGAATAAAAATAACTATCGACTCGACAACAATACAACGGCCAAAACATGTATACAATGTACTCAACAACAGCAAATCACCAAGGGCTGAATAACATGTACTCTACAACAAAAACAACAAAGGGCGAACAACCATATATTGTACTTAAAACAACAACAACAAAAACCCAAGAAACTTCAAGAAGTATCTTACAATGAGTGAAATGAACAATTTAATTAGGATAAATTGGAGTTCATACTTTTGAATTGGAGAATGAAATAATTTTGGGATCAGTTATAGGCTAGCGCTGATCAACCAAATAAATTTCAGAAGATTAAAAAAGCTTACGATCCCCCATTCAATTGGAGCTATCAATCTAGTACTAGTATGCCTCCAAGAAATTCGTCAATGCATTAAAGTACATTGCACTGTAAAGTAAGTTACTGGGTCTACCGCAGAGTGTTTTTAGGATTTTAAAATGCAATTAGCTAATCTAAGTGACAGCACGTCAAGTCATGCGACAGTGACACAAAGTTTCAAATAATGAACTATTTATTTTAAAATTTTTAATTTTTTGTTACAAAAACCTATGTGGAGGTCCATTAGCATCACAATAACTCACTTTCACTCATTGTACACGTGCGCTTTTAACTTTACACAGGAATGCTGAATAATATATTCCCCTTAACTGAGAAAATGAAATTTATGGTAACCTTTTTGCAAACAGCTGTGCCTTAAAATGTCCAAAAAATTAAATAATTTTTTTAAAAATATTTTTTTTAAAAACAAAATTCCTGATGATTTGTTTTATGTCGCTTGGCCGTCACGAAAATTTAATATCATATTAATTCGGATGGAAATGTATGCAGGCAAGCAAAGTTCATGCAATAACATGTCCATGTTAATTAAATTCAAATAAAATCAGGAAATAGTTTGGCAGTTTTTGTGTGAGAGTGTGATCTTATGGATTACAGAAAACAAGCTACTTATTTGTAATTACAATTACCCATTTATAAACGTTGTTTTGTTGATGTGCCTGGATGACAGCCATACAAAACCTTTTAAGTAAAATAGTCAATGTCAATCTTGAACAGAGCCGAATCTATTCAGTGTTGACGAAAGGTTTACAGATTACAGACAACTAATTAAAAATTTTTACACAAGGAGTTTGTTTCCTGTCATGTGAGCACTACCTTTCAAACATTTTTCCTAAACATTTAAGAGTAGCACATGACATTATCTTTGTATTGTGTTACAACATGTTTGTTGTGTTTGGTAATGTAATTTTCCAACAAACAGTGGTATACCAATGGGCACAAACTATGTACCGTTGCTTGCTATTTTGTTTCTTTATTCATTTCAAGGAGAATGTATGCAGAGCCCTCTGGAGAGAAGACCGTCGCCAAATCATTCAACTCTATATATAGCTAGTGAGCTTAAAATAAAAGATAAAAAGTATGACTGATTTGTCAGAACCTGCTTCATATTTGGACGTATTCCTTAATTATGACATCCACCGGAGGGAAGGCTATACTTTAAGCTGTATGACATTAGTTTTTCTATTGTCAATTTTCTTTTTCTGTGCAACAATATATGTTTATCCTGCTTATGTTGTATTTATTTCACTATCAATATGCTATGGTAGAGTTTGTGCTCACTACAGGGACTTTATACAACGAAGCAAACTGCTTTCAAATAAATTGCAGCTCAAGGGGTATTGCAAGCCTTGGGCCTTACAAAGTTTATGGCTGTCATTACAATATTGTTGTTAAGTATGATGTCTTTGTATCTAAAACTACCCTGGATATATTTAAGTTCCATAGTTCCATGATCCTTTGTTTTCTTAAATTTTACAATGGATGAAGCTAGCTATACAGGAAATATTTCCCCTCCGGAGGACTCGGTCTCACTGTGCCGGTTTAGGTTCACGTGTTTAACCTAATTTGACAGTTTTCAGTTTTTACTTTGCTTTAGGATTGTTATTTGGACATTGATTGGTATGTTTGTTTTTACTTTGCTTTGGACATAGATTGGTATGTTTGTTTTTACTTTGCTTTGGGATTGTGATTTGGACATGGATTGGTATGTTTGTTTTTTCTTTGCTTTTGGGATTGTGATTTTGACATAATTGGTATGTTTGTTTTTACTTTGCTTTGTGATTGTGATTTGGACATTGATTGGTATGTTTGTTTTTACTTTGCTTTGGACATAATAGGTATGTTTGTTTTTACTTTGCTTTGGAATTGTGATTTGAACATTGGTTGGTATGTTTGTTTTTACTTTGGGGTTGTGATTTGGACATAATTGGTACGTTTGTTTTTAATTTGCTTTGGGATTGTTATTTGGACATTGATTGGTATGTTTGTTTTTACTTTGCTTTGGGATTGTGATTTGGACATTGATTGGTATGTTTGTTTTTACTTTGCTTTGGACATAATAGGTATGTTTGTTTTTACTTTGCTTTGGAATTGTGATTTGGACATTGGTTGGTATGTTTGTTTTTACTTTGGGATTGTGATTTGGACATAATTGGTATGTTTCTTTTTACTTTGCTTTGGAATTGTGATTTGGACATAATTTGTATCTTTGTTTTTACTTTGCTTTGGACATAATAGGTATGTTTATTTTTACTTTGCTATGGGATTGTGATTTGGACATTTTTGTTTAAATTTGCTTTGGGATTGTTATTTGGACATTGATCGGTATGTTTTTTTTTACTTTGCCTTGGAATAAATGGGTATTTTTTTTTTTTACTTTGCTTTGAAATTGTGACATTCGACAATTCACAAAATATTATCTCAACCAATAAGATTCTAATTTGGGCGTCGAGAGTTGCTGAGGTTCTAAACCGGCGCCTTAGACAACTTGATTACAATAGATAAAAACTTATGTAATAAAATAATCTCGACAACACATTCGCGAACAAATTATGTGATCAGAATAACGTTGGTTGTAATTTATGAAAATATACGAACGAAAAGCAAAGCATTTTTCTTCAATAAATCCCTGATTATATGTCAAAATACAGGACAAAATAAAGTCAATGTTCTTGGGTGACCTGTCCATTTTTGACATTTTCATATAAAATATTCATAAGGATCAAAGGTGGCTTTAACACCTCGTTTAGTGGCATACTTGATACGCACTACTTACACGTCATGTGCGGACATTCTTTATGTCAGGTTATGATTTCAATGATTAGGATAATATCTAACCTAGAAAAATGGGGACCACCATCGAAAAACTACGGTGCTGGATTACTGCCAAAACCCTGACCAACATTGATAAACTGGCGCTTGATTAGTGCCAAACACGAACCAACGTCGCAAACCTACGGTGCTGGATTACTGCCAAAAAGCAGACCACCATTGGGAAACTGGTGCTTGATTAGTGCCAAAAAGCGGACCACCATTGGGAAACTGGTGCTTGATTAGTGCCAAAAAGCGGACCACCATTGGGAAACTGGTGCTTGATTAGTGCCAAAAAGCGGACCACCATTGCAAACTGGTGCTAGATTAGTGTCAAAAACGAACCGACGTCGCAAACCTACGGTGCTTGATTAGTGCCATAGAGCGGAGCACCATTGCAAAAACCATGATGCTTGATTAATGCCATAGAGTGGACCACCATTGCAAAACTATGGTGCTTGATTAGTGCCATAACGCAGACCACCATTGAAAACTGGTGCTAGAGAAACCATCGTCGCAAAAACTAGGGTGCTTGATTAGTGCCATAGAGCTGACCATAATTGCAAAAACTATGGTGCTTTATTAGTGTCATAAAGCGGACCACAATTTCAAAAGCTACGGTGCTAGATTAAGGCCGCTTCATCTTTTTTAAAATACATATAGTATTTCGAATTTTCTAATAAATATTTCAAATCTCAAATATTAATTATTTTCACACGTGTCACCTTACAGACTCCATACACTTTAAACTTGTTACTTGTAATAATTGTAACGTTCAGCTTGACAATATCAGTAAATCAGTATCCGAATACCACATCACCATACATAATGACCGGCAGAAAAAAGACTTATAGCTTATTAGATCTGCCAAATTAATATTGAAACATACTTAGCAGGGTAATTCTGCTACAAGGTTATTTTTGTTGTCGTAGATGGATATAAGTAGCAGCTGACTAAAGGGTAAGGGGAGATAACACTTAGTAGCTGTTTTTAGACCAAAATACACAGGCGCTTCATTGTAAAAAAAAACAATGGATTAAGTCTTTGGGGAAATAAAATATACTGTCCATTGTATGAACCAATTATTAGTAGCAGAAAGGTCGACGAATATAATACAAGTATTTCCAGGATCATTAGATCCTCGCATCAATCATTGAACGAGTAATTAGAAAGGACCAAACACAGACCCTTGAGGAACCCCCTGTTTTCATTGATCGGAAATAAGATGGCCACCAAACACCACTTTCTTATTGTCTGTATCTGGGCCTAGTTGTTTAAAAATATGTGGGCGTAACCAAGTGGTCAGTGAAAATTAAAATAGTTTTCAAAATTAAACATATTAATTGCAGTCATAAAGTGTATTTCAAAATTAAGATTTTATCGCAATAAATTATATTTTTACGATCGATTTTCAATTTATTTCATTGGAAAGAAGATATTTCAAAAACTAAAATCTGTGCAAGTGTCTACAATTCCAGTATCGTTTTTGCATATGAAAATAGTTTTCAAAGCAAAGGTAATATTCGGAGGAGTCAACGATCTACAAAAAATTAATCCCAAGTTTCATTTTCGCGGAAGAATAAAATGGTTAAACCGAAACACAATTCTCGAAAAAAAGATGCAATTTCAGTCATGCTTAGATCGCATATATAAAAAAAATCGAAGTTATGCGGATGTTATGATCTGTTAAAATCGGAACTCATTTTAATCAAAAGCGCATCAAGAGTCTATTTCATCTTATCATAGAAATGAACGGTATTACGAAAGCCTATTAGGCTCATGAATAAAAAAATTAAAAGGAGTAATAACGCGAAATAAAGGCGTTATAATGCGAAAAAGGCGTTATAACGCCTTTAGAAAGGCGTAATAACGCGAATTGAAAGGCGTTATAACGCAAAATAAAGGCGTAATAACGCGAATTGAAAGGCGTTATAACGTGAAATTAAAAGGCGTTTTAACGCGAAATAAATGCGTTATAACGCGAATTGAAAGGCGTTATAACGCCAATAAAAAGGCGTTATAACGCGAAATAAAGGCTTTTTAACGCCTTTAGAAAGTTAAGATGCCTTCTATAATGATGTGGAGGTCCTGGGGTTTAATCTCTAACCCCCCCCCACTTTACATACATATTAAACGTGTGTGTGTGTGTGTGTGTGTGTGTTTCCTGCACAACTATATTTAATGAAATAAGCTGTTTTATATGTATTTATTCTTTATTCTATGAAAATAAAAAAAACTGCACATCATCCGATCCTGCGCTGAAATGAACATACTATTTCAGTAAAACAGAAAGAAAGGTTTCTTTTCAATGTTAAAGTGTTGTTTTTTTTCATAAAGAGTATCATTTTATATATGGGGATTGAAATCTTTTAAGTAATCTGAAATATAAACATCGATAAACATTGGCAATGTACACAGTGCTATTTATTAAAAAGTTCCTGTTCAATTGTCAATCGCTAACTTTTAACAATGATTAAATGACATTTGTGACATCTTAGTATGAATAGATCTGCAGTTGCCGTAAGCTATTAAAAAAAAAAACAAAAAAACAATCTGTTTGTGGTGAGGGTTGTTAACATTCTCCAGGGAAGTGACTGCTCTATATATAGACAAAAAGGCATTATAACGCCTTTCGATTCGCGTTATTACGCCTTTTTAAAGGCGTTGTAACGCCTTTATTTCGCGTTATTACGCCTTTTGATTTTTTTTATTCATAAGCTCAATAGGCTTTCGTATTACATATTAGATTACGATGTATATTTCAATTTAAACTAAGGTTGAATTATTTACATATTTAGACCCTTTGTGACTGGTCGATTTTTAAACATGCAATGCGTAATTTAATTATTTTTTATATCTTAAAACAGTTTTTGATATGTAAAATTCGTTTTTGTTTGTCAATAAATGAATTGTACATGCATTACATTTCTGCATGAATAAAATTTAGAAACGGGTCATCATACATTTCGGTCACGCTTAGCTTGAATTACCTTGTAGTTTATTCAGTGGTATTGGTGAGGATGAAACAATTAAGCCCACAGGGGCCAGTTTCATAATAAAATTTAAAAAATACCGATAAGTATTTTATTATGAAACTGGCCCCTGTGATTAAGCCTGTTATTAATGTTAAAGCCTAAGACACATTGCTGATGTCCGTGGATGCTGTTTAATATCACATATTGGAAATTAATATTCAAGTTTATAATCTGAATCTTTTAATAAAAAATGTTCAAAGAATTTCTACAATTTCCCGCGTATCCGGAATAATCAGAGTTATTACTCTACCCATATTAATTTTAGTATCACTATAAAGTATCCGTTAACTATTTTTCACATTTCCGGTATGATGAAGATTATCGATTAATCACCTGTCGTTCATTGTCAGATTGCAATCAGCGCTACCTGTACACACCTGTTACCTATAATACAAATTTAGGAAAATGTGCGATAAAATTTCACTGTAGCAATGGATTTATGCATGAAATTTATGGTCGCTATTTTGTGTTGCTTTGTCAACCTAAATGTTTCAGTTCGAAGCGAGTCAGGTAGGTAAAGGGAGACAATTTGCATTAATAATTTACCTGTAATTTTATTTAAACCCCAAAAACTGCACTTAGACGCTCTGTTTATCCTCCTAATTGATTAAAATAGAAAATATTAGAAAATAATAAAATTTGCGAGATCAATCTAACCTCTCTGTACCTTTCCATGTCCATGAGCTGTGTAATGTATGCAGTGATAGTACTGTCTGATGTGTTTGTGACAGCATATTTTGGTAAATTTTAAAAGTATTTTCACATCCACTCATTTGTAGAGTGTATGCCTCGGAAGGTCATGGGCTTGAATACCAGTTGGGTAGTTAAACTTTGAGATATTGTTTTAAGAGGACAAGTGTATTAACTAGTTCACCCAGTTTCATTTTAATGTGACTTGGTGGTTATGAATATGATTATCTGCCTTATAGTGACTCGGTAATCTTAAGTACCTTAAAACCACTCTGAGTGTGCACTAGTAAAGAGAGACCAGAAAACAGGTGAACTTGTTCCTGTATTAATCCTTAGAGATTAAAGAAAGTTCTTGTCATGATTACTTGAAAGATTGCGACATTTACAACTTAACATCAACAACATAATCAAGGGTGAAAATAATGTCTGTAATTTTTAGTTATGACTAGTGCTTGGAACTTCAGAATAGCCATAAGTAAATGAAAAATACCAAACACTAACTTTATCATATGTTTGTGTTTGTACTAAGTGTATTATTTGCTTTGGGTGACTTATAGGAGATATCTTTATAAAGATAGCAGTTGCAGAGGTTCCTGCTGACACATTATTTATCTGGACACTTGCTGATTAATTGTCAACTGTATAAAAATGAGATGAACTTGATCTGATTTTACTAATGTCACATGATCTGTCTATCTTCTAAAGCTGTATTAATTAATGGTGTTCGCCACTGTACCACGTGATCACTACCTCTTAATGTTTGTGCAGAATGTTTTGGAAAACACAGTGCTCCAGATAGAGCGCGTAACTGCGTAATTACGCATTTTTTTTTGGACAACAAAGTATTAAATAAAAAAATCCATGCATTTAAGAACGCAAAACTAAAAGCTGGTTAAGAATAAAATGCTGCTTTCATGCGTATTCACGATAAACCGTTCTGATAGACAAGCGAGGCAACTCAAATATATATATGAAACCTGAGAAGTCAGTCAATGATATTGATAAACTGAATAACTAGTTTAAAGTGTGTAAAGGGGAGATAATTAGTAACAGGTCTCCTGTTTTGCTGTGGAGCAAATGATGCATAGCAATACACATCAAACTGACAAGCTAGTTAACGCATTTGGTCTATGGGGAAAAATGACTTCTCAACATGGGCGGCGGAGCAATTGCAATAAATAATAACAAGATATTGAATATTTCACAGATTTTATTGATTTGTTGTGCATTCAACAGTACCAAGTAAAGTATAAATGAGTTATTATTAGAAAAGTATAAGTAATGAATGGCAGTTTGAAACCGAGCATAATTCGAATTTAAGATTTTCAAGAACTGATTTAACCTTATTAAGCATTGCATAAAATCTGTGCTTCATGAAGAATTATGCCGCAAAAATTATCTGGAAAACTGAAACATTAACATTACAAGTTCCCGGAAAAACACCATGTATCACGAGGTACAGTTGCAAACCCCATTGCAATGCATGTATCTTTTTGCAATATGAAAGCTGAGAATGGATTTGGGATCCAAGTTTATCATAACTGTCTCAGAGATCAATCAGAGACTCTTCAGAATTTGTATCAACATGCAAATACCATAATACCTAATTGCTAAAGTTGTAATATTACTGACAGTGTGACCATTAAGAAAGCATAGCAAACAACAGAAGTTTTATTCTTATTTTAGCATAGACTTAATGCAGATTATGTACTAGGTCAAGCATTTCAGAACCCTAATCATTTTTCCTACATTTCTTAGTAAATTCTGAATGCATTTGAAATGGTTTGTTTCAAAATCTCTTCAGATCTCCCGAAATCCCATTGATGAGGATTTCAAAATAGTGATGTATTGTGGAAAAATCCATGTGAATAGCTTGGTAGTGTTAAATAAAGTCAAGCCTTATGGTGACTATAGGAGCTAAAGCAGGTGTTTTTGTAGCCTACCATATATTTAATGCCGCAATTTGGAGGGTATATATTGTTTACTACATTTCTTCCTCCAACATTTTATCACTACTTTACTTTTAAAATATTTAACAGATCTTTTTTGAAACTTCACAGTAACAATCTTTGGGTAGTGTAGATGTGCCATTGCCTATTGGTACTTTTATCATGCACATGGCATGGAAGTTCCCAGTTGGGGTTGGTTCGAGAATGACATAGCATTCCAGTTATAACTTGTTATACTTATTTGTATTTTTCAGATCAAGTCAAAATAGTTGAGTTACAACCTCCGGCAGATATTACCTTGGCATCTATTGGCGAAAAAAGTGCATTCATATTTTGGTATCCACCACAGATTTTTGAAGTTCACAACTCAAATGTAACTCCACCTAAAGATTATACACGACACTGTGCAGCATTAATTAATGTAACCATGGCAAATATTACTGTGCCAAATCCAACAGTCTTAGCCAATGCAACGGAATATGGAATGATTGGAGGCTCTAGTGTATTGCATCATGTAACTCTTAATAAAACAGGTGTTACGAAAACTGACACTAAAATTGACACAAAAACTGACAATAATGTGTATCACCATGTTGCCAAGGCGACACACACCGAGCTTCGCGAAGTTATCAGTTGGTATTTTGCCAAGAAACATGTTCCTGCTGCGTGTGCACATGTCAGAGGCTACTTTATAGCTTGGAAGAAAAATGGAACAGGTAGGTTTCTCAACGCTTGGGTTGAATTTTTCAATCTGTTTGGCACTGTGGTCAGTAATTAGACATTGTGTACTTGGCACCAAGTAGTTGTAACTTGCAGTAGCACTAGAATCTTTTATCAGCATTCTATTTTGATAACTTTAATACTTAGAACCAAAGGTGACATTTGACAAATTATCAGCTTGGTAACTTAAAATTAAACATTGTGCACTTGGCACCAAGTAGATGAAACTTGCAGTAGCACTAGAACTTTTTGTCAGCATTCTATTTTGATAACATTGATACTTAGAATCAAGTGTGGCATTTGACAAATAATCAGCTTGGTAACCTAAAATTTCTACTCAATACATGTATTTTCCCCTGGGAGGAAAATTACAGAAATTTCCCACTTTGGCCAGCCCAATAAAATGCCTAAAACATATATACATGTACTAGCAAATTAAATCTATTGGAAGATGTTCTTATCCACAAAATTTTGGATACCATCTCACTTATGCTCTTCTAGTGCAATAGACTTCTTGTCTAACTGATACCATATTAATGTAATAAAAAGGGAAAATAAATTAAAAAATATATGAAAACAAACCATGTATCACTACACATATCAATTTGGTAAACAAGCCTTGTATCACTACACATATCAATTTGGTAAACAAGCCTTGTATCACTACATATATCAATTTGGTAAACAAGCCTTGTATCACTACACATATCAATTTGGTAAATATCCTAACATGGCATATTGAGACCCTTGTTTAAACTTATTCTAAGTGGTTTCCTCAGGTCTCTCCGATTTCCTCCACTCTAGAATTGACCATCTACTGGGTTGATATGAGGGAAATAATCTTGATTGGATGTAAAATACACATCCCCTTCCAACTGTCAATTCTAACAATTTACTCTATATTTAAACAGAATTCTGATAAGGCATTCATCATGACAGAGCTGCAATAACCTAGCGACTAGTACAATTTTATTCACACTCGACCCAGTGCCAACAAAACCATTGACTGTAATATTTATTAGGCATGTCCCAGGTGAGCGAGAAGGCCCATGGGTTTTTCAGCTATAAATTGATTTGTACTGTTTTGTTTTATTAGATGAAGCAATGTTGAAGTCAGTAAAAGCAGGTGTGAGAGAGTTCAACATAACTGGGTTAGAACCCAATACCTCCTACCTGTTTAATGTGACAGCATTTTATCACACACTTACTCAGGTGACATCACAAACATTTGAATTTACTACAGGAACCAATCCTGACAATATAAATGGTAAGAATTGCAGAGTTCAATCCAGAAATATAGTAGTGTCATCTTGTCCAAGGCTTGGAGAAATCTGAGGCCATGTTTTCAAAAATTGTATCAACATGACATTATTAAAAAATAAACATACTTATCCATGTTCAATTCACAATACAGAAAGCAAAGTAAAAACTTTGGAACTGACAAGTCAGGTTAGACATGTGAACTTCCATCAGGGAAGTGAGGCCGGAAAGCACCTCCTGTCTAGCTAGCTACACCCACCACGTGTGTAATCAAAATTGTGTGAAATAAACATGAAACTATGAGACGTCAAATATATCCAGGGCAATCCTTAACACAGACATCAAACTTATCAACAATACTGTGATAGCGGTCATAAAACTTTTTAGAGCCTTGATAAGCCTAGGCTTGCAATATACAAGTTAAAACTGGATTTATTTAAAACTGAACTAAGATTGAAATGATGGACCAGGGCTGTCCCACAGACTGAACTAAGATTGAAATGATGGACCAGGGCTGGCCCACAGACTGAACTAAGATTGAAATGATGAACCAGGGCTGTCCCACAGACTGAACTAAGATTGAAATGATGGACCAGGGCTGTCCCACAGACTGAACTAAGATTGAAATGATGGACCAGGGCTGTCCCACAGACATTATTTTTGTAGGACAAAGAGTTATTATTTTAGGGAAAATAGCCAAAGGACCCTTCCATATTTAACACCGAGAATGGTATAGAATAATCAATGTTCATTCTAACAGGGACCATGGGACTATTTATCTCATATTTTGTCAAACGATCCCATTGTTTAGGACTTGCTGGGCTATGTTTAACATTAGATCAAATATCGAGTTTATGGTGTTCTAGAGGAAATTTTTAAGAAATGGTCCCTTTTGAAAAATTCTATATTGAACACTAAGAGTTAATATTTTTGTTTCTCAGTTGTAAAAATCATTGTAATGTTCTTGTACAAAGTGCAATAGACCTGGTTAAAAGTTTGACACTGTCTGATGGAACTCAAACAGTTGGCTTTTAAATCATGATTCAGCAATCTTTTTTTTTTGTGATTTAAATTTTTTATTTCCAGAATTGTAATGTACAATTTCATATGTATATATTAGACATATCAACGTGACATTCATTCCTCATTACATATTGAATCTAAATATTAAGTCTGGGTTTTTTTGTAAAAGTGTGTATGTGTGTGTGAGAGAGAGAGAGAGAGAGAGAGTGTGTGTGTGTGTGTGTGTGCTGCACTTACTCCGTCAGCTCTAGTGATAATGTTTTTGTTATACTAATGATTCAGCAATCTTTATGTCTAAGCTATGTGTTTTCACAATTATGTTGTGTAATATCCGGATTCATATCCTATTTGTATGTTATTAAACATGTGTATTGTGAATGACGTCAGTGTGACGTAACAGGTATGACGTATAATAAAGAACGGGATTAAACAGCCATCTTGTGTTCATGTTATGTCTACGAAGTGCTAGACAATAATCCATCTGTACAGAAGCTGTACTGGACCATCAACAACGTCCACTACATTTGGCGACGAGGAAACACACCCAGGAAAGCGGTGGTAATATTATTTTGATGGCGACGATACCAATTTTCCCGAAATTTGACGATTCTGATTCACACGATGCCGGTCCAAAATGGGACAAGTGGGTTGCCAGATTGGAACTGCTATTTGATGGCATGAAGCTCACTGACGACAAACAGAAACGTGCATTGTTGTTGCACTATGCAGGTGATCGTGTGTTTGACATTTATGAAACCGAAAAGGGCGACAGTGAAGCAAAATACGAGGAAACTGTCAACGTTTTGAAGAACTACTTTGCGCCAAGAAAAAACATCCAAATGGAAATTTACAAATTCAGGAATTATAAACAGGCAAGTGGACAATCTTTAGATGAATTTGTTACAGAACTTAGAAGGTTAGCAAGATCTTGTGACTTTCATGACGTTGAAAAAGAGGTTCTTTCCACAGTAATTCAAAATTGCAGATCAAACCGTCTTCGTCGACGAGCTTTGAGAGAGTCGGATAAAACTTTAAATGACATTCTAACGGTGGGTAGAACAATTGAAATTGCTGAGACGCATGCACAGGCTATGGAAACACATGATACTGTAAATTCTAATGTTAATGCTTTTAATGTAAAATCAAAATTTGCAAATTCTGTCACACCAGACACCTTCACGTCACGTGGTCGCAGTCGAGGTCGCATTTCGAGCGGTAGAGCACGTGGTCGAAGTCGTGGCATTTCTCGCGGTCGTGATAACCCTGTTGAGAGTTGTCGGAACTGCGGTGGTAGTTATCCACATCGTGGCACGTGTCCGGCTAAAGGTAAGACTTGTTATCACTGCAAGAAACGTGACCATTTTAGTAAGGTTTGTCGGAAACGTGAGTCGGTCAAAGAAATTCATGATAGAAACACGGACAATTTGAATTATTCAAGTGATGACGAATATTGTTACAATATTGGCGAAGTTCACCGTGTTAATTTTGTCGGTAGTAAAACTCCGACAGTTCCAGTTAAAGTTAACGGGTTCAAATGCGACTTACTTGTTGATACTGGCGCTTCGGTAAACATATTGGACGAAAACACGCACCGTAAAATCGGTTCTCCGAACATTAAACACCGCGAAAAGCCGCACCTTGTACCATATGGTGGTGGTCATAGGATACACGTTTTAGGCGTTTGTGAGTTACGCATCGAAACCGACACAAAGTCAAGTTTGCATAAGTTTTGCATTGTAAAAGGAAATCACGGCGGTCTTATCGGTTATCCTACATGCGTGGATCTCGATATCGTTAGAATTGTACGGAATATATCCGCAACCAGTCTCTGTGACGAGCACCAAGCACTGTTTGATGGAATCGGTAAATATACAGGCAAACCCGTGAAATTACACATTGATCAATCGGTCAAACCAGTAGCACAACGATACCGGAGAACACCGTTCCATCTTCGACCGAAAGTTGAAGCTGAGATTAATAAACTCATCCAGCAAGATATAATCGAAAAAATTAATGGTACGCCTACACCGTGGGTCTCTCCTATCGTTACTCCCCCCAAAAAAGACCCAAACCAAATTCGCTTATGTATCGACATGCGCCAGGCTAACAAAGCAATCGTTAGGGAACGACATTTAATGCCTACCGTTGAGGAATTAATTAACGATCTTAACGGCTCAACAGTCTTTAGTAAGTTAGATCTCAGAGCAGGCTATCATCAACTTCCACTTGATGAGGATAGTCGCTACATAACAACATTCAGTACACATATGGGGCTGTACCGATATAAACGCTTAAACTTCGGAATAAGTTCGGCTTCGGAAATTTTTCAAGAGACTGTTAAAGGCGTTATCCGCGACGTGCCAGGGGCAAAAAATCTGTCCGATGATATAATTGTTTTTGGAAAAACGCAAACTGAGCACGATCAAGCCCTCGAGTCGACGTTTAAAGCATTAGCAGCGAATGGTTTAACGCTTAATCGCAGCAAGTGCGAGTTCAACAAGCAAAGGATCAATTTCTTCGGATTAGTATTTAGCAGTCAAGGCGTTTCACCGGATCCCGCAAAGGTCAAAGCCATTCGAGAGTCTACGCGTCCGCAAAACGTCAAGGAACTCAAAAGTTTTCTCGGATTTGCATCGTATTGTTCAAGGTTTATACCAGATTACGCCACAGTTTCGGAACCTTTGCGAAAACTCACACATAACGACGTGGAATATAACTGGACGGAGGAACACGAAGCATCATTTCAGACGCTTAAATCGAAGTTGTCAAGTGACACTGTCATGTCTTATTACGACCCGGCAAAGCAGATCGAAATAATAGTCGATGCGAGTCCAGTGGGTCTAGGCGCGATTCTAGCACAAGACTCGAAAGTTGTTGCGTACGCAAGTAGAGCACTCACTCCAGTAGAATCCCGGTACAGTCAAACCGAACGAGAAGCATTAGCCGTAGTATGGGCTTGCGAGCATTTCGACATGTTCGTTCGCGGCGCTAAACACTTCGATGTGATTACCGATCACAAACCGCTAGAGAAAATATGGTCAAAACCAAAACCACCTCTTAGGATCGAAAGATGGGGTCTGCGGCTACAACCTTACAAGTTGACAATAAAATATCGCCCTGGACGTGATAACCCGGCAGATTACATGTCTAGACACCCGATACCGTGTCCGATTTCATCACACGAAGAACGCGTAGCAGAACAATACGTGAACTTTATTGCATCAGAGGCGTGTTTAAAAGCAATTAGTATCGATGACGTTAAGCTCGCAACCAGTCGCGACAAGTGTATAATGAAAGCTATTGAATTAGTTCGCACAGGGCGTTGGTATGAAGTTAAAAACATAACGGATCCAGATATCGACATACTGGAGTTACAGTCATTAAGGACTATACGCGACGAATTATCTGTCCATAGTGATAATGTTTTATTACGAGATCACAGAATAGTATTGCCTCGTGAACTACGCGACAAAGCTATTTCACTCGCGCACGAAGGGCACCAAGGCATTACAAGGACAAAATCCTTTCTTAGATCAAAAGTATGGTTCCCAGGAATCAATGATCGAGTGGAGGACGCGATTCGAGGTTGCCTTGCTTGTCAGTCGGTAACCGAAAAACCAAAACGTTTCGAACCTTTTCATATGTCTGAACTGCCATCGGAACCGTGGCAAGATCTTAGCATGGATTTTTGCGGTCCTCTACCGTCCGGCGAGTACTTGTTTGTAGTAACTGACGAATATAGCAGGTACCCGATAGTCGAAGTAACTAAATCCGTATCGGCAAATACAACAATCGCTGTGCTCGACAAAGTTTTGTCAGTTTTCGGCATTCCGAAAATAATAAAGTCTGACAACGGGAGTCCCTTTAACTCTCATGCTTTCCGAGAGTTCGCAAATAATACTGGGTTCGAACATCGTCGAATCACACCTCGTTGGCCCCGAGCCAATTCACAGGCCGAGTCGGTAAATAAACCGCTAATGAAGGTTATTCGCGCGTCGCATATCGAGCAACGCAACTGGAAACAGCAGATGTTTCAATTCTTACGACAATACAGAGCCACACCACATGCCTCAACAGGTGTATCGCCACACCGATTACTATTCGGTCGCGAACCTAAAACAAAACTTCCACAGGTGAAAGTGCAGAGGTCTGGTGACAATAGAATTGACGAATTTGCTCGACAAAGTGACGAAACCTCCAAAGGTACTATGAGACACTATGCTAATAACAAATTATTAGCTGAAAATCACGATTTAAAAGTTGGTGACACCGTTCTAGTGCGTAACAGTGTTAAACAAAACAAACTGACACCTAAATTCATGCCGACACCACATGCTGTAGTCTCAACAAAAGGAAATATGATTACTGCGTCACAATCACCTGGACCTAATTACAACAAACAGAACACTGTACGAGAAATTCTTCTTTTTTAAAAAGGTTATTTTGATATCCCAACCAAGAAAAAGATTCTGAATTGGAGAGGAAATGAGTGACATTCCAAAAACTAGTGAAAATATTCAAACTTCTGGTTCACAGAAAACATGGAACAACCGTAACTAGATCAGGAAGAGCGGTTCGCCGGCCACAGAAACTAGATGACTTTGTTTAAAGAAAGATTAAGTGTTTCATTGACTTTGAATTCATTGACACTGATTTTAGTATTTGTTTATTTTGCATTTCTATTTCAGGGCTGAAATGAACTGTTATAATTTCACATTTCTTATGCACTCAATGCATAGTACTAATTATCTTTAATAGTTAACATAGTTTGTATTTTCTTTTTTAAAAATATGGAGGGATGTAATATCCGGATTCATATCCATTTGTATGTTATTAAACATGTGTATTGTGAATGACGTCAGTGTGACGTAACAGGTATGACGTATAATAAAGAACGGGATTAACAGCCATCTTGTGTTCATGTTATGTCTACGAAGTGCTAGACAATAATCCATCTGTACAGAAGCTGTACTGGACCATCAACAACGTCCACTACAGTTGATTAATTTTAGTTAATTTTATTCTCTCAGATTGCATTTTACATGAAAATTACATCAAGATTTCTCTCAGCATGGCTGTAATAAGTATATCAACCGTAAATAAATGTTACCAAGGTTACACAAGTGTGTTTTGTCTTAACTACATTGTGTATTTAGATTTTTTAATTTTATTCTTTCAGACTGTATATGTAACCAGACTTTCTCTGAACATGGTTGTAACAAGGCCACTAAACCGTGTACATGTAACCAAGGTTACACTGGTGTGTTTTGTGAACTTTGTGCACCTGGGTATTACAGATTAAGACCTCACACACCATGTTTTTCATGTCCATGTGATCTTATAAGGTCTTCTGGTACCTGTACAATGGGTAAGTACAGTCAAACTGTCTATAAAGACCACCCAAGGGAACCAGTAAAAGTGGACTATATGGACAGGTGGTCTTTATATACAGGTTGAAATAATATGAATAAAAACAGTTGGGATACAATTCTACTGGCCTATTTAAGTAGGTGGCCCTTATACAGAGGTGGCCTTTAAGGCAGGTTGGACTGTATTTTAAAACAGGGTTCGATTTTAGCGATATTTACCACTAGCAAAAAATAGCTTGTACAATTTTTATTCACTAGCTAAAATGAAAAATGACTAGCTAAAATTTATGAAACTGTTTTAATAGCTCATAATTAACATTCAATTTGTAATGGACTTTTGCGACATTTTTTTTTACTTTTTTATTCACGTGCTACAGTAAAGCATGATGGTAATGGCTTTCCACTGGTCTATTTTAAACAACGAATCGGAGACGAAGAGTAAATTAAGCAGCCAATCGTAGCCACGTGTTCCAGGAAACCTAATATTATACATTGACGTATATGCCCGAGTAATCCGAATTTGTTTATGATAGAGATGCCCAGACAATATGACTTATTTCGGCCGCTTTTCGGTTTTTTTTTTTTTCGTTTTAAATTTCATTTGGAACATACAATGTGACAGTTAATTGAAAAGTAGATTGTAAATGATTTAGCTTCTTCTTTTATTCACTCGCACAACTATACGAGTGGCTTTTATTTCCACTCGCTATTCGGCAGATCTACAAGCTATTGGCGAGTATGCGTGCCTAATTTCGAACCCTGTAAAAGTCAACAGATCTTGTCTATATAATAAATAAAGGCTATGTGCATTGTGATTATAGAGGTGGTCGTACATGTTCAAGGCCTGAAATAGATTTTTTTAATATCACTTGGCAAAGTTTCTATGGTATGAGAGAAATACCATGTCACTGGACAATTTAACTCAGCACAGTCACTACAATAATAAAATATAATATTGTGATATTTTTATTTGACTAACTTATTAATTCTATTTTCAATTTAGTTAACTTTCATTTTGGATTGACAGGTTTTAAAACATTTCCTCCTTGCAACAGATTCATTGTCAGTCTTAGTTATAGGCTACTTGGTATTTTTGACATGTTTTGTATCGATTGCTTAATCCTTTTTCTGGTTTTAAAATCAAACAGCAGAGTTTGTTTAATTTACCTGCACATGCTTATTTGGACTTTCTGTATCACCATAGAATCACCTTACACTGATTTAAGTTCAGGATGTGAAACATTACAGCATTTACATGTCACAATGATGTGCACATGTTGCTAATTTTCAAAATAATGTTCATGATAGAAAGGCACGATGTATGGTATTCAATTATCTGTCTAATAAATTTAGCTTGGCACAGTGACAAGCAACAAGGACAACACCACTTGTCTAAGAACACATTCTACTTGTCAGAATGAGTGGAAAATCAAAGCCCTGTGTTCTAAACGTGTCTTACTATCATTATTTCAATTTCATAATTATCAATATTTCAGATGAAGGCTATTTGTATTGTGATTATTGTAACCCAGGATACAGTGGTAATGCATGTGACTTTCAGTACTTTCAGTACTTTGATTTTATCTATATTTCAGATGAAGGCTATTTGTATTGTGATTATTGTAACCCAGGATACAGTGGTAGTACATGTGACTTTCAGTACTATCAGTACTTTGATTTTATCTATATTTCAGATGAATGCTATTTGTATTGTGATTATTGTAACCCAGGATACAGTGGTAGTACATGTGACTTTCAGTACTTTGATTTTATCTATATTTCAGATGAAGGCTATTTGTATTGTGATTATTGTAACCCAGGATACAGTGGTTGTATATGTGACTTTCAGTACTGTCAGTACTTTGATTTTATCTATATTTCAGATGAAGGCTATTTGTATTGTGATTATTGTAACCCAGGATACAGTGGTAATGCATGTGACTTTCAGTACTTTCAGTACTTTGATTTTATCTATATTTCAGATGAAGGCTATTTGTATTGTGATTATTGTAACCCAGGATACAGTGGTAGTACATGTGACTTTCAGTACTATCAGTACTTTGATTTTATCTATATTTCAGATGAATGCTATTTGTATTGTGATTATTGTAACCCAGGATACAGTGGTAGTACATGTGACTTTCAGTACTTTGATTTTATCTATATTTCAGATGAAGGCTATTTGTATTGTGATTATTGTAACCCAGGATACAGTGGTAGTACATGTGACTTTCAGTACTATCAGTACTTTGATTTTATCTATATTTCAGATGAATGCTATTTGTATTGTGATTATTGTAACCCAGGATACAGTGGTAGTACATGTGACTTTCAGTACTTTGATTTTATCTATATTTCAGATGAAGGCTATTTGTATTGTGATTATTGTAACCCAGGATACAGTGGTTGTATATGTGACTTTCAGTACTGTCAGTACTTTGATTTTATCTATATTTCAGATGAAGGCTATTTGTATTGTGATTATTGTAACCCAGGATACAGTGGTAGTACATGTGACTTTCAGTACTGTCAGTACTTTGATTTTATCTATATTTCAGATGAAGGCTATTGGTATTGTGATTATTGTAATCCAGGATACAGTGGTAGTACATGTGACTTTCAGTACTGTCAGTACTTTGATTTTATCTATATTTCAGATGAAGGCTATTTGTATTGTGATTATTGTAATCCAGGATACAGTGGTAGTACATGTGACTTTCAGTACTGTCAGTACTTTGATTTTATCTATATTTCAGATGAAGGCTATTTGTATTGTGATTATTGTAACCCAGGATACAGTGGTAATACATGTTCTAAATGTGCCTTTGGATACTACAGATATATGAGTAGCTGTATAAAGTGCCAGTGTTATAATAATTCAGACACATGTGATGGATTTACAGGTATGTCATAACACAGTTACTTCCCCTTTTTAGCTTTTTAGAGAGAAAACTCATGCCTAATAAATTTCTATCTATGTGAAGAGAGTAAGACATATGAATTCTAGTACTGTAATGTTTTACTTGTTGTATATTGAAATATCTGTGGAACTATTTTGTTTATAACTGGAATTACCCTTTTCTATTCTGTATGTTATGGTATCACCTGTGTATGAATACATGAGTATGTGTTCCTGAATAAAAGTAATACACCATGTGATGAGCATGTGTTTGGTTGTAATTTTTGCTCATTGTAAAGTTTATTAGTGATAGCATTTATTGTTTATTTGCTATATAACATCACTTAACTCACAATTGAGCTTTTTAGTGAAATATAAAACACCGCAAAGTAATATCTATCAGAACAGCTCAAGTGTTACATCCAACCACAAAAATTTATCCTCAAAAAATAGTCCTTAAATTCTAACAATTTTGCCAATGAAAAAATACATTTCCAGTAATCCTTGGTTTTCCAGGTAGATGTCTTGTATGCAGATACAACACAACTGGATTTAGCTGTCATAGATGTAGACAGGGTTATATTGGTGATGCTAAAAGTGAGAGAAAATGTGTACATAAAAGTAAGTCAGTCCTCCTTACTAATATATAGTCATAATAGTGTAGAAAATGTTCAAAATTTTAATAGACTATCCACAGTAACCATAGAAATTTTGAAAAAAATTAAGTTTCTTAAAACTTTGCTCATGAAAAAAAGTTGTCTGAATTTTCCAAGTTGTAAGTTGGAATATGGGATAAGAGTTTTTTGCACCCCTGAGATTGAAAGATCCATAAAAAGAATGATGTATTCCCTTGTGCGAGATAGTCTACACACTTTTTTCCTGCCAAGATGTAACAATCAAATCTGGGGTGGTTTTTTTTACAATGTTTCTATTTTGTGATGTAAGAAATAGAATTGATCACTATCTTATATTCCAAATAGGGGAATCTCAAACCCTATTCTATTCAGACATGTATGTTTATTATCCTTAGGTAAATCAAGAACGGCTTGAACCCAAGTCATTATTTGAGTTATATATTCCTTTTAGGTGATTTAAAGTTAGCTCTGTTATCACCTGGTCTGATAGCAGGGATCTGTGTGGCTGTAATTCTAGCTCTGTCAGCATTGGTGGGATGTGTTGTCTACAGAAAATGGCGTAATTTCCCGATAGCTCGTCCATTTTGGACTGTAGAACTTAAAGATGACCACGAAGGTGTAAACTTCAGTAACATTCCTGAAGATGATTTCACACACAGAGAAATGGAGGATCTGGAATTCTATAAAGACCAAGGTGGTCAGAGAAACAAGAAGGGTGAACAGAAATATGCTCCGTTACATGAAACAACATAAAACTGGAAGACAAAAGATGTTGAGTGTGCACATTGAGTGTTAAGGGTAATGAATTCCTGCCATGTTCAGGTCATGTGACTGAATTGCCATGTTACTGACTTGTCATGTGACTGACTTGTGTCATGTGACTGATTTGTGAATTGTGATCTGATCATGTGCATCCATCATATAGAACAAATAATCAGCAGAGATATTATTTGTTTTTTATAATTTTAGTAATTTTTAATTTATTTTCATTATTTTTGTGATAAAGTATTACCAGTACCAGTAGA
Organism: Anadara kagoshimensis; assembly: GCA_021292105.1. Taxonomy (NCBI): domain Eukaryota; kingdom Metazoa; phylum Mollusca; class Bivalvia; order Arcoida; family Arcidae; genus Anadara; species Anadara kagoshimensis. The sequence continues at coordinate 47,679,630 of CM037859.1, read as the reverse complement.
TTACAAACACAAGATAGTGTTTATATTTGTATATATTATTTTTTTTATATTCAAGTTATGTACAAAAAAACAACATTCCTTATGTACCATAGCCCAAATAGAATTACTCTTAAGGCCAGGCCATGTTAATTATTAAGATCTGATGTTGTTTTCATTGATATTCAATGAAAGTTGTACTAATATACAGTAACAGTGGTAACTAAATACCTTACAGGTGATGTAAAAAACTAGATAAATGCACTTTTTTTTAATCAATTTTAAATTCAGCAAAATTTGTCATGAATTACAGCAAGTTAAGATTGACTTATTCATGATACGTGTGTTTGGTAATCTTTTTGAGGGAGTTGATTCATAATTGATTTATTTTGGTGTTATTTTTACTCTGTGCGATTGGCATAGATCTTTAGGGCCAGCTTAGACGCTTTTCATTGTTTTTTACTTTGTGTTCAAATGGCACCTATCCAAATGGTACCCACATATATATTTATTTATACACTGCCATCCTTAAATTATTGGGCGATGTTATTTCCACATATTTTTATACATGTATAACCGTACACATGCTACTTCATACATTGAGTGAATAGAATTAAATAGTCCAATTTAGAATTAATTCAAAATTTTATTGATATTTTTCCAAAATATGTTTTACATTTTTGATCAAAATAATCAATTATTTGACCCAAATATGACAAATTTCTGTTATTTATAATTATCACTAAAGTGATGTATCTATAGCAAATTATAAAGTTATAAAGCCCATGTACATGTATTATAAAATATGGGTATAAAAATATGTGGTAATAACACATTTGTTATTGCCACCTATGGGGCAATAACCACTTTGTAAATTATTATACATGTTCAAAACTGGTAATGATAATCTATTACCTGGACAATACATTCATCGGTATAACATATATGTATACAGTATATATGTGGTGATAAGACAAATTACTGAAGTAGTAGTACATATAACAGTTAGAGCCCCATAACTTTAAGTGGAGACTAATCCATGTCCATGGTAGAGTTAAATGGTTCTTGTTTGGTATGACGAGGCCAAGACAAAACAACTATGTGGTTATTAGTTGTTTTAAACTTTTTTTAAATTTGAATTTTTTAAAATTTTTATTATTTATCTAATCTGGTTCACCGTACTTGTTAATTGTTTTGTGTGTCTGAAAGACAATTTTAATTTCATGGATCCAATTAAACATTCCAAATTTCAAACATCAGAAAATATACAGTACTAGAATAGAAAATACCAAATCCTGCTTTATTTGAATTCCCTGCACCTTGATTGGTCCAGAACAGGATGTTATTATATCATAACACAATAGTAATAAGGCGTTTATGTTTCTGTTCCTGGGAGTCAGAATTGCCATTGGCTACTAATTTCTTGCAGATTAGTCAATGTAAAATGTTCTTGGTTTTCTTTATTTAAGGTCTTGGCCATTAGACCCAGTAACTTCAGTTCTGAAATGAACACAGTTTTGCAAAAAAAGTAATTTGGTATGGCAATTGTATGTTTCTAATAATTAAGTAATGGTGTTTTATGTCCCAGTCAAGAGTATTTCACTTATTTCGAGGCTTTGCCAGCTATAGACGAAGGTGCAGAAATTTTGCCTGTGCGTTGTGCTGATGGCATTATACAGCAGGGTTTTTTATCGTGCCAAGCCTACCAAGATATGGGACCTCGTTTATTTTAAGTTCCCATCTGAAAGAACTGTGACTTTCATTTCCTAATGCAGAGTGCTTTCTTATAATACATTAGTAGTGTTGTATAGGATATATTCACATATGTACAAGATATATTATATTATATTTGCCTTATTTGTGTGCCATATTTGTAAATATGCCATTTTGTAAATATTTTTTAAACTATATATTCTGAATAACAATATTTCAGTCAACGGTTTTAAGACGATCTGACAGATAGTTATCAATAACATATCATTATTTCATGTTGGTGCAAGTAAAAACTGTGATGTTTTTATACAAGTGTTTCAGTGTTTTAAACATATCAAAATCATTTACGTCCTAATAGTTTATTTATTTGTCCATATCAGTGCATTTTTAGTGCACAAGGTTGCCATTTAGGTAATTTTTTATCATTTACTGTTTGATTTTGGTACAATTTACGGATTTTTGGTACTTTTAGTAAAAAAAAAACCCTGTCAAAATGAAAAAAAATCCGTCTAATTTGACCTTTTCATTTTATCTGTCCATTTATTCGTTTTTATGGTACATTTCTATCAAAAATTGATAAATCCTTCGATTTGGTCAGCTTGATAATTTGATTATTGTGACATAAGTATTTTGTAAAATCCTTTACTCATAATTTTTACCATTTTGTCTATAAAGTGCAGAAAATTATTTACACTTTCAGATTTTTTGGTTTATACATGTACAGGCAAAAAACATTAACCTGTCCGCTTGACCTTTTAATAGGAATATTCATATAGAAAGACCCATCCAGTACATGGGTAGTGTTATGATCCAAGTTAATACATACACAGTGCATTGGTTTACTCAATGATGTGAGTGTACCTCATGATGTATACAAAATAAACACCTGTGCTCCCTATATATAGATATACTTGGTCCGTGATAAATAGTTAAATGAAAGGTTAAACAGACAGGTCAAAGTTGTTTACTTATGCTGTAAATTACTTCACAAAACACTATGTCACATCATTAATTTTGTGCACTTTCTGGCTCCTTGTGTGATTTAGGCTGAATTACCTGCCTTATGGTGGTATGTTATTTTTTTATACAATGGTAGTAATATAAAAACTAATGTACCATTATTTAGGCTGATAATTCGGCCTAGATGTGATTATTTTACAGAATTAATTCTTTGCAATTCCTGGTTTATGTTATTTAGGCCAAATTATCTGCCTTTAACCATGGTATGTTATTTTTTTATATATATTGTAGCGATGTAAAGATAACATACTATCATCATAAAAGCAGGTTATTCGGCCTAGATGTGATCATTTGTTAATTATTCCTGCATAACATTCCATGCCTGTGATTGGTCAGTATATCATAATTTATGACAGTATGAAGATCTGATTGGGAGATAGCATGATGCAAAACAGACTCGCATTAGTAGAAATTAAAGGGAGATAAATCCTGTATTTTTTAAAGTTAAGAGAAGATCATTATTATTTTTATTATTTTTTTTTTATTTTTGAATTACATGAACTGTACATGACAAATGGTTAATGTGTTCTATTAATAATTTGTAAATATTGTAATTTTTTGTGCTAGTCATTTTACAAATGAATGTATTGCAATGTTTTAAAATAATAAGCTACATTTATAATCAAAATGAAAATTATGCCATAGTGATAGAAGATTTCATCAGTCTAACATATCAAAATAATGATATTTGTTTTATTTTTCTCCACGAATATTGTTGTGTATGTTTTAAAGTAAAACATATTAGTTCCTGAATCAATTAAAAACTTGAAAAACTTTTAATTATTTTTAGTATTATATGTTTTGTATATTTTCATAATCGTAATTAAGAATTCTCAATGTAAATATATATATTGTATACTGCTCATATACAGGACTTCCTAGTTTGTCTTGAAAACATCAACATGCTTTTGGTTTAATTAGAAATGAACACCCAGTCATATGACTGTGGCTTATTTTGTCAGGAATAAATCATGCAGATGTTATGTTAAAAGGAAGGTAAAAAATAATAAGTCATAGTGAAAATGGGAAAAAAGACATTGATATAGGAAAATAAAATTTATGTACTGATTTTTAACTTCATTAATGTAAAAGGAGAATTCTAATGTGAAGAGACGTACCCAGTCATCCCCTGATTTTTGCTTTTTTGAATATTTGGCTTATCATTTTCCAATAAAAACCGTTATAAAGTATTTAGATATAATGTACCTATTATGTGAATATATTTCCATTTATCTGTGAATATAAAAATGGATTTTTTTCTGAACTTTTCAACATAGTATACAAATGACATTCCTAGTATAAAGTAAATAATTGCATCATCCCTATTTATATTGCAAGGACATTGTAAACTTGGAAACCCCCAATTTTCCAGAATGTGTCTCATGTATTTTGATCATTTAATTTTAAATTATGTTTAATTTATAAGCAAAGAAATTTAGATACTGGGAAAAGGCAAGATCAATTCTGTAGGAGGCACACAGACTCACTGTCCAACTTTACTGTTTGTACTAGATGTGTGCCTCTTCTTGTCATTCCTTGTTTAACATCAAATAAGTATAATTTCTGCTGACATGTACCAGTAATATGTAACCCACCATTGTGCTTTCTAGTCTAATTTACATGAAATATATATATATTAAGAAAAATAATCTTGTAAAACATTCCCACATTAATTCTGAATATCAGGATCCCATTCCCACAGTAGTTTTGTACGATCAGGATCCCATTCCCATGGTAGTTTTGTAAGATCAGGATCCCATTCCCACGGTAGTTTTGTAAGATTAGGATCCCATTCCCACAGTAGTTTTGAAAGATCTGGATCCAGGTTGTTCAAACTCCTATTAGCTTAAACTAATTATAGTTAGTAAAAATGCAAAATGTTATTAAAGTTACAATATTATATATTGACATACAAATTTGACTTTAAAAACTTCTTTTCATAATAATATTTGTTATATGTTTATCTATCAACAAAAAATTTAAATATATGACCTTCTACGCAAGGTATTTAAAATCACTAAGCAATTTAAAATTCAATATGTTATAGAAATTAAAAATATTTATTATTGAAATACAAATTTGACTTCAAATGCTTCTTTTTCATAATAACATTTGTATATTTTTTAACAGCAATTGAAAAAAATATGACCTTCTACGCAAGATACTAAAAGTAACTTACCAAGTGGTTATAGACTAACAGAACTTTGAACATCTGACTGGAATGTAGTGAAAATACTTTTGTTCTTGATTATATTTTATAATAATATTATATTTCATCATATGGAAATGTTTTTCAATAGATATAAATTATCTGTAACTATGGCAACTTGTGGTCTACATAAATTACATATCATTTTATATAAAGATTGTGTAAGTTAAGTATTATATCAGGTGTAATGTATAATCTTGGGTACTTGGTATTCACATAACTCTTGTACTGTATGTTATTCTAAATTCTGTTTCAACTTTTATATCTTTTTTTTTATTTTTTGGTAAATATAACCCAAGAGTTATTTTGTAGCACGATATCTGGTCTGTGATTTTTGGCCCAAGAATTCTGGTCTATGATTTATGGTCTTTTGGATTTCTGGTCAATGAGTTTTTGTCTATCACATTTTTGGTCCAGGATTTCTGCCTATGATTTTTGGTCTTTGATTTCACGTCCATAATGTGTCTACTTGCTTTTTATTCTTTATTACTATATGAAATTATATTTTTCACATAATGGCACTTTATATTTGTGATTTATCAGTACCAGTACATTATGAATATAGGTTTACGTGTATTTTTATGATAAAAACGGCCTCTCTTTTACCACCAATTTTATTTTTGGCTTGAGAAAATATTGCATTGTATAAAAGCAATACATGTATATCCTTGGCTTATAAATAATGAATATGCTAGATAAAAACCTTATCCTTGCTTTGTAGATAGATCTAGTCATGTAATATTTACATTTACTAATAAAAATCTTGTTATAGGTGATCAAAAATATCACACACACACACACACACACTTTGTATGCCATGAAAGTGCTAGTGAATACCATTAACTGGTCTTTTATATATGGTGTAGCAATCCAAAAACAAAAAACTTTAACTTTTGGATGTTAGCAAGTATACCTTACTTTGTCCTCAATTGAAAGTCTGATTTTGAGAAATTTGATGTTAATGTCTGCTATCATTTACTAGTACAATGTATCAGGGTTGTTAAAGGTACATTGTAGTATATAAGTTAATCCAATTGATGGATCACTGGCTGCACCCACAATGTTTCGACAAAGACCCAGTATCTTTGAATTAAACACAATAAGATTAAAAACTCAGCCTGAATTGTTCCATTTAATGACGTCACTAGTGCGTCGTTAGTTGCCATGATGCTGCTTTGGTACCATGATGGCGGCCAGAGTTGGAACATAAAAGGCATCGCTGGCGATTATAGCAGGTATGTCACAGTATATCGGTGAATTGCATAAGTGCTGCAAATTATGGCAGATACGGGAAAGGATATTGTTGAATTCAATTACTGTTGCAAGTTTTGAAAAACTGTTTTCCATTTTGTAAATGCTACACATTCATTGTATCATCCAAAGAACAATAGTTTTATTACAAAAATGTCTACCTCCTGTGCTCCTCCAAAGTCAATTTTTATTGCTCTTTGCTACATACATATATACCAGGCTTCATACAAAACAATGAACCATTCATTGCTCTTTGCTACATACACATGTACATATATACCTGGCTTCATATAAAACAATGAACCATTCATTGCTCTTTCCTACATACATATATACCTGGCTTCATATAAAACAAAGAACCATTCATTGCTCTTTGCTACATACACATGTACATATATACCTGGCTTCATATAAAACAATGAACCATTCATTGCTCTTTGCTACATACATATATACCTGGCTTCATATAAAACACTGGAGTATTCATTCCTGACTAAGTTGAAATGATTTGATGACTATTTGAATTTTATTGACATATTTCATCCATGATTCTTACTACGGTAAATTGTCAAATTGTAATGCTAGTATAAAAAGATTATGCTAAATATGCTGTATTAAGATATTATAACAGAGTGAAGTCAACACAATTCTTAAATCATTATAATGTCATCAAAGCTCAATAGTAAATAGTTTTTTTTTTTTTTTTTTGGTATCGGCTTAACAACTAAGTACATACCCGTATATGCCAGGCCCCATATAAAACACTTGGCCACTCAAGTTGAAACAATTCAGTGATGAGTGGAATTTTATTCAAACTCTGCCAAGTACCAAGTAGATTCTTATTAGATTGTCAAAACAGAATGCTAAAATAATAAAGGCTATGCTTAAAATTCCTTATTAAAACATTACAACTCGATGAAATAAGATGCTGCAGGCCTTTAAGGTTAAAATGGAGGCCATATCATTAGATACCCTACATTGTGTACAGGCATTATAGAATAGAGTTAAAAATAACGAAAATGTTACTTGTATGGTGTAGAAAAGACAAACCCAATCCAAATATATCCGAAAATTTGAGGAATTTGTTTAAGGAAAGATATTTAATAATGCTTTCAGTAAAATGCAGCTAGATTGTAGATATTGCAATATACCAGTAGTCAAACCTGCCTTAATGATCCTGACCAGCTGCTTACAAAGGTCAGGGGTCAGTTGTTCGAAGCCTGATTAGTTTAATCAATTGATTAGGGTAGTCAAAAATTGAACAGCACATGATTTCAATTATGTTGTAAAATTAAACTTGAAACTTTCAAAAAATAGATAGAATTTCACCAGAATAAAGCATATTGTTATAAAAAATGAATTTGATGATGTTATGTTGATTTTTATTAATGTTTTTAATTTGCGTTAATCACTGATCAAACTTATTAAGTTTCGAACATCTAGCCCCAGTAGTTTTACCTAACTTTTACCAAGTGTTCCCTGTAAATAAAGACCACTGATGCCCTGTTTTACTGATCTACCTTTGTATGGTTTTTTTTAGACAGGTTAACTGTTATTGTAACGTTACTGACTGTTCTGTTTAATGATTCTGGTGCAGCTGCATTGTGTTTTTGAACATATCATGTTTTTAATTCAGTATTTTGCTTAATATAATGCTTGTTAATAAATAAAACAAGTTAAACATATTACAGTCTTAGTTTTTATTTATACTACTGTAAACATATAAAGTTTTGTGTGGATTTATTTTCGTGGTAAAGGAAATTTAACCATATTTGTGTAGTTAAATTTGCAGGCTTTTGAAATATGCATTAGCTTTCATAATAAGCATAATATAATTTTCGCACAAGACAAATGACTGCAAAATTAGGGAAAATAAATACATGTATGTTTACAGTATCTTATTGCTATAAGATATAGGTCATTCAGATGACCATGAAGGCCCATGTGTCTCGTTTATTTATAGCATTTTGTTGCTTGTTGTCGGTTAGTGTTTATAAACACTGGCAAGTCTAATCTACGCACTGTTAATAATACTGTGTTATCATATGTGTTTATTCACGCCTTGATGTGTAATTGGTTCAAAACCACCCATATATATTACCTGTATTTACATAATATAGACTTCCATGGTTATAAACACTGCCAAAATATTGCCGACGGACTATAGGTCGTCCACCATCTGATGCGGAGTATATAGCAAGTCTGTTTTAATATTAGGATAATTGTAACAAATAAAGCGCGAGTCAGCATGATTATACACATATGGCGATACACTTCTTACACCTATGTGTTTTTTTAAACCCACCCATGTTTACAACACTCTGCCATCAGATTGTGGACGGATTATATAAATAATATGATAGAATATTCAGGTGAGCGATAAGGCCCATGTGCCTCTTGTTTATTTATAGCAGTTTGTTGTTCGTAGGTTGTTTCTTAATATGAGAAAGTTAACCAAAGGTCTTTTTTTTCAGACACTCTGGTTTCCTCCATCATTTCAGAACTGGTCCCTAAGTAAGTGAAGAAACTTAACTGAGAGTAAAACACCATTATGCCACTCCACTTTATTTCTCAGATTGTCTCTATATCAGACTACTACCACTTCTCTATCATAAAGGCATTTGTGGAGGATGGAATGGTGTCAGTCCGACAGTTTTACTCAGATATAGACAGTTTAAGGTTAAATGATTAATTGAATAAAGTTTTACGTCCCAATCAAACATATTTCACTTATATCGAGATGTCACCAGCTATAGATGAAATGGCGGAAATTTTGACTTTTGTCGTGCACTTAGCCAATGTGCAGGGAGGTTTCTTTAACCTGCCAGGTCTGCCCTGTCAAGGGGCAATTGTTGGTTTTCTGCATACTGTGACTTTGACCTTTAACCTGGATCTCAAAGCATTGCACTCTGCATGCTGTGACTTTTACCTTTAACCTAGATCTCCAAGCATTGCACTCTGTATGCTGTGATTTTGACCTTTAACCTAGATCTCCAAGCATTGCACTCAGTATGCTGTGTCTTTGGCCTTTAACCTAGATCTCAAAGCATTGCACTCTGCATGCTGTGACTTTTACCTTTAACCTAGATCTCCAAGCAGTGCACTCTGTATGCTGTGATTTTGACCTTTAACCTAGATCTGCAAGCATTGCACTCTGTATGCTGTGATTTTGACCTTTAACCTAGATCTCCAAGCATTGCACTCTGCATATCTTCTGATATTGATTAATATTCATGGCAAGTTCCATTGAAATTCTTTATACTTTCTTTTTTCATTTTTACATGCCAATAAATTCACAAACAAAAATGAATATTTAATTTCATTTTATTATTTATTTTAGTGTTAAACACTGTTCAACACCATTCCCAGCATAACAATTACACTTAGTGTTTATACTTGACACAAGTACAACCAAAATTAAGTCCATACTTAACACAAGTACAATTTGTATATTAACCCTGTCACCCCAATGTAAAATGGCATGACCTTGTTTTATTTCTGGACAGTGCCATTTGTCTGTAGAGGGGAGAAGGTCAATACATGAACCCATACAATAATATGTATCAATAAAATTTATAATATAACAATTGAATACAGGTCTATCATTAAATCAACAAAGTTTAAAATTAAATTAAAAATTTTCTCTATAAATGCAATTATAATGAGAAACATTCAATGTCACAGAATATCAAGACATTTTAGTCTACAAAGAACTTCTTATCACCATGGATACAGCACACACTTTTTTATCCAACAGTCCTAGCTTCAATTTTAATTATAAGCTAAAACTTAAGGTTTAAACATCAAAAATCAAAAATTTAAACAGGAACTTGTACTCTAAAAGTTCCAAATAATTTCATAAAGCTTAATGGATATTATAACAAAAATTTGGTGTTCAAAATAATCATTATATACATGAAAATAAGTGTATCCTTGGTAACAAAGTGTCTGTCAGACATGAAGTTTATGATATTAGATTACGCTGAATGTTTCCGAAAATTATGTTGTTTTATGAAGGGGAGATAATTGGATGATATATTTTGATCAAAATTTGATCATACGTCAACTGTAATTATATATATATATTCATTCAATCCAGAGGTAAACCCTTTTATAAATCACATTAAAGACAAAACTTAGAATTATTTTTCTGAGCAGTAAAATTCTGATCAAGAGCTGATCTCAATGTCATTAAATTAAGTTAGTTGTCAGAAATGCTGAAACTATGCCTGAAGTCAATATCGTATTAAAAAAGTACAAGCATGTCATCTTTTAAGTAATTTTTATATTGACATGCAACAGGGTATAAAAATATGTCAGACATGAGGAAAACTTCTTAACCCCCATTACGATTCAGTTTTAATATGGACAAAATGTCAAGTCAAAGAATGTCATTTCACTTATGAAACCTTATACACAAAATATAAGGAACATACAATATATAAATGACATTAGTCACTTGAAATGGTGAAAGACAAGATTGAAAAAAAAAATAAAACAATGCTGGTTTTACAAAAGTCATTGGTGTTCAAATATAATGTGCAATGATATTGAAATTTATTTAAACACAAACCTTTACTAATTAAAACTCTTCATGACAAGTTAATTAAAATATCTCTATAAAAATCCACAATATATCGTCCAACATTGTACATATATCTTTGTACAGAGATGTACAAAAAGTACCCGGACAGTTTTTAACATCCTTATTAATGTTATATGAAACTATTTTTTTCATAAAATTTTCTAAGGTTTATTTCTCTATGAATTTTTATAATTTTCACTGATCAATCCACAATTAACTGCAATTCCTTTTACCGGCAATTATTTTCAAAGTATTTTCCGTCATATAATATTCGAGAAAACACAAGGTGAACAGCATGGTAAATTTTGACTGTGAATGTTAAACATGATTAAATAGCAGATTTCAATTTTAAACATTTAATTTGAATTTAAAATGTTTCTCTATACAAACATATTGACATTTTCTTTTTGTAAACAGTATTTTTGAAAATTAACTAGCATTCTCAATTAACAGTGAAAAAAAATGGAAATTGATCAAGAAAGATATTTTTGAGACTAACTAAATTTGAGTATGTTTTTAAAACATCTAGTTTTATATGAAATATTTAAAACATCTAGTTTTATATGAAATAAAGAATGATTTTACAAACTGCAAGAATACTTTTTGCACCTCTCTGTATATCAGTCAACAGATAAAACTTATAAAATTCATTTTAAAATCTAGTCTCATCTGACAACAGTCAGCTACAAAAATAGTTATAAATTCCTACTTTTAAATAAAGTTAAAAAATCCCCCTTCCCCCAAATAATTCCTTCATAAAACATTACAGAGAGTAATGATAAATCAGGATTTAATATTTCTATCAAATTATCAGAGCATATAAAATCTGGCAAACTAATCCCAAACAAACATGAACATGTGTTTTCTGCACATTTTTCCAAATTTTTCTATTGTACATTATCCAATAACTACCTAACGATATTACCAATAAATTGTAAAATTTGTCCCAATATCCACATAATCATAATATAAATATATTATTAATATTGTACATTCACTATGATCTAGGTTACTGGTGTCATTCTATTGTAGAGACATAAAATGACATCATCTTTGTGTTGCCCGGCTGGTGCGTATTGCCAACATTTTGACAGTTTTCTTACTGAGAGGTACAAACTGTTACAAAATTTTTTTTAAAGATAATACAATAAAAAGAATCTTTACATCGTGTTTAGATAATACTGAATTTAATAAACTTGATGAATAATTTTTTATGCAACAACTTGTTGAACACATTTTTATGACCTCACAAACTTGTTGAATACATTTATGCAACCCGGTCAGTGCTTGTTGCATAAGGACTATTGAGCATGTTTAATGAATTCAATATTACATGGACACTCGGGGTAAAATCATTTATTTCTATTAAAGATGTAAACAAAATCTTTTTTGTCTGTCAGAATGTGTTTACAAATAAGTCTCAATTTATTTAAATGTAAAAATTAAAACAACAAAATAATTCACTGATATGATTATAAAATGATAAAATATACAGTAAAACATGAAAAATGTCTTCATCATTAAAATGTTCTTCTTCTGTGAAATAAGATTGTCTGGGGGAGCTGAACAAATACAGTCAAACCTGTCTATAAAGACCACCCAAGGGAACCACAGACAAACCTGTCTATAAAGACCACCCAAGGGATCCACAGACAAACCTGTCTATAAAGACCACCCAAGGGATCCACAGACAAACCTGTCTATAAAGACCACCCAAGGGATCCACAGACAAACCTGTCTATTAAGGCCAACCAAGGGAACCACAGACAAACCTGTCTATAAAGGCCAACCAAGGGAACCACAGACAAACCTGTCTATAAAGGCCAACCAAGGGATCCACAAACCTGTCATAACCCAAGGGAACCACAAACCTGTCATAACCCAAGGGAACCACAGACAAACCTGTCTATAACGACCACCCAAGGGAACCACAAACCTGTCATAACCCAAGGGAACCACAAACCTGTCATAACCCAAGGGAACCACAGACAAACCTGTCTATAACGACCACCCAAGGGAACCACAAACCTGTCATAACCCAAGGGAACCACAAACCTGTCATAACCCAAGGGAACCACAGACAAACCTGTCTATAACGACCACCCAAGGGAACCAGTAAAAGTGCAGGTAGGACTGTATATGTGTAATAGTAAAACATGATCATACAAAATGATGCTGATGTACAATGATATTTTTAGAACAGTTACTTCACTTATACACATGAACTCATTTGCTGCACACATCGACATCAATATACATGTGTATATATATACTCACATCCCATTATCTGTTAAAAGTGAAATATCTTTTTTCTTTTAATTTTTCGTCATAATATTTATTTGTAAATCTATTATTCAAATTTTTATCTACTGTCATCCTGCAGAATACTGAAGCTCAGACAAGAGCATTAATCAGCATGCAAAATGTGCTGTATGGGTTCTATTGAAGTAACAACTGCTATAACTCCCTAAATAACATGAATAGGGACCTAACCTATATTTTATCAATAAATGCATCAGTATTGGTTAAAGATTACAAACATTATTGCTTGACAACCAAAATATGACAAAAGAACAAATGGATGGAAATAAACCATGAGCCATATACAACATATTTATTCCAGAAATTTATTCATTGACTCGATTTTCATGAAACATGCAAATGAGGTATGGTGGGGTATATATAAAATGAAAATAATCCCCATGTCATGTATGGTGGAATAATATATTGGCTGTGAAACATTCACTCACCCTTAAGCTCTGTTATAGAACAGGTCCAGAAATCTACCACCATGATATAGCACATGTCCAATTACAGGTCAAAGGTCATCGTAAACGTACCATACAGCATAAATATATCAATTACCATATAATAAAATCTGTAACCAAGGCACTGTGGTAAAATGGTCTATACAGTACAGTAGGTAGTGGAACAAAATAATAATGACCTGAGACAGGAGACGATTAAAACCTAAAAGATTTAACTAGGTAGATGAGTCCTGAGAATCGATAATGAGTTGATATTTTGGATGGTTTTTTTCAATCGAAATAATTCACATTTTTATTTATAGGAGAAGCAATATTGTATCATCCTCAATCAATGTCTGCTAGCTGCTGAATTCTTAGATTTTATAGACAGGAAAATTGACATATTTAGTGTTTTTAAGCATAACATTAGTGTTTACATCTGAATGAAAATTATTGTGAAAGTCCACTGGCCTGCATAAGACATTCAAGAATAAAAATTCAATCCTTAAGTTTGAAAAGATATGAATTAATTTACTTAAGATAAAGATTAATGAAACAAAAAACACATGGAAACATTCACTCTTCATTCTCGTTCTCTTATTTATGCTAAATCACATCAAAGAACAACTCACCAATACACACAGAAAGCAACTAAAAGACAATTAACACAAATACACAAACACAAAGTAATATAGAGTATAAGAATGAAAACAAGACAATTTGGCACCTTGACTAACACTAGCACTTTTAGCTTCTGGGTAAAATATTACTACTTCAACAAAATTACTTCATATTTGAGAAAAAATTCAAAATGAGTACCTATTAGAAATTACAGGTTAAAGATTTTAAAATTATGCGATATCACGATATTTCCACATGAATATGCTTAAAAGCTAAAATATTGTGAAATTAACGTTGTAAATTTTGAAAATGGATAGAATTTCATCAAAGTCAAGAACATGGTTATAAAAATATTGATTTAATAATGCTACTTTAGATTTTGTTGATATTTTGAATTTGTGTTAATTACTGATCAAGCTTCGATCAACTGAGCCCAAATGTACTTGTAAATATTACTTGTTTCTAAATATGAAGTAATAAAATATTTGCAGCATGTAATTTGTATTCATGATTTAAGTGTAAAATATTGACAAACTGTAACCATATAGAATTCTATTACAAGGTAATATTATAACAAATCCTAGATTATTTCTTTATTTTTGACAAAGACAACAAAATTTTTATTATACAAAGTAAACAAATTAAAATAAAAATAATAGCACTTTATGATCTATCATACTGGGACTTATTTAAAAAAAATCTAAATTCTGAATTTAGAATCAACAAGAAAATTAATTATAATGTATACCTGCAACACTTGTACACAATACATTCAATGTTATTATTGCAGAGAAAAACTCTATAGTCCGGTGTTATTGCGGCAGAGAGTTATAAACCTGGTAGTACATATATATATATATATATATATATATATATATATATACAGTAAAACCTCGTTATAATGCCCCTCCATAACTCTGCCACCTCGCTTTTTGCCACACTACATGTATTTTGAAGTCCCAAAATCCATTTTTTTTCTTCTTTATCCGCCTCCCCAATATATCGCCAAACCCCTTTATAACGTCAAAATTTGACTGAACAAATGGTGGTGATGAATCGAGGTTTTACTATATATATATATATATATATATATATATATATATATATATATATATATATATAAGGTAATAAAGATGAGCACATAATCAACAGAACAAAAAGCTGTAATGCCATGTTTCCATTTCTGGTAGAGAAAAATTGCCATTTGCAACTAATTTCTTAGAACTTCTATCATAAATTATTCTATGTTAGCAAATTGTTTAGAAAATACTTTGAAAAGTACCATATTTTCACAAATTTCGGAAATTTAGCTACTAATAATTTTAAAATTGTTTAAATCTGGTAACATATCATCACTCCATGATTGTACATAATACTGTGTTAGAAGAAATGACTCCCTATTAACCAAAATACCGGCAATGAACACAGAGTTTTCCTCGGTGAAAATACATGTTTCCATGTGGTGAAATTTATCATGCCTCTAGTCCCGAAGAAGTGGCAAACATTAAAACTAAACCAGTCTGAATTGATTATCAGCAACAAGAGTTAAAATTGAATTTAAACTACATAGAGTTTTAAGACAACTTAAAATTAATTTTATAAGCACTAACAAGTGTTTTAAAAAGTAAAACTTTCATTTATATAATAACAATATTCAATAAAAATAAAAAAAATAATTTAAAATTAACTCTGAAGAGGTTTTATTTCTTTTGTTTTAAAACTAAAAATAATAATAAACAATGATAGTAGGTAGCACTTATATAAAGACAATCTCACTAACAACTAACAAACAAATAAAAATTTTGTTGTTTAAAATAAAAATGATAATAACAAGTATAGCATTTATATATGTAAAAAATTCCCAACTAAAACAACCCTCAAAGCTAGCAATACCCGACCCCCGATTATCTCCCCTTTAACACACATTAACAATCGCCTCTCATACAAATCATATGTATACATACATACACACCTGGTGTTTGAATTTATGATGTAAATGATTAGTAAATCCATTATGAATGAGTTGTGAAGGTACTAACGTCGTATAATGAATTCAACTAAATGACGGACAATAACTTTTACAAACAATATAGGTTATTAAATGATCAAATGATGACAATAAAACAAATGGCTGACTTAATATTATATATCGTAAACATGGTGAAAACTAGCAAAAAAATTAAAGTAAATCACATGTGTAATTACACATTTTTGCTCTAATTTTTCTTCTTCTCTAATGAATTATCTCCCTTACATTAGTTTTGTTTTGATTGATTGAAACGGACAAATAAATAATAATAATAAATGCAACAAGAATGCAGGGTAGTTGAAACAGACTAAGTGATATTATATAAATGTTATATCAACAAAACTTCAAACTGCCCTATATATCTCTATTTATATCATATATAATAATAAACAAAACAAAAAAATTCTGAATTGAATCGATGTAAACCTCTATATAATTGACATCTCGTTTGATCAGAGTCACTTTTAAACCCTGTCTATCCTCCATCAACAATGGTTTGATCCAAGTCTTTTGAATTTGGATCATACCACTTGTTTATGGCAGTGAGAGGGTTAGTTAAGCTATATATATATTTAAATCTCTAATATTTACAATATTTCCCTGAATTTTCTTATTTTAATTTCTTCTTTCTCTAAATCTGAACATTATAACAACCTTTGGTAGTTTATTCAATAATGAACACGTAGAGACCTGATACTGTGTGTATGTTCTATATATCGTATTATATATATATATATATATGGACAATTCAAACCTCTGACATAATTATATACAACATGTACATATCTCTTATATAAAAAGCAGCCTCAGTCAAAACCTTTGATGGATAACATGAAAAATGCACTGCATTGCTTAACATAGAAAGTGAAACTTTGAATTAATAACTGATAACTTGAGGTGAACTGGACTTTCATTCTTTAGAGTGAAACTTAAACTTTACACAGCCAAATTTTGTTCATGTGATTTCATGTGAGTTTAACATATAAGCTTGATTTGCATTAATTTCACATGAAATTTTTCATGTGAAATTCATGTGAGCAAAATTTGGCTGTGTAAGATAATAAATGATAGTATGAAGAGAATTAGACTTTCACTGATTTGGAATTTCAAGGTTTTCCATATCATCAAAATGTTGAAAAGAGTACCAGTTAGAATAATATTTTTAATTTAATAATAACTGAATTATCCATGGCATATAAATATTGATGTTTGAATATTTATAAAAGATTTGAAGTACTTGAACAAAAAATACTGATTGTTTTAAGCCAATATATCTATACAATGACTGAAAATATTACATGTATTTTTTTAAGTGATTTATGTTCAAAGTATATGAAGATTGAAGCCTTTCATTTAAAACTGAACATTAACTAATATTTTCAAAACTCATGAAAAACATGAAATTAATTGTTTTTGATTAATTTAATAATATCAAACAAATGATACCAAATAGATAATTGTATATGAAAAACTGACTGACAAACACTATAATGCTTCTTATTTAAATGTCAAGTAGTATTGTGATACATGTAGTACGGTAAAATCTGTCTACTTGTATAAATGTCACCTAGGGCAACCAGTAAAAGTAGCCTTTATTGGCAACTGACTCTTATATACAGGTTAAAAACATGAATAAAGAGAGATTGGGATAAAATTTGACTGCCCTTTAAAACAGGTGGCACTTATTGGACTTGAAGACAGGTTTGACTGCATATT
Organism: Anadara kagoshimensis; assembly: GCA_021292105.1. Taxonomy (NCBI): domain Eukaryota; kingdom Metazoa; phylum Mollusca; class Bivalvia; order Arcoida; family Arcidae; genus Anadara; species Anadara kagoshimensis. The sequence goes on along the minus strand of CM037859.1, from coordinate 47,661,763 downwards.
GTGATATTTGTTTTTTTATTGGTGATAAATCTCAAATTAGTTGTTAAGTTAAAGTCACTTCATCAAGACAAATTTTTCCATATGGTATTTCATGATTATATTTGAAATTTTATACTGAATACAGCATATATGACAATAAAAATCATCTATATTTATATGTTTGAATTTACAGTCATTCAAAAGACAAGGTTTTTTTTCAAAACAGATGCCATTAAACACATCCAATGTCTCATTACCAGTAAAACTTCAAAAGGGGAATTGAAAATAAATAATATAACAAAGAAGTCTTCCATATTGAAGTACTGAGACAAACAATTGAGCAAAAATATCACACACACACACACACACACACATATTTTTCAGCAACAAACCCTTCTATCAAAACTGAAGGATTTGTTTCATTAAGTTATTCATCAAATTTTTCAACTGACAGCCACATTAAAATCACAAAACTTTAGAAGGTTCTTCCTGTAACAAAGAAGAAGCTTCTCACTTTTTCTTGGAGTGTAACATTTCTATAAGTAATGTCTGGTCAGGTATTTCTCCATTTAAATGTCTGTAATATAGGTATTCCTCTGCTCTAATGCTGATAAGACGAACTTCCGGGAGTCGAAGTAAAACCTGTCCAAATTTATCTTTAACATTAGGATAAAAGTTAATACAATATTCCATTAAAGCTGCATTGACTCGTTCTTGACAATTTTCTACAAGTTGCCGATTTTCTAATCCAGGCACATCTACAAAACAAACAATACCACAAAATCAATGAATTTTCTACAAATAAGAAACAAAATCAACAACAAAACACAATTTATTACAGGGTAACAAAGCAAATATTTGTGATCGTTTGTTTTTTTTTCAGAGAGAGAGAGAAATTATTGAACTTAAATTTCAGCATGGGGTTCATGTAGGGTGGAGAAGGGAACACCCTTGTGTGATAAAGTTTGTCAGTTTGGTTGTCAAAGGTTTGCTGGTTTTCTTCGAGCTCCCTTTTTTTCCCACCATCCTAGCAATGACTACCAGGGTATAAACAAAAGAACCTGCACTGGGATTAAAAACCACTCCAACCAAGTTCAAGGTATCATACTTTCTATCTAAAATTGTAGTATTAAACATTTGGGTGGAAATAGTTTTAATGATGGAAGCATTAAATTTTACCAGATGAGTAACTGTAAATCATTTTATAAAACATATTCTACTCACCTGGATTCATTAGAATTAAAAACTTCAGACATAAATATTCATTAATGTCAATTTTAAGTTCCTTCATTTTTCTAACTAGATCTCGTAGTCGATCTTTAACATCACTTAATCCTAGTTTATCTAAACACTCCAAACTAAGCTTCTGACCATTAGCCTGTTAATAAAATGTCACATGGTAATTAAATCAGTCATAGTTGTTTTAGATATGCCTAGCTTTCCAATCCTGGCAGCCAAAATTGCTAATGGCAACCAATTCTGAGAAATTCTTTCAAAAAGTAACTTATTTTATCAAATTTGTGAAAAAACACTTTACAGGTGACTATTTTTACAAATTTTGGAAATATGTGTGAACATTGTGTTAAGTATCAGCTGGGAGAAATTGTGTCTTGCTAACAGTCATACCTGGATCCATGAACATTCTGTAGTATGATTCAGATTAATATAGCATACTCTAACTTGAAAATACTCTAACAGAAAGAGTATCTGGTTAGGATTAATTTTAAAATATTGAAATATTGTGATATATTTGTTAACATTACATATACATCTAAACCAGACATTTGAAACATTTTAACCTAATAATACATGTAGTATCAATTTCTATAATGTAAAACCAACAGTGGTCATATTTATACCAAAAACATCTGTCACTACTGTCAGAAAAACCCAAGTCTCAAACACGTCTTTAAACAAAAGTACAGTAGCCTCTTGGGAGACAAATACCCCCCTGTCCCCAAAACAGCCACAGGGACAGGCAATAAATAGTAAATTTCTTCTAGTGTTGGTACACATTTGTGTGAAGTTTGATCAAAATCTATTCATAGACATAGACATAGAACATATGGAGCAGACATGATGTTGAGACAGACCACCAGATGGACATACAGACGGGGTGTTTCCTATATATCCACCTGAACTGTTTGGGGGTGGGGGTGGGTGGGTGATAAAATGAAGATCTTACCATCATAACATCTCCTGACCAACAGTCTCGAACATGTCTATGTACAAAATCTAATATCAATATTTCACTCCAACAATTTTGTAATAATTTCATCTGGTCTTCTACCTAAAATTAGAGAATACAAGATTAATTTGTCATGCATCACAATTATAACTATAAAATATTGGTGTATAAAGGGAGACAACTTTTGTACAGATGTTGGTTGTTGCAATATATTCAGTTGATTCAGAAATAGCGGAGGAAACTGGAAAATGTACAGAAAACCACTAACCTCACCCAAATTAAAAGACAAACTTTTTATTAGTTAAACAGGCCCAAAAGTAACACCAAAAGCTAGGATCAATAAGCCTGGTTTTTTTTTAAACAACTTGGCACTGAATGTGTAAACTTTTAAGGCAAACTATCTTATTCAACCCCATTGGGATTGCAAAATTAATGACAAACTGGTCATAATGCCCAAATGCACATTATTCTGTATGTCATGCAAAGGTTTGGCATTCATATTGACCATGAACGCCATTTCAAAACGGTTCATTTGTTAAATAGTCCAACAACAATCTTGGTTTAAGTCAATATTAATTATCACAGACTTATCACTGATGGCTACAATTGTGACTTCAACCATCTTTTAAGGAAAACAATGATATTAATTAAATCATGACTATACCTATTGGAATACAAAGGCATCATTATTCATCAAATATTTAAAATAATAAATAAGGCCACTAAAAGAGAAAATATAATGATAAAATTGTTAGCATTAAGGTACGGTAAAACCCTGTTTTAATGTCCATCTATAACTTTGGCACTTCACTATTTTCAGTTCCAAAATCCACTCGTTTTCTGTTTTCCATCATAAAACTCCCTTGCTTTATCACCAAACTCCCTTTAGTAGGTCAAAATTTGACAGAACAAATGGTAGAAATAAATCAAGGTTTCACAGGGCTCAAAGTGACTTTTTTAATCTAGAAGCCAGTGTGGCTTTTGATGACAGAAATTTTGGTAGTCAAAATTTGTGACTTATACCAAAGAAATATTCGTAAAATCACAATTTTAGCTGCCATGGCCCCTATTTTAGAAACAACTTTGAGCCCTGTTTCACTGTGTATGTACAAGTTATACGACTTACCTTTAATTCTTTAAAAAATATGGAAGTCCTTGCCCATTCAACCATTAAAAACAACAACTGGTCTGATAATTTACATATCATCATTAAAAGTTTTTGTGGTTGATTTAACACATCATCTTGACCAAAATCTGATTGTAAGAAAGTCAGTAGTTTTTGTTTTATTTCATTTTCATCTGCCATGTTTCCTTTAAAGTCTGTTAATAATTGAGGCACAACAGGAATAACAGTAGGTGGCGCTGTAGCCACTGGTGACATCTGGTGGTGATGTTGATTAATATGATGACTCTGATGATGATGATGCTGATGATGGTGGTGGGGGTGGTGTGGTTGTGATTGCTGCTGCTGGGGTTGTTGATGCTGCTGGGTGTGGTGTGGAGGTGCAGATGTATAGGGTGTATGTAAAGGCGTAAACATTTTTGGATAACTTTGAACCATCTGCATATGTTCCTGAGGTGCTGCTGTCGTAACAGGTGATGAGCTTGCCGGCATTGACACTCGACTGAGATCAGTTGGAGGTGAATCGGGATGGCTCGGCGAGGGCATGTTTGACATCGGGGATGACCCTGATCCATACATTAAGTTATTTAAATTTGTACTATTAGCCAGCTGGTAAAGCATTGCAGGATCAGGTTTGATATCTTCAGGTACAGCCCCGACTCCATTAACAAGCCTCATTTGACAATTTGCCAGTAAATGTTGCTGTTGTCTCATTGCTTGTTGTTTTAATGCCCTATCACGTTTATACATAGGACCAAACTTATTTCTTCCTCCTCTCATCCTGTCTGATCTTACAGCTGAAAATTAACAATAAAAACAATATTTTACTGAAGATTTAATCTTTAAACTGTGCATGACTTTTGCATACTTTTGTCTTTTGTTAGTATTCTTTATAATGTTATTTTGATATTTGATACTTTAGTGTTTAAAATATTTAAGTTTCCAATTTTTGACTTTTTAAGTTTTTCTAAGGCATATTTCAGATTAGTTTTACGAGTGCTTAAAAACCAAGTCAAGAGTGGAGTTTAATGTCCAACTTGTCCAGTCAATAGTATGGAATGTCCTGGTCAGACCTTTTCAATCATACTGAGGTGGTCAGCTTGAGATGGTGGAGGAAACTGCCAAGATCTTCAAAAAGGGAAGTGAAAACATTTGTCATTAGAATCTGTTTATGTGGAAAGCAAAACAAGGCATTTAAATAATAAGCAGGCATTATGGACCAATTTGTCAATAAGGCTGTTACATGTATTTTAGTTGCAAAAAACAAGTGTATTTATTACAGAGGTGTGTAATGCTCTTACCTTCTAACTTCATGCCAACACTTAGACATTTTTGAAATCTACAGAATGGACATCGTTTCCGTTGACTTTTGTCTATGTGGCATTGTCGACTGTCTACACATGAGTAAACTTTCTTGTTTTGAACTGTTCTTTTAAAGAAACCTGAGTAAAATAAAATACAAACATAATATAATACCAAGGCTCAAGTCACAACAAAATAAGGTGACATGGTGACCAAATTTGTCAATTGTTACACAGAAGCAACTGTCTTCTGGGACATTTAAAAAATTCCCCATCTTCACTGATTCTGTTTTTGTACTTCATCTTATATAAATTATCAAATCGTTTCTACGGCATTACAGGGCACACAATTATGTCGTTGTTGTTTTTTTTAAAATGTTATCATGTTGGACACAAAAAAAGTATTATAAGATGCATCAGTGTTTTCTATAAGAGGTGACAACTGGCAGATTTGATGGCCTAAAACACCAAATTGGCTGGTAAAAAATTGCCTTCAGAAGACCTGAAAATCGTTTTCGGCCTAAGAGTTCCCCTTGACTCCTGGCCTGTTGGATTAGTCAATTTACCTCCTGCTACAATTTTTAGGGAAATCCCCGAGATGCATCCTTTGAACTAACTTAATTTCTTAATGGCACACAAAACACCATATTTTTTAAAAGTGGTATAAAACCCTGGTTTCCCACACTCGTCAGACAGCATCATGATTGCAGTATACACATGAAAGGCCAAAAGTATACTTAACAGAGGAGTAAAATAGCCCATATTCATTAATAGTTTATTAAATCACTAGAAGTCCTTATGTTGAAATCATTCTGTTCTTGTATTTGTGTTATTTTAGAAGACATTATTATAAATCACAGACAATCAATTAAATTTAAATGATAAATATCCAAGAGTTACCTTGCTTTGAACACTCAATTTTATAATTGTGTTTAGTAGGACACAAAAAACAAACTGGAGAGTAATATTTCTGGATTTCACATTGCATCAAGACTGCACAATCATGAGTACTGTGCATCTGGATAAAAATTTACAGGACACTTGTCTAAAGTGCAGGATCGACACTAACACTAGCCCAAGGCTAGTAAAAATTGGTAAGGGTTAGTGAATCTTCTTTTACTAGTAGCCAGATGAGCTATAAGTTTATCTCTTAACAATTAGACCATATACCCAATACAGAGCTTTTTAGACCTAATGAATATATAAGCATTATCTAAACTTCTCTAGATTGCAGGAATTTGATCCATTTTTCCAAATTTTCGGGGATAGAAGGGGGGAACGGGACATTCCCCGGACTACTCAACTTCAAGCAGGGCTAGTGATTTCAAACAACTACTAGCCCTGTGGGCTACTGTTGAAAAAAGTTAGTGTCAAACCCTGAAATGCATCAAAATGCAGGTTTTAGCATACGAGGGAAAATCCTGTGAGGCTTTGATGTCCCAGAAATTTCTGAAATACTGAACATAAAACTCCCTATTAGCTTATGAATCTGAAGTAAGTGGCCAATATATAAATGAGGAATAAATTTGTGTTACCTTTACAACTTTCACAGGTTAACAATCCGTAATGATAACCCGATACTTTATCACCGCACACTGGGCACAGTTCGTCAAATCCAATTTTAACATCCGGTGGATATTGCATGTCGCTACCCGACGCAGAAGCTAAAAAAATATCAAAGAAACACTTGTTAACTATCAGATATATATCTATGGTCTACCCCAGTTTATATTCTTTTACATGAAAAGTTACCACACCTTCTCATCTACCTCCATCTGTAAATCCTTTCTTAACCAGGAGAACCTAAAGCAGATATATTGTATTCAAAAGCAAGAGCTACTTACAATATGTATGTGTGATCTGCATTAAAAGGTGAACAATTAGAAATTTAGTTAAAAACCATCATCAAGTTCACACATGTGTAACTGATTTCATCCACACAAGAGACCCATCCAAGAAGGGTTTTGTCAAATTTCCCAATATTTACTGATCCCTGGCCCCGGTTTCACAATCATCCCTTACCTAAGATTTTCCTTACCTTAAATTTAGCAAATTTTGGTAATCTCTTTTCGGAACTACTGTACTACTACATATGAACATTTTTTGGTCAAAACTAATGCAATCTAGAAATGATCTTAAAAATGACACCTTAAATTCCTGAATATCTTGAAAATTAACAAAACTGTAATGATTTGCAATTTTGCAAAATTTAAGTTTAGGAAAATCTTAGCTAAGGAATAATTGTGAAACCAGGGGCTGTTTCATTTCTGTTTTTGAAATCCCTCCAATGTTGGAGCACCTGTTATGCTAACAAAACATATAGAGTTTTCTATTCCAATCCTGTGCATAAAGATACTCCAATATAAACATTCATCCAACCCATTTAAGAAGTGCATTTTGGTAAAATTGTTAACATTTTTCTGAAACAGAAAATTCTATTTTATTATGTCAAAGAATTGAAACCAGTGCTGAAGCACCTTTACAAATTTTACAGATGTCAAGTTTGTGAGACTTATCTGGGAATAACAATAGCATCCAACATATATAGGGAAATTGCATTCCATCTTAAGATCTTACAAAGAATTGTTGACACTTGGAATAAACTACATAATGGCATTATTAGCTGTGACCCCTTGACTAGTTTCATAAATAAGTTAAATAAAGTGAAATGTACTAATTAACTAATACAAAGAATACTATTTTCCGTTTATCTTATTTAAGTGCATATGCACTAAAATCTATAACAGTAACATTAGTGACTACAGATCATTACGATACCATCATTACAGGTGTGGAATCAACTTGACTAGAATTTGAATTTAATAGATCTGTATCTTTATGTTGTAGCGGCTACTTCTGGCCTTGTCACAATGGGAGAGAATATAACCGATTTAATGGTGGAATGGTTTTTAAGTACAGTCTTAAATCCCTCTACCAAGTTAGCTTGGCAGATGGTTAGAATTAGAACCACACTAAACAAAAACAAGCACACTAATCCATGTCCGAATCACAATCCAGAAGCAACGTAAACACTTTGGAACTGACAAATTAGGTACACCAGGGAAGTGAGACCGGGTGCTCCGGAAGGGTAAGCACCTCCTGTTTAGCTAGACTTATATTTTGGTGAAATACAATTTTTATCAGGAAGGGCCTGGGGTCGCTAACTAATAGCTATGCAAAGTTTGATGTCCTCACGATACAGGTAAAAAGGGGTAGTTGGGTTAGTGTTTTGACAATTGCACAAATGTACACAATAAGGAAAAGAGAGTATTTGGTCAAGCAGTTTATTTGACCCCTTGATTTGGAAGTCCTACAAAAAACTATCACTTATCTTTTAGTAAAGATGCCATGTTAATATTAGCCATATGTCTTGATTAATTCAAATCAGTACATTAACCTCAACTTCTCCTAATTTTGACAGATCAAAAAGTAAACAACCATGATCGAACATTGACCAAGTGGCCGGGAAGAAACTCGAGTACGAGGCCGGCAAGTGCAACAACAAAATAACAAATAGTTTATTTTGCTAAAAATATCGACTGTCAGCTCCAAATTTATTTAAAAAAACAAAATATGCACTTAAGTTTTAAAGAATAATTTATTAATGCAAGCAACTGATGCTTAGATTTTACGTTTGCAGATGTTTTATGGCATGCAACAGCTTCGCAACATGGATATGCAGCGTTCAACATGGCAGTTCTTACCTTCATTTTGGTTTGAGGTAGCCCCTGGGTCTCCATTTTCATCGACATTTTGTGGCTGGTTATCTGGATCCAGCTTCTCTACATGCTGTATCATACTCATAAGCCTGTGAAGAAGCCAGATTTCCTGATCAGAAACACCCCACGGTCCTAAATTCTAACCAAAAACCCGGTTTTTCGGGGTTAGGAAAACCAACTTATCAATTAATGGTGCCCATTGCGCATGCGAATTATCCGGAAAGTAGGACATTATTGCGAACTTTGTCGTAAACAATGAGAACCGTTAGGGTATCGGTAAACTCATTATCATATCCAAAACTGAACAAATATCTAATAATTTTAGATATTTTAAATGCATTACACATTATATATAAATTAATAAATAACATGTTAGCTTTCCGAACCCGTTTAAACTGATTTTTAGTGGTGATTTTTAACCTTTCTGTGGGCCAATATTGGGGCAACGGTGTGTATTGCCCTTTGTCGGCAAGTGGTCAATACACAACACACAATAAACAAATCGTTAGACCATTACATTACTCATCAGAAAATAAAATGAAATAAATCATCAGAAAATTAGATAAATAAATAAATGAAAATAAATAAACAATAACATAAATAAATATAAACGTTTATATAGATAAATAAATAAATAAATAAATAAATAAATAAATAAATAAATAAATAAATAAATAAATAAATAAATAAATAAATGATAATAAATAAAAATCAAATAAATAAATCAAGATTAACTTAAGATAAAATAAATCAATGGAAATAAACTATGATAAATAAATAAAAAAATGATAAATAAATAAATAAATAAATAAATAAATAAATAAATAAATTATATTCAAGCCATGTTAAGAAGATTTCAGATAAGCTATTGATGACGATTAGCATAAAAGGAGTTTTAGAGATCTGTAATAATTTTCATGTTGCACTTGCATACATTTATAAGGCTAGGGACGTCTAGTCATTTGTTTAGGGAGCTACTTAGACGCATTGAAGATTTCACACTGACTGACTAGATGAACATTTCTAAACAATTATTTGGGTTACATTAGTTATTAACTAAGGTCATCTATCCTGACTCTGTTTCTTGTTTAATTGCTTAATTACTGAAATGGACCAACATTTACAGGTCTGGATCTTACAGTAATTTGAAAAAAGTTTATCTTCTTAACTCTAATTTTTATTTGAAATTTCATTAAGTCTGCTTTCATCAATATCCTTTTAAAATGTAAAACGCTTTGTGATATTATTCAAGTGTCCACAGTTTCAAAATAATCAATTTCAAAATTCAACAATTTTAGGCCGAATAGATTTTTTTAAATAAAGGTGATTTAAAATAAATGAAAACTTGTAAAATCATACAGTTTTTACATAAAAAGACACGAATGACAAACAAAATATGGAAGATCTCCATCAAGAATGACAAATTCCGAGTAGCTTATACTTTTTATGCACCCAAGATTGATTGAAATTTATTAAAGTGCGTTTGTGGTTTGTTACCATGGAAACGACATTTTAAATTTTTGATTGGTGCATTTCATTTTTTGTTTTTACATGTTCTTAACAAGTTATTTAATATTACGGAAATCTTATACTGTGCTTTTCAAATATAGCCAAATCGTCTAGATTTTCAGCTTAACATAAATACTTAACAGAACGAATAATGTCAATGTCTGTTTCACAAATTGGATTTGTTTTATGTAATTTTATGCAAATATGTTACAATATAAGGGTCATCGTGTGACCGCCCACCTCTCCCATCATGTGATAATACTATTGTCACCCTGTGACAACCCGGTACAAGGGAGCTAACTCGCACGGAAATTGTGTATGTCTAAAATTTTCACCATTCACAGAAGGGATGTCCCCCTCATAGGTGGCGACTGTTTTGTAATGTAATACAGCGTATAATCGTTTGTATAAATTCAGGAATCTTATCTCACAGGTTTGAGATAATCACAATTTGTTAAAGTTTGTTTTTGTCCAGAGTACAATTTGCACTTATCAGTCCTATATGTTAAAGATACCATTAAATTATCATTTATGCCATTTTATTCCAAAGTGAATAATTTTGTATGAATAAATTCAAAGTTACACTAGAATTTATATAATACTTTTTGAAAAAGAAAACTTCACAATAACGTGTCACTAATGACATACTGGTAATATGGTGTCATCAATCAGAAGAAGCGGTTCTTATGAAAATAATTAAAAACAAGTCCAGACAGTCTGCAGAAAGGTCAAATATTTTGTATGCAACAACAATCATTAATTACATAAGGCAAATTATTCACCGACTGTTTAAATGGCTAAAATTGCCGGTTAAATTAGATATTTTTAAGCTTTGATGTCTGGCTTTGTGGATTTTTGATAGAATCTCGTTCTGTTTTTGTTAATGGATGTTTGCACATTTTCTTTTCATTTACAATGTTAATTTTATTACATCATTCATCATTATACTTATTTGTAAACATTTTAAGTGAAATTAGAAGTAATTAATAACTTAAGTTTAAAATAAAAAATATAAAATTCTAGACATAGAAATAAACCATTAGACACGGTAAATACAGAGAGAGAGAGAGAGAGAGAGAGAGAGAGAGAGAGAGAGAGGCATTATTTCAGGTTTCAGTCCCTTAACTGATACCAAGCCAACAATTGGAGGTCTATGTCTCTATGTCTATGACAAAGAAAAACCCTTTCTCGCTTGCCATGAGACACCTTGAGTTTGAAGGCTTACCCCATAATTAAACACGCAGTCGCAAATGAACAGATAAAACAATATTATCTAGACAAGAACATTGGTAACCTATCAACCACAGTGGTAACCTGACAACCACAGTGGTAACCTCTCAACCACAGTGGTAACCTGACAACCACAGTGGTAACCTGACAACCACAGTGGTAACCTCTCAACCACAGTGGTAACCTGACAACCACAGTGGTAACCTCTCAACCACAGTGGTAACCTGACAACCAAAGCGGTAACCTTTAATTCGACAAACGCGATAATAATATAACAATGGAAGCAAATAATGTGACAACTGAATTTATAACCATACTGCGGCATTGCTAACATGACAACAACATTGGCAAAGACAATGGTAACCTGAATACGACATTGGTAACATGACAACCACATTTAAAACATGACAACCACATTTGTAACATGACAAACACATTTAAAAATGACAACCACATTTGTAAAACGACAACCACAATTAAAACACGACAACCAAATTTGTAATATGACAACCACATTGAAACATGGCAACCACACTTGTAACATGACAACCACATTGAAACATGGCAACCACACTTGTAACATGACAACCACATTGAAACATGGCAACCACACTTGTAACATGACAACCACATTTGAAACATGACAACCGCATTAATAACAAGATAACCACATTTGTAACATGACAACCGCATTTGTAACATGGCAACCATATTTGTAACATGGCAACCACATTTGAAACATGACAACCACATTTGTAACATGGCAATCACGCTTGAAACATGACAACCAAATTTGTAACATGACAACCACGCTTGAAACATGATAACCACATTTGTAACATGACAACCACGCTTAAAACATGACAACCACATTTGTAACATGACAACCATATTTGTAACATGGCAGCCATATTTGAAACATGACAACAACATATGTAACATGACAACCACATTGATATCTTATTAAAACATTGGTAACCTGGCAGAAACATTGCTAACAATAAGAGCAGGTAATTTGATCACCATAGTGATAACATGATATAATTTGACAACTACAGTGTTGATTGGTAATAACGGCGGGAAATTTGACAACATCATAATAATCTTAATTTACGAAAATCGGACAACAGTGGGTAATTGTCAACATGCTATAGTAACTGGTAATTGTTATGGATGCTTTTTACGCATGAGTAAACATATGATGTATATTTCTGGTCACCAAGTAATTAAGTTTACAAGAAATTTAATTTTAAATACTAAAATGCTTAAAAATATTCATTAATATTCAAATCGACAACCGACATAAATGTCAAATTTTTGTGAATTACCAGAAAAATGAATTATATTTAGAAAATACAAGTTGAACCACAAGCCGAGACAGTGTTCTGACAATTGTGATTTTTTAATGTGTATTGTGACCGAAAAAATGACTGTTTGTTAAGAAAAAATGAACAAATTTTTTAGTGTCAATTAGAACTAAAAAATTTGATTAAACATTTTTATTATTGACTTGAATTTAAATCACTATTTACGGTCATTAAATTAAATTAAATTTTAATAATTGGGGAAAAAATTAATTTACTTTAAATTTTAAAAGTACACAACTCTCTGAACTACAAAAAACTCTGTAGGATTTTACGTCTCAGTCGAGAATATTTCAGATATCGAGACGTTATCAGCTATGGCAGCAATGGAGTTGCAGAAATTATGACCTATGCAGTGCCCTTAGATGTTGCTTTAACGTGCCCTGCCGTGACGCCGGACGTGTATTCTGAAGGACCCCGTGACTTTCATTTCTAATGCAGAGTGCATGGCGAAACAACATTCGCTACTTATTAGACCCCGGCTGGGGATTGAGCACTCGACCTCCTATTTACGTAGGAAGCACTCTACCAACTGAGCTAACTAATGAAAGTAAATATTTTGAATGTTTGTTTCTATCTGTTTATAAAACTAATGATTAAAAACCATTTAACGTGAAATATGTAGATAAATCATTGGTTGTTATACTGAAGTATTTGTAATGGATGTCCTGTACTAATGTTTGGATGTCCTGTACTAATGTTTGGATGTCCTGTACTAATGTTTGTATGTCCTGTACTAATGTTTGGATGTCCTGTACTAATGTTTGGATGTCCTGTACTAATGTTTGGATGTCTGGATGTCCTGTACTAATGTTTGGATGTCCTGTACTAATGTTTGGATGTCCTGTACTAATGTTTGGATGTCCTGTACTAATGTTTGGGGACTGTACTTGTTATGTCCGACAAAAACGGGAGGAGAGGTTAACGAGTTAATTAAAAACGTATTAATTATACATAAATCCAGTTATCAGCCTACTTAATCAGTTTTTGGGTGACTTCTTACTAGAGTGCAATACATGTTTTATTTCTTGTAAAGACCGAGTTCATCATGTGTACTAAGATTTCACTCTTTGCCAGTTTAAAAAGTTTTAACTTTGCTTTTGGGATTGTTATTTGAACATGGACCGGTATGATTGTGTTTGACTTTTGGGATTGTTATTTGAAAATGGACCGGTATGTTTGTGTTTGACTTTTGGGATTGTTATTTGAACATAGACCGGTATGTTTGTGTTTGACTTTTGGGATTGTTATTTGAACATAGACCGGTATGTTTGTGTTTGACTTTTGGGATTGTTATTTGAACATGGACCGGTCTGTTTGTGTTTGACTTTTGGGATTGTTAATTGAACATAGACCGGTATATTTGTGTTTGACTTTTGGGATTGTTAATTGAACATGGACCGGTATGTTTGTGTTTGACTTTTGGGATTGTTATTTGAACATTGACCGGTATGTTTGTGTTTGACTTTTGGGATTGTTATTTGAACATGGACTGGTATGTTTGTGTTTGACTTTTGGGATTGTTATTTGATCATAGACCGGTATGTTTGTGTTTAACTTTTGGGATTGTTATTTGAACATAGACCGGTATGTTTGTGTTTGACTTTTGGGATTGTTATTTGAACATAGACCGGTATGTTTGTGTTTGACTTTTGGGATTGTTATTTGAACATAGACCGGTATGTTTGTGTTTGACTTTTAGGATTGTTATTTGAACATAGACCGGTATGTTTGTGTTTGACTTTTGGGATTGTTATTTGAACATAGACCGGTATGTTTGTGTTTGACTTTTGGGATTGTTATTTGAACATGGACCGGTATGTTTGTGTTTGACTTTTGGGATTGTTATTTGAACATGGACCGGTCTGTTTGTGTTTGACTTTTGGGATTGTTATTTGAACATAGACCGGTATGTTTGTGTTTGACTTTTGGGATTGTTAATTGAACATAGACCGGTATGTTTGTGTTTGACTTTTGGGATTGTTATTTGAACATTGACCGGTCTGTTTGTGTTTGACTTTTGGGATTGTTATTTGAACATAGACCGGTATGTTTGTGTTTGACTTTTGGGATTGTTATTTGAACATAGACCGGTATGTTTGTGTTTGACTTTTGGGATTGTTATTTGAACATAGACCGGTATGTTTGTGTTTGACTTTTGGGATTGTTATTTGAACATGGACCGGTATGTTTGTGTTTGACTTTTGGGATTGTTATTTGAACATGGACCGGTATGTTTGTGTTTGACTTTTGGGATTGTTATTTGAACATAGACCGGTATGTTTGTGTTTGACTTTTGGGATTGTTATTTGAACATGGACTGGTATGTTTGTGTTTGACTTTTGAGATTGTTAATTGAACATAGACCGGTATGTTTGTGTTTGACTTTTGGGATTGTTATTTGAACATAGACCGGTATGTTTGTGTTTGACTTTTGGGATTGTTATTTGAACATGGACCGATCTGTTTGTGCTTGACTTTTGGGATTGTTAATTGAACATAGACCGGTATGTTTGTGTTTGACTTTTGGGATTGTTAATTGAACATAGACCGGTATGTTTGTGTTTGACTTTTGGGATTGTTATTTGAACATTGACCGGTCTGTTTGTGTTTGACTTTTGGGATTGTTATTTGAACATGGACCGGTATGTTTGTGTTTGACTTTTGGGATTGTTATTTGAACATGGACCGGTCTGTTTGTGTTTGACTTTTGGGATTGTTATTTGAACATGGACCGGTATGTTTGTGTTTGACTTTTGGGATTGTTACTTGAACATGGACCGGTATGTTTGTGTTTGACTTTTGGGATTGTTATTTGAACATGGACCGGTCTGTTTGTGTTTGACTTTTGGGGTTGTTATTTGAACATAGACCGGTATGTTTGTGTTTGACTTTTGGGATTGTTATTTGAACATGGACCGGTATGTTTGTGTTTGACTTTTGGGATTGTTATTTGAACATGGACCGGTATGTTTGTGTTTTATTGGACTTTAGTTTTCTACCAGTGTTATTGTACGTGCTGCTTGTCAAAAAAATTTTCTGTCTTGCCTGTTTCATACTCGTATTTTATTGAGATACTTGTGTTCAGATGTATTTTGCTATTACGGGACTGCCTGACAGGGAATGTCTAGTTGTTCACCATAGAATGCCTTCATGAACCAAGGTTACACCGTCAACAATTGTGGAACGAGAAACGGTGTAACCTTGGTTACAGGCAAAATGTCCGCACTTTCGCCTATAGCTGGCGACTTCTCGATATAAGCGAAATATTCTTGACTATGACATTTAACAACAATACTCAACCCAACTCTCTAAAATCTATCAGTCTATGTATACATACTAACTACTTAGTATTGGTCATGATGAATTAGACTGATGGTTAGAATGCTAATTAAAAATAAGTAATTAATTAATTAGATGTCTTATCGTCAGTTGAACTGTGATTACGTAATTATAAAATCTCAAGGAATAATTAGTAATAAGAAAGGGCACCTGTTGACGGATGATAAGTCAATGCCAATCTCTGTCAAATTCTAAGAACTTGTGACATTTTTGTCCCTGAAATTAAACGTACTCGGTAATCACACTGTTGTGCGACTTAACCTGCCAGTACAACTTAGTTAATCTACCTATTCCTTTAAAGCGAAGCATTTTCGTGCTTTATATAGTCCAAATATTTTTCTACCTCAAAAATATTTCACATTATAACAATAAAAAGTTATAATCTCTCCTTTGCTTCGTCGACCTGCACGCGTAGAAGCGAAGGATGACGAAGGAACGAAGGTCCTTTTGCTTCTTCGCCCCTTCACCTTTGCAACTTCGCTTCCCTGTCTCCTAAGGAGTTAATGGGCGATAGTGCAATTTTTGCCCTAGCAGAATATCATACATAACACAGTAGACTTGCGTACAATGGCTAGCATTGGTAAGTGTTTATAATTTTCTTCGTGACTTTTGATGGTTCTGATGACAGAAGAAAGGATATTTTTGACCGAATTTTCATTATCACTTTGTAAAATGAAATGTAAATGTTCTTACGAAATAATAATACGTGGCTTATCTTTGACAATGACTTATTGCACCCATCACGTGCACAGACAAGGAACAACATCTGTAGATAACCTTAACTAAACCATATAAAACCGTTCTGCAAGCTGTGCACGACAACACAAAGACAAGGTAAGTCAGAACACAATATAATAGTGATTGTCCTACGTTAAGATTACTGCCGCAACCAGAAGTCAATGCTCGAGTCATGTATAGGGGTTTTGTCATACTGTAGAATCATATATTTTCGCGGAGTCAGTAAAAAAAATCATTAGTCAGATATTAACATTATACCGGGTATTACAGCCCCAGTTTTATAATAATTGCTCAACTAAGATGTTCCTCAACTTAATTCTGGCAAATTTGAA
Source organism: Anadara kagoshimensis (assembly GCA_021292105.1). Classification (NCBI taxonomy): domain Eukaryota; kingdom Metazoa; phylum Mollusca; class Bivalvia; order Arcoida; family Arcidae; genus Anadara; species Anadara kagoshimensis. The sequence continues at coordinate 47,644,938 of CM037859.1, read as the reverse complement.
ATTTAAATAATTTTCCTAATTATTAAGATATTAAAGATTCTGATAAATAAATTTGAAATCTTAATAATTTTGCTAATTTTTAAGATATTCAAGATCTAAGTTGTCATTTTGAAGATCACTTGAAGCCTTTATTATTTCTATTTAGTGTTGTCATATGCTTTTTTCATAGTTCAGTAAGAGTTTACCAAAATGTTTTTAAGTTAGGAAAAAGGTTAGTTAAGAAATGGTTGTGAATCTGGAGCCAGGGATTGTCATATGTTAAAATAAATACCGAGACCAGATGATATTACTCGTATCACTTATAGGGCTTACTCATACTGTAAAATTATTTATATTCGTGGTGCCCAATTTTCGTTGATCTAAGTCAAAATATCATATCTTGGAGTGGTACAGCCGTCATTTATTTAATGTTTAGGGTAAATTAATTTTATTATTTTAGTTTATATGTGAATTTCTAAATTTTTTCCATGAAAACAACGAAAATTTGGATACCACGAGATTTAATGATTATATCATATACCATTTTTTAAAAAAAAATTTAATCATAAAATACATTCAAAAATGGTATATGACAAGACAATATACTATTTTTAATGTATTTTATGATTAAATTTAAAAAATGGTATATGACAATTGCTAACAATCGCGCTAGAAAATAGTAAAACGTAATCTAGCGACACTAGCATCAATTCAAATACTTTTTGGATGTTTTGGAGATTGATCCCTTGGAATAATAACAGTTTTTTTTAATTTTTAGACTGGCTGCTATGATATTATTTGTCGTCTTGACGTAGTAGAATGTGTTTAAAAACAACTAACCTCACGATAAAATGTTTGTTAATCTTTAAGCGTCTTATAGAAAAACCTTTTTTTACGCTCGTTATGATTAGTTTGCTTTGCACAGCAATGGAAGTTATAACACTGTCATCTGCTACTTTTGAATTTTTATGAAATAATATAATTCAAAGTAGCACAATTGTCATGTGCTACTTTTGAATTAAATTTATTTCATAAAAATCCAAAAGTAGCACATGACAACACTATAAAAGCCATTTCTAGACAGTTCAATGGTTTTATATATATACATTTCGCAATTTGAAAAAAAAAAAATTTGATTTTGAATCCTGAAAAAAATTCGTCGTGTACGATATGCAATTCCAATTGCTGGAACAGCCAATCAATGACGTCACGGCTATAGGCGCAAGCAAGAGATGAGTGACGTCACATTAGCAAATGCAATTATAGTCCTATAACTTCATTTGGTCTTAATATATAAACAGAGTTTAATACTATTAAACATCATAAATGTGAATATATAACAAAGAAAACAATGGGGTTTCTAAAGACGCGCATCACTATATAGCGCTCTGTCGGGGCCAAATGGCAATGTTGTCCCTGAACGCGAAGCTACGAAAAAACGATGAAGAAGGAGCGAATGTATTATCCCTCCTTCACCCTTGCAACTTCGCTTCCTTCCATGTCTTCAAAGGAGCTAAAGAACGAGAATGCAATTTTGACCCTAACAGAGCACCATGCATTACACAATATGCTCTCATGCAATGACTACTATTGGTAAGTTTTAATGATTTGTTCACGACTTTTGATGGTTCTGATGGCAGAAGAAAGGTATTTTTGATCGAATTTTCATTATCACTTTTTAAAACGAAATTAAATGGCCATGTTCCTGCTAAAATACACGGCTTATCTTTGACAATGACTTGCTGCACTAATTGCAGACAAGGACCAACTTTCTTTAGATAACCTTAACTAAATCGTATAAAAGCATTTTGTAAGCTGTACATGACAACAAAAAGATAAGTCAGATATTAACATTATATAATAATGATGGACAATTGTTTACTTCGACTCGACCTGATTTTTGGCAGGAGTACAAGTAATGAGTAACCAATATTCATTGAATAAATCGTAGATGAATAAATCGTAGTAAACCGTATTTCAAAATTTTGTAATGTAAAGCCAGCATTACAGGGATTAATTGTTCTGGCTAAATAACTGCAGGAAACAGAAGGTTATGCCAGTGCCAGTGTCACTATTTTCAGAGTTGTCATATTATAAATGTTTGAAACTTTTCTCTCGGAAAATTAAAAAATAATAATATGACATAACTAGTATGGAGGCATTCACACCCAAATTATAGTTTGTTCTATACTATTTGTATTAAAATTATATGAAGGCATTCAAATTGCAAAAAGGGAACACTTCAAATTATTAAAACTCAAAATTAATGTAAAAGACGTTAACAGCTATGGGCGGAGTGGCAGAAATTTTGACTTTTGCAGTATGCTCAGGGCAATGTGCGGGGAGGGATCTTTAACGTGCCACGCCTGTCCTGACATGGGGCATCGGTTTTAAGGTCTCTACCGAAAGTTCCTTGATTTTTATTTCTAAATACAGAGTGTTTGGTGAAAGAACAACCAATTCTTATTTCAAGTCTTGGTCACACCCGGCCTGGATTCGAACTCACGACCTCAAACATACGAAACGAGCACTCTACCAACTGAGCTACCATAGTGGCGATTGCGGTTCGCCAGCGCGGTATTACAAAACGTTTATATGGAACAGTTATTTCAAATTAGATACGTAAAACGGCGTTTTGTGGCGTAACGTTTTACAAACGTTAAGGGATATTGAACACTTGGCGAAACCCATAAAATCCATTCTGTCCTAATTTACGTTTTCAATATGGTTTTACGATTTTTCCGATGAATATTGGTAAGTTGTAGGCAATAGAAATAAGATTGCAAACCCCCTTGAAATGCAGATAATTAGTAAAACCCACGAGATTGATTTGTAGAGAACTTTCAATACTTTATCTATCTATATTTTAGAAACATGGAGAAGTGTTCTTTAATGTTCCTAATACTGACAACCATATTAGTTCTACTTAATGAAGTGGGTTCCGTTGACCATTATGAAATTAACCAAATAAAGGCAGGGGCTACGTTTGCCAACTCGCTGGCCGAAGCTATGCAGTCTAAGAGATTCTCGGATGTCATCCAGAAGTCTGCTTCGATTATCCCCGGCATTTCAGTTGTGGCATCTTTTGTGGGGTTTATCATTTCCTTGGTAGGGACGAGTCCGTCTCAAGAACTTTTGGCTGTGAAACGACTTTTCAATGAAATGGACAGTAGATTTGACTCCGTTGAAAGTCATCTTCAAGATATTCAGAGGGAAATTAAATGGGGACAAGTTCAGAGCCAGTTTGGCCATATTGAGCAGGAAATAAATACAGTTTATGGATTTCTAAAATCCATATACACTCATCCGCTGAATACGAGAATTGAAGATAAAGATTATTTTGTGAAGTCATTTGAGAACACTTGCACCAACTGCGCAATGGATCTGTACCACGGCATAATGGGAACAGACAGTGTGTTGACTGGCGATATACTTAAAATCGCCATGGATTCCTTTCAAAATGATCGCAAACAAACCCAGAATTTCATGATTGGCACTCTGCAACTATTGTTACGCGGAATACAATCGGAAATCACTTATAGAAAGTTGAAATACGGTGACCTTAATTTAAACCTTTACCTTCATGAATGGGGACAGCGGTTTAGAAATGTAACGGACCGAATGCAGACGATAGATGAACAAGTGAAAGGTATATACCATGACCAAGCCGGCAAAGATATAGACAGAATTGCTGCAGACAATCACACTTTGTCCAATAACGCCTTCTCGTCATATTTATATACTTTTTTAAAAAAGAAGTACTTTTGGAGGGACTGGCTTGTAGTTATATATAATCCCATTAACGGCGGAAGTAGCCACATGAACCAACAATGTGATGGATTTAGTAAATACCGCTTCCACGGTAGGAACATGGTGGTGGCATCGGTAGATTCCATGACAACCAGTATAAATAAAACACAGGCTAGTGCCATCATATCAAGCATTCCGACTTCATATTATATTAGTTCCAAGTGCGGTAATAGTTACGTTGGTTATTATTATCTGTGTACCAAACGTTATACATTTAACGCAGACCAGGTCTATAACAGGTTTCCGGATAGCGTCAAATTGTATTGTTCCCCTTTTGCAGCAGACGGAGTTATCGATCAACACAGTGACATTCACTTCCAGGCTCCACCGGAACGACTGTTCCACACTACAGCGGAGAGTGAACCATATGCAGTTTATTTGTTTGGTTGACAAGACATATAAATATATACTTATATTTGTTAAAATAAAGTAAATGGCAAGCTTTTATTCAGTTTCTCTTTTTCTTTGGAGTTTGGGAGTGGGGTGTAAGCACAGACTTATGGTTCACAGCGCCTATGACTGCCTTGGTTCCAATCCCACTAGGGGCCGATCCTAGAGTAAAAAGTCAGTTCGCTTGTCAAAGTGTCGGTACAACAAGAAGCAAAAAGGACAAGGCAAGACAAAGACATATTGAGAGCCACTGATGATAAAACTCCCGACTTTGTACGATCACTGGAGTAGTGTAGTTTAAGTAATATTATGGTGCCTAATGCACTTGTTTTACGACCAATAGTTAAATAAATAAATAAATAAATAAATAAATAATAAATAATAATCGTATACTACGAACACGGTTTCACCTGCCCAAGTTAAGATTAGAGATGGAATGAAAAATAAATTTTTTATTAGTGGTCATTCATTAAGATTTTCGCGCAATTTCAGATTTACTGACTGTAAGTATTTAAACGCTAACAAAATTATTTCTCATTTCCATGTTCTAAAGAAAAGAAAAATCTGAAGACACGGTACGATAAGGTAGAATAACTATGACGCGACGTATTGTAAGAAAAAAGAGAAAATTGAAAAAAATGATAGAAAATTAGTTTTCTATTTGAAAGGTATTTTATCTGTAAATCATTTTGGGGGGGGGGATTGAATTTCAGACCTGTATACAATACGAAGTGTTGAATAGTGATACAGACATGGACCCTTTGACGTTCAAATACATATTAATAATAAGACATGTCGACATTCAACAAATTACATGCAAGGTAAAACAATACAGATATACAGAGTAACCTCCCTTGAATTCTGTAAATTACACACACGATATCTATCTATATCATTTGTTACTTTTTATCTTTAGATAATCTTTATTGAAACTTTTTAAAATTTGTTATTAATTAAGAAACGTCTATAGAGATCGTTTTAAGATACAAATCTGGCCTTGTATGTAGCGGTTAGCTCGTAATTTCATTTAAAAGAAGAAACAGTGACAATTTTATTTTTTGTCTGGAAATAGTCTAACTTTGGTCTATATTTAGGGGCACTTTTAAAAAAATCTCTCTAGTCTCCCACGGCTTGTCTAGAAAGATTTAAATCATTGCAAAGCATTGTCCTATTTATTTTAAAATGGTTCAAACTTATTTTTTTTTAAAAGAATTAATTATGAATAGATGTGATGGTGTGAGTACCAACCGGTTCACATCACAGACGGTTTGTATCCAACTAAAGGATAAAATAATGTGATTAAAGTATTCAAGTCTCAGTTCAAAGAAAATCATATTTGAAACGGACAGGCGTCCATAATGATATAAATTGTATAAATTGTATAAAACACCAATATAAAGTAATAGAAAAATTAAACATCTATGGTTTAATTATTTAATCAGGGATATTCTTGAAATTGTAAGCCATGGAAACTTTGCTTAATACAATGAACGCAAGAAATTCATTTTTTCTCAGTTTGTTATCAACTTATAATAATTATAGATTTTTGTTTAAAATACATAAAGGTACTTTCAAACTACGTTTGCCGCACCGACTAAACAACATAAGCACAGCGTCATCTGAATTGCCTGTAGTTCATTATACAGCGTCATCTGAATTGCCTGTAACTCATTATACAGCGTCATCTGAATTGCCTGTAACTCATTATACAGCGTCATCTGAATTGCCTGTAGTTCATTATACAGCGTCATCTGAATTGCCTGTAACTCATTATACAGCGTCATCTGAATTGCCTGTAGTTCATTATACAGCGTCATCTGAATTGCCTGTAACTCATTATACAGCGTCATCTGAATTGCCTGTAGTTCATTATACAGCGTCACCTGAATTGCCTGTAACTCATTATACAGCGTCATCTGGATTGCCTGTAGTTCATTATACAGCGTCATCTGAATTGCCTGTAACTCATTATACAGCGTCATCTGAATTGCCTGTAACTCATTATACAGCGTCATCTGAATTGCCTGTAGTTCATTATACAGCGTCATCTGAATTGCCTGTAACTCATTATACAGCGTCATCTGAATTGCCTGTAGTTCATTATACAGCGTCATCTGAATTGCCTGTAGTTCATTATACAGCGTCATCTGAATTGCCTGTAGTTCATTATACAGCGTCATCTGAATTGCCTGTAACTCATTATACAGCGTCATCTGAATTGCCTGTAGTTCATTATACAGCGTCGTCTGAATTGCCTGTAGTTCATTATACAGCGTCATCTGAATTGCCTGTAGTTCATTATACAGCGTCATCTGAATTGCCTGTAGTTCATTATACAGCGTCATCTGAATTGCCTGTAACTCATTATACAGCGTCATCTGAATTGCCTATAGTTCATTATACAGATCTGTTCATGGAATTTTAAAGAACTTTATAATTATTTTCTAATAAGTTTTTTTTCGCTTGCTTTTTATCAAATTTGTGCTTGCCACAAATTGACCACATTTTTTGTTAACTTTGACATGGAGTGCAACTTGGTGCCACATAATTGCAGCTAAGTAGCGTATTCTTCGGACATAGCCAGAGCAACCAATATCACGTCACAGCAAAACAATTGAAATGAGTTACAAAATGACACAAAAGATTGGAAACAACAAGTAAAGTAGTTCAATGATTTTTAATTATTAAAAAAAGACTACAAAAACTTGTTACATTTCAGATAAGATCATATAAATGTTAGTTTAGGAATGATTGTGAAATTTGGACTTGGTTCAAAACTTCCAAGATGTCTTGTACTTTTCTGACAACAGTAAAAATGGTTGATGTGCCATTTGACATATTTTTGTGATTTGGTTTTAAGATTTTGTTTTTAACATATAGCGATGTTTTGTCCTTAAAACGTCTATATTATAGATACATTCCGTCTTTAAAATTTCCATTTAGGTTCTTTTTTCGCTATTTCGCGCAGTGAGTACTCCATCATGGCATGTTAAGCACAATTCTTTTACCCTATTTTTGAGTTCCTGCGTACTTAGTTATTCACTGAATGGATAACTGACTTGATAGATATTCGTCTTTAAAAGTTCTGTCTGTTGTGTCTATTTTAGCTATTTCGCCTATTAAGTGTTCCATGCGCAAAACATTTTCAGACAAAATGTCACAAATCGGTCACCCTATTATTGAGTTCATGTGTAGTTAGTAACTCACTAAGTGGATGCCTGACTTGATAGTTAAAAGTTCAACATATTGACAGTTTAAGTAAATATCAGAAACATATAATTATATTTTTTAAATATAAAGACAGAATTGTGTTAGAATTTTGCCTCATATAGATTTTTTCATTTTTTTGTTACTTGATAATAGCGAGAATCGGTCAACAACTTACTTACTTAGTATGTCTAAGGGTGAGAGGACGGTGTTAGCTATATCTGTCGAAACATGCATTTTTTCTTATAACAGTAAAAGGATTTTTTTTATAAACGATAAATAACTTCATCATAATAAGGGGACGTATTCTATTGTGTACACCAATAGTGGAATTTAAGAGTACAAACCGCGACTTTTATTTTTTGATAGAAAATTACAAGCCGGAAGCGTAAAGGAATATACTACCAAGAGTGTGAAAAATAAATCAACAATTTTCCTGAAACGATAATTTTTCATACCTGTTGTTGTTTCTTTTCTTATTAAATTATTAAATTGTGTTAAAAGACATAAATTATGTTAAGATTATGTTAAAAGGTATAAAAGACAGCTCACTATATATAAAATTCTCCAGTGCGTGTGTGTGTATGTGTGCGTGTGTGTGTGTGAGAGAGAGAGAGAGAGACTTGGAACATTCATTGACTGAATGTAAAATAAATAGTTATAGGCCAATTAAACACAATTATTTTCAATTTTTCACACTAAGTTATTTTTCAGGCAATTTAAATACAATACAATACGTTTGTTCATTTTTCAAGATAGAAAGATAATTTTAGAAAATTCTACAATTTCAAATTTTCCGATTATCACTACAGTAAATTACCATTAATAGCTTAAAGATTCTAATCCCCTCTAAAGAATGTCAACATATCCTATAAAACGGCAAATTATGACATAAAGGAAATGTTTCACACATGCTCGTAATTAGCTAACATACGCCGATACTGTGGTCATTTTTCATGCTACGCTCGATTATGTGGTTTAATGTATACCATCTTCAACTTAATTTACAAAACTTTTAAAATGCTGTTACACGTTTAAAAGTGATGTTTTGTGATCTCAAACAAGATAACACATTGGAGACCAATGATCCAAAGGGTTAGCTTTGAAGAGAAAATTATATTTAATAACGGTCTTCCATTGTTCAATTTGAATAAGGAAAATATTTAAAGAGCAAATTACGTCCTCTCACGCAATCTCGCGAGATTTGTGAGATGTATTTTACTGTAAAGTTTATCTTTCCTGTCATCACTATACAGAATCTGCTCGACATCGCCTCTCACTATGTCAAAATGTCTGTATTAGTTTGACGAACTTTCTAAATAAGCTCATTGACTCAAACAAAACAAGCAATACAAATCATTCACATCAAAGAAAAAAAACCCACCAAACAAACAAAAAACTAACAACTCTTCCTTTTTTGATAGTGCGAATAATGTGTTTATTTGTCCGGTAATGTTTATATTTATGTTTATTTTTTCCTGTTTTGTTAGCATGAAAAAAATTATTTTATGGAAGTGATCTTTCATTTTCATTTGAAATTGTCACATGTGTATGTTCCTTATATAATCTCCCATCAACAATCAATTAATAAAAAAAGAAGATAGGAATAAACACGTACAGCTGTACTTGGAAATAGGCAAACACTACTAAAACACACCACTGGGTAACATCCAAAAAGTCCCTCCAGATGCTCTGTTAGATGGCCTATGTGCCAATTGGCAGTAAGATAATATGTGTACTAATTTCGTTCATTGACTTATGGATTGTTGAACGTATTTCATATCATCTAACAATGTTATACAGACACTGATATTGAAACAAATTAACTAAGTTGGTAGGACTTAACTGTCCACGAAAATGAAAATTGAAACATCGCGAAAAAATTTATTCCACAGTAGTTGTACTTTAAATTACCTTGTTTTTTGCGAGTATTGAAACTAAATTCATGCTACCCAATGTCCGAGAACAAAACTGTGACAATAATTTAATTCACGGTAGTTTGACATATACACAATAAATTACCTTGTTTTTTTTTGCGAGTACTGTATTTTTGATTGGAAATCGTCAAAATTCCATGTCGCGAAAATAAATTAGACTACTGGAGAAAAATGTTTATACCTGGACAGGTGATCAAAATGCAAATTGTGAAATTTTTTACACCAAATTAACGTTGACAGCCCAGGTGGGAAGTGATGTGTCATTTCTAAATCCAAAGTTCTGAAACGGACAATTACATATAAGGACATTAAAATGAACCAATACTTAGGTTACATTTTATATCATATCGTGATATGTAGAAGGTTGTTCATTTTTTACCGAGGACAACGAACTTTATTAATCTCTAGCTCTGAGGCATTTTTGTGAGAAAAAAAAAAAGAACTAAGACGACAGGTGAGCGATCTCGGTTATTTTACGTCAACTCTAACAGTACTAAACAGTACCGACATGTCGAAAGTTTAACACTGAGCTATCGAAAAGGAGTCGAAACTCGGCATTCAAGACACCAAGATATGGATAGCTGCTGGTCGAAAGTCGCCCAAGAGCTGAGATATTGTCATATTATTTATTTTTTACTTTTCTGAATGTCATATTATAAATTTTTGAACATTTCAATAAAAAATTAAAAAAATTACATGACAATATATAGCTAACGAGTGACCGAGATAAGCTATCAATTCGCCATATATTCGGTTGACTTTGGTAATAAGTTTTCGACAGGTCTGTACTACATAATGTACTATAATGGATCAAATATATATATCATTACATAGACAGTTTTAAGGAACGATAGATCAATCTTAATCGGTTGTAATTCTATAAAGAAAGTCTTACTATATACACAGATTGCAATATAATATGCAGTGGTGTTTAATTTAATCACGGTGAATTCAGCGGTATTATCCGTTACATGGTAGAGGCAGGCGTCCTTTATAGATAACTAACTAAGCTATCTCCTGTCTCATCTTCAACAATATTGATACTCCACCCTCATACAAAAGAGAACATTCCTTATCTAGTTGTTATATATAATGTTTTTATAACGGAACATGTATTATATTTTTGATAGAGTGGTATATACGATTTTTATATAGTTGTATAGAATTTGAAACCCGTATGTACAACTGATACGGGTGATTCGGCTTTATTTTTCAGGCTGTTTCCAGTTTATTCTGTGTTTAGCGTCTGAAAGTCGTTAAAACCACCTGATTAACAAGTTCAGTACCTTTGTCTATCAAGAGTTTGCAATATAATATATAAATGTATAGAATATGCCACACCTATATAGAACTGATTCAGCTTTATTTTTTTCAGGCTAATTCAAGTTTATTTTGTGTTTACCGTCTAAAAGCTATCGTTTAAAACATATCTAGACAAGTGTGGTACCTTTGTTAATTTATAGTTCCTAGTTGTGCTGCTTTATATTTTTCTTGAAATGTTCATAAATTTGCATGCCCTGTTCTAATGGTGTTTGTTTTTAACTGAAAGCAGAAAATCCACGATCCCATATGCATGGAGTTTACACTAAACATAAAAAACCTTAGAATGGCCTTATGATATAAAATTTTTCCTGCTTCATAAGATATTATAATACAATATAATGACAGTGTAATTTATAAGCCACGGAAACACCTGACCATTTCTTAAGCTCCTGTGATTTACTTCATAATTATATATATACAGTACAGACCTGTCGAAAGTGAAACACCAAGCCGACGAACTGGTGTCAAATCGGCAGCTTATTTCGCCCCTCGTTAGCTTCATTTTGGCAATGTATCTCTCGGCTGCGTTTCGGCCAATAGCTATCTGTCTCGACAGCTCGGCAACTGAGCTTCGATTCCTTTTCGTTAACACAGTGTTAAACTTTCGACAGGTAAGCACTGTACACAGTTTAGTAACCTCTCTTGCACGCAAGCTGTTTGTCACGTATATATATATTATATATAACAAATGGGCGCAATATAGAATATGATTAAAAACATAATTTCTGTGTCATTGATTGCAAACCGTAAGGTCATTTAAAAGAACATCATTTTATTGTTGGTTTTGTCAGTATAAACTACCACGAAGGATTGGTTATCCTAAATAAGCGAGAACTCGAACAATAATATGACGATATTGATACGACAAGTTTGAGATCTTTTTGTACAATTTATAATTCTGTGTAAAATTATGTGGAAACTTTTTTAGTATCTTCTGTAAATTATACAGACTTCAAAATTGCCAGTTCTAACATAAGGTGGGTTATAGTTATTGTAGTTAAGGATTAATCATCAAAGACAAACATACCAATTTATGTCTATTCACCATTCCAAAGCAAACTAAAAATTTGGAACTAACAAATTAAGCTAAACACGCGAACTTTCACCAGCTAAGTAAGACCGGGTGTACCGGAAAGGCAAACGCTTCCTGTTTAGCAAGTTAATCCGCCACGTGTGAAATCAAAATTGAGAATGAAAGGAACATGGAACTATGGGACGTCAAATATATCTAGGGTAATGTTGGATACAGAGACATCATACTTATCGACAATATTGTGATGGTTTTAATTAAACTTTTTGAGAAACTAGTGGCAGTGGTTGTGATTAAAATACAAATTCAAAAATCCATGCACACTATCACCTGGATCGACGCTCTTTCCATATTACGATTTCAAAATATTTTTCAAATACAAAATCACTTTTCCCATCTAAACTGTATGTATGTATGGATAAAAAAATCTAATTATTTACAACAGAATAAAGGTATTGCAATTTATAAATACTTGAAATATAGATTAAAAATCAAGATATCGCTACAAGATTCAATTAATAATAGCCTTAAGCGAGCTAACTTAAACCCTATCTGCTGTTCTTTGTAAATACCTCTAACTATTATGCTGTCTATATTCCAATTAACTGTTTACCAAAGATCAGTATAGGTTTTAATGCATTATAATTTGTTCAATGGAGAGCACTTGGTACAAGTAGAAAGCTAGAACATCAATAGAACCCCCAGCTTGGTGGTCCTTTCTCCTGATGGCTAAACAAGCATGAACAAAGACCCGTTCGGAAACAACGCCCACAACCATACAATATTTAGCAAGTAAAAAAAAAGTTTAGTAGAAGCGACTTCCAACGGTTTTGTTTTGTAAGATGAAAGCAATGTTTAAGTTTGGTTTTCTTTTCAGATATCTGATTCAAATGGTATAGTGCTTCAAGATATATAATAATGTAGACAAATTACCATGTATCTGATAAATTATTATTGTTGTAGTTTGTGACTAAAACTTTAATCATATATCGCTTAAATTGTCAGCCTGTTTTACACTTTCTTATTATTTAAACTTGTTTCATGTAGCACTCATATATACTGCTACTTGTCACAACACTACAGTTTCTTATAGTCTCATCTAGCAAACATTTAAAATTTTCTAGATCATTAAGTTTTTTATGTATGCAGAGACGGGAAGATTGAACAATAGAAATAAATCAGTTGCATTATACATGCACGTTAAACATTCTGGACTTTATTATATGTTTTAACAAAACTACCAAGCATTGAAAAAAAGATTGATTAATTATAATAATACGGTAAAAATGATAATATTTTTTCTAAAGTTAAGCTACACCATAATTTCCGACCGTGTAATCTCTTATGTTGCTTACTAGTAGTTCCCAAGGATAACATCTTAATTTTCTCTATATTTTAAGCAAGGATGAAATAATGTTATTAAACTGTTTTATCAGTTGACAGTACAAACAGTAAAAATTGTCTGCTATAGAAGAATTGTATGTGCTACAATAAAGTCATCAATTGATACTTGATAAATGCACGTCTTAAGCCCCACTTTACGGATCACGGCAACTATAAGCTCGAATGATACTCGAAGCACGGCAACTATAGGCTCGAATGATACTCGAAGCAATGCAACAAGGCTCGAATGACGCTTGGAGCAAAACAACAAGGCTCGAATGACACTCGGAGCACAGCAACAAGGCTCGGGTGACACTCGGACCACAGCAACAAGGCTAATGACACTCGGAGCAATGCAACAAGGCTCGGGTGACACTCGGAGCACAGCAACAAGGCTAATGACACTCGGACCACAGCAACAAGGCTAATGACACTCGGAGCACAGCAACAAGGCTCGAGTGACACTCTAACCACAGCAACAAGGCTAATGACATTCGGAGCACAGCAACAAGGCTCGGGTGACACTCGGAGCACAGCAACAAGGCTAATGACATTCGGAGCACAGCAACACGGCTCGGGTGACACTCGGAGCACAGCAACAAGGCTAATGACATTCGGAGCACAGCAACAAGGCTCGGGTGACACTCGGAGCACAGCAACAAGGCTAATGACATTCGGAGCACAGGGCAAGGCTCGAATAACACACGGAGCACATCAACATTACTCGAGTGACACTCGGAGCACATCAACTAGGCTCGATTGACACTCGGAGCACATCAACATTACTCGGGTGACACTCGGAGCACAGCAACAAGGCTCGATTGACACTCGGAGCATATCAACATTACTCGAGTGACACTCGGAGCGCATCAACTAGGCTCGATTGACACTCGGAGCACAGCAACAAGGCTCGGGTGACACTCGGAGCACAGCAACAAGGCTCGGTTGACACTCGGAGCACATCAACATGACTCGGGTGACACTCGGAGCACATCAACATGACTCGGGTGACACTCGGAGCACATCAGCATGACTCGGTTGACACTCGGAGCACATCAACAAGGCTCGGTTGACACTCGGAACACATCAACATGACTCTGGTGACACTCGGAGCACAGCAACATGACTCGGTTGACACTCGGAGCACATCAACATGACTTGGGTGACACTCGGAGCACATCAACTAGGCTCGATTGACAATCATAAGGCTCGAATGACACTCGGAACACAGCAACAAGGCTTGAATGACACTAGGACAGATCTTAGTGTGGACAAGTTTGTTAGTTTGCTTGTTTCCAAAAATCGGTAGTGTTCTCTGGATACTTTGTTAATTTTTCCTTCACTTCAAAGCTTAGACTGACCGCTTCGATATCAGTGAAGGATGACAACATTTTATTTTCTCCCGCCATCACTGATTGCCACCATCAAGGGAAGAACGTGCCAAATAAAAAAATATCTTAACAACATCGTTAATATATTGTCATGTGCTACTTTTTGAAATTCATTTAAAGGAAGCGCATAACAATTTAATAAATAATTTTTGAAATAAAGTAACAAAAGCCGAAAGTCATATGTACTTTTGAATTATTAGATATAACGGGTATTACATAATTGTGGTACGACACAACAGGTATGCCTTTAAATGATTGTTAAAACAGATTCCTGGGAGGTCGAATCATACTGAAAATATTACCTTCATAATTAAGTTCTTAATGAATTATGGCTAGGTTTATAGAAACTATTTTTTCAGTTAGCCCACGTAAATTAATATTTTTTATAACGTACGTCACCGAATTTAAACAATTCCAATATTATTTTTAAAACATAAAACACTCTCATTTGAAAATTAAAAACCAAACACATCTATCAAAATATAGAATGAACACTAAAGAAGGAGATTTACAGCAGGTCTCGATGGTGGAGTGGAGTGATTTTGGATGGTCTCAGATATCTCTATTATAAAAATCCCCAGCTGGCGACGAAATTATTATTAAATATTATTTTACATAAGGCTGAATAGAAGCTTAGATCTATATCTGGTGAGAAAAAGAGATATCTCCAATATTAGGAGGATTGATTTATGTATAAATATAACGTAAACATTTATACTATTCCATTTAAATCGTTAGTTTTATGCAACAGAAACGGATAGTGTTGAATTCATTTATTTATTAGTGTTACATATTTCGATTTTACACAACATGAATTAAGTTTTTAAAATGCAATCTGATGCTGAACAATCAATTTTTAAATATAGGACAGCATAAATAATTTTAATGTTTTATAAACAATAAACAAAGAAATGAGCAACGGAATACATATTTTATAATTGTTATCCGTGTTTCTATACACAGACACCGATAATCGATACATCGCGATATCCGATACTGATACATTTAAGTGCAATCCTTCTATCATTGAATAAAACTCCTTTTGATTCCACCGTCAGACTAAAATCAAAAACTAAATATAACTATTTATACAAATGTATAATAGATTATTAAAATAACTTAAAAGTGAACTGGTTGACAGAATTGCAAAAAACGCATTTGTAGTTTGAAAAAAGAGGATGTTATGTTTTAAAATTTTATTTGAAAAAAAACCATTGGAATCAACAATGCCCTACATTTATAAATGCGGTTACTGCAATTCAATGAAAATTCAATGAAATTGCAGTTGAACAAACGGTACATGACCGAAATTATGACTTAATCAAGCCGAAATGAATTGTGGGCTTGAGCGAATAAAGTAAATTGAATTTAATGACCGTATGCTTGAAGAAAATTTAAATAATAACAAATGGAACTTTGTATACGTATTGGAATGTTTTACTATGAGTTTGGGCTTTTAAACAGTCTAAAACACCTGTTCAATGTAAAGTTGTATAATTATCATAATGTACATATATTATGATATTACCATAAGTCTGTTATACCAGTTCATTACTTATACTATATATGTACTATAAACTTATTTAATTTCGCGTGTATTTATTTTCGCGGTATAGGAAATTAAGGCATATCCGCATATCGCGTTTTTGAAATATGCACCATAACAAAATAAACAAAATATAATTTTCGCTCGCTTGGTATTAATTTTCGCCCAAAAATTTAACGAACTCAAAATAAGCGAACATTAATACACGCGAAAATAGATACGTTTACAGTATGTGGTACTCTCTCGATTACAGCCTTGATTGTTTCTTATGTATGATATGTTATTTGAACATTACTATTACCACAAGTTATACGTAATACATTTGTATGCTTACTGCAATAAATGTATTGAACTGAAATCACTGTTTAAGAAAATGCATTCTGTTGTTTTGGTATCCGTTGGAGCATATTCGAGAAATGTATTTGTTACTTTGACTTTGGTATGATACAAGATCATTGACCCTATGTTTCGTTCACCTGTATAAACTACCAATCCTAACACTTCCTATGTAGTTTAGCAAGACAGGAGGTACTTAGTATTCCGGGGCACACGGACTCACTTCCCTGGCGGAAGTTCATATGTTTAACTAAATTTGCCAGTTTTACTTTGCTTTTGATTTTGCGATTTGGACACGGACTAGTATGGGTTTTTTTTTATTTCAGCAACAAGTTGCTTTATTTCTTCGTAGTGACTTATCTTAAATTACATATTATACAAGTGCTAATTTTACAGCACTAGATGACCATTTTGGAATATAATTCCTCATCAGTAGTGATTGGACCAAAATTGTAAAACCAAAATTTTTCAAGGGTTTGAAAATATATCCATAGAACCAAAATACATTTAACAAATATAGCTATTAAAGAAATACAAATACATAGGGGAGTATACCTTACTTTTTAAGGATTTTCATGTTTTAATTTGCAGTAAATTTAGACAGTAGTATATTTCAAAAATACATTTTAAATCTTCCATGTGTTATAACTACAGATTTTCAGCAATAAGGGACTGGTATGTTTGTCTTTTTTAAATTTCAGCAACAAGTTGCTTTATTTCTTCGTAATGACTTTATTTCAATCTGCCTTGTGTTATAACTACAGATTTTCAGCAATAAGGGACTGGTATGTTTGTCTTTTTTAAATTTCAGCAACAAGTTGCTTTATTTCTTCGTAATGACTTTATTTCAATCTGCCTTGTGTTATAACTACAGATTTTCAGCAATAAGGGACTGGTATGTTTGTCTTTTTTAAATTTCAGCAACAAGTTGCTTTATTTCTTCGTAATGACTTTATTTTAAAAATATCCTTTAAATCTGCCTTGTGTTATAACTACAGATTTTCAGCAGTAAAGGGCTTGTATGTTTTTCTGTTTTAAATTTCAGCAACAAGTTCGTAATGACTTTATTTCAAAATTTCAAAATATTTTTTAATCTGCCATGTGTCATAACTACGTCATTGTTTTATAAGACGTGCAATAACCTTTATAAACCAGTACCAGATTGATCTATAAAAGTTTTATATTTTGTTTTATCGTATAAGATCATTAATTACATCTAAGAAAAGCCATTAATTATCGTCACACGTTACGTATATAAACCCATAAATCTTGTCCAGTGACAGAATCACACAAGAGAACATGTACACCAGATGTTTGTCTCTGATTCAGCATTTGTTAGTTGTAAGATAAAATTATCGAAATTTTATTTCAAAAATTAACCTTTTTAACTCTGATTAAATGAATTATCAATACATATTTGTATTAAATAACAAATGATTCCGATAACAGCTGCGATTTATCTAATATAAATTTTGAAAGAAAAGACAAAATTTTATCAACTGTTCCGATCTATCTGTGTTTAATCAGTTTTCATTATTCGCAGATTGGTCGCATGCTGCAGCAAGCATTCAGAGTCTTATACAACGTTATCAATGTGTCGCCTCTAATTTGTTTAAAACTCATAATTAATACAAATAAATAATGCGAGTTTTTGAGTTAATATAATGAAGCAGTCTTATAATGGCTATTAACCCTTATCAGATTTACATCTGTAAAGAATTTAAATTACGGACTGATGATTTCTGATGATAATAAATTATGTGTGCCTTAATGATCAGCTCTTATATATGAACTGATCCAGTCTCGTGATCATGACTTAAATAAGTACTTAACTGAACTACAAATTAACATTTGTGACAAAAAACTAAATACAAATGCCAAAAGATCTGCAAAATGTTACCTGAATATCTTTGATATTTACAAATTATTAAGATATAAAATTTTGACAAATTTAAATGATGGGCATTTTTAGTTAAGGTTGGTTGGTTGAATGTTGCTTAACGTCGCATCAGCAATTTTTCAGCTATTCACAACAAGAACTTTTTTATTAATCTCTATGGATTAATCTATAACCAATTTTGTGTATGCATGTGAGGCGCGAGTGTGTTGTATGGTCTGCCTTGTACTAGTGTGCACTCAGGACGACTTTAAGGTGCTAGCTCACCAAGTCAGTACGCCACAGACAAGCGCACCACTCCCCCGGTCCATTACACTGATACCAGATGAACCAGTAAAGGAATAATTATGAAACAGGGACCTGTAACAACGGGTTTGCTTCCTAACTTTGTAGCACAGTCTTTCCTAGCGTGCCACTTACTGAGAATATGTCCAAAATGTTGAGTAGTGTCATATACCATTTTTTAAAATTATATCATAAAATACATTAAAAAATGGTATATGACAGTAGTACCAGAACCTCTTCTAGATGTGTTAAGTTGATGAGTGGTAACAATGATTATAAAATATGTCTGTCATATACAATTTAAAAATTATAATTCAATATATTAAACAATTTTTATAAGACAATCTATTCGGTACAATTACTTGTATCTTTATGTTCAACTATTGTTATCGTATGATTTCTTCAAATTTTATGTCTTGCTTGCGGTTTCTTCAACTTCAATATATTTATTTGTATCTTTTGCCCGCAACTCTTGCTTATCACACGGTTTTATTGGTATCTAGCTAGTCCGGGAATTCTGGACGTTAACGTTTTCTAAAACGTCCCGAAAAAAAATGAAAGGGCGTTGATCACACGGTAAAGCGGTGAATCCCACTGGATTATTGACAAATCAAGCATTGTCCAATATGAATGTATACAACACGCGTAAATAAAGCAAATGTTTATATTGTTGTCATAGAAGCAACAAATGGATTTTGACTGGTTCTTTAAGAAATTGTGACAAATGACCTTTTTGACAATTTTGTCGAATCTTACGATTCTCTTCCTTCTGGGAGGTTAATTTGGATAAAGATAAAATCCTGAATTTTAACCCCAAAAAATGTAAATGCTTAAATTGTACCCGTGAACCTAGTACTTAATTGTCCACAGACATAACGATTTTATAAAGCAAGATTTACGACTAAAATATGATAAATTGAAAAAGCAAAGAGACAACATTTCTATTTATGTCGAGTCTTCAGAACTTTAAAGTCATATATTAATTTATATGCTACACGATTTTAAGCTTTAATCATAAAATTTCAAAAGAGAAAACATACATTTTTCATCCAACAAAACCTGCAGCATATCAGATAAATCCAGTCTGTGTATAGGACTGTCGAGAGTTTATCACTGAGTTAACGAAAGGGAGTCGAAACTCTGCTACCGAATGACCGAAATATGGAGAGCTTGTGACCCCAAAAAGCTGCCGAGACTTCGGAAACAACTGTCAAAAAGCTGACAAAGTACAGATAACGAGAAACCGAGATGCATTGCATCAATTCTTTAACTAAAGTGTTAAACTTTCGAGTGTATTTATTAGTGTATTTAAATACTGTCGATTTTAATGGTAGAATGTCCCGCCACAAGTTTTGTTTTCTGATGCTATTTATCAAATCTAGAGAATCGCGCCGACCAATTTTAAATTATTTCTTTCTTTCCGATAATCCATTATTTTGACAAGATACCAAATGATTATGTGTAATTCAATATTTAAATATGAAAGTTAAAAACTAGTTATTTTTCAATAGAAGGTTCGCTAGTCATTATTTCATTATACTCACTGTTAACGCTGTTTTGTGGATATTACCGTATCTTTTGTTAGGGTACCTGGTTTTGTGCACGTTTGTGCATGATTAGACCGATTTTATTCCCAGACAAGGAAATTTAAGTCAAATAATTTTAACTACATTCATTGTATTTAAAGTGTCTATTTCATAATGACATCAAAGTGAAAACAACATGAAATGAACATCGGCCAGTCAATTTTACATTTTCTAATTTATTCTGTATGTAACGGTTTATCTATAGAGTTATCTAATGTCATTTGTCATGCAATCTCACTTAAAACTTTAAACACCTCTAGTCCTACTCATCGTCTCTTCTTTGGGTTTATTCTCGATAATTCCTCTATGTAATTTATTTAACGACTTTATTTTAGGGTCTTAACATTACAGACCTGTCGAAAGTTACCCCCCCCCCCAAAAAAAAGCAAGCTCTGTTGTAACTACATGTGCTAATGGAGTCCCGTCACCGACTAATGAAGTCCAAGGAATGAGACTCCAGGCGAGAGTTAACCCCCCAAAAAGGAAGTTCTGTTGAAACTACATGTACTAATGGAGTCCCAGCAACTGTAATAAGTCCAAAAATGAGGCTCCGGACGAGAGTTAACCCCCCAAAAAGGAAGCTCTGTTGAAACTACATGTACTAATGGAGTCCCGGCAACGCCTAATGAAGTCCAAAGAATGAGGCTCCAGGCGAGATTTAAGCACCAAAAAGGAAGTTCTGTTGCAACTACATGTACCAATTAAGTCCCGGCAACGCCTAATGAAGTTCAAAGAATGAGGCTCCAGGCGCGAGTTAAACACCAAAAAGGAAGCTCTGTTGTAACTGGAGTCCCAGCAACGCCTAATGAAGTCCAAGGAATGAGGCTCCAGGCGAGAGTTAAACACCAAAAAGGAAGCTCTGTTGTAACTGGAGTCCCGGCAACCCCTAATATAATGAAGTCCAAAGAATGAGGCTCCAGGCGAGAGTTGAACACCAAAACGGAAGCTCTGTTGTCACTGGAGTCCCAGCAACGCCTAATGAAGTCCAAAGAATGAGGCTCCAGGCGAGAGTTAAACACCAAAAAGGAAGCTCTGTTGTAACTGGAGTCCCGACAACGCCTAATGAAGTCCAAGGAATGAGGCTCCAGGCGAGAGTTGAACACCAAAACGGAAGCTCTGTTGTCACTGGAGTCCCAGCAACGCCTAATGAAGTCCAAAGAATGAGGCTCCAGGCGAGAGTTGAACACCAAAACGGAAGCTCTGTTGTCACTGGAGTCCCAGCAACGCCTAATGAAGTCCAAAGAATGAGGGTCCAGGCGAGAGTTAAACACCAAAAAGGAAGCTCTGTTGTCACTGGAGTCCCGGAAACGCCTAATAAAGTCCAAAGAATGAGGGTCCAGGCGAGAGTTAAACACCAAAAAGGAAGTTTTGTTGAAACTACATGTACAAATAAAGTCCCAGCAACTGTAATAAGTCCAAAAATGAGGCTCCGGACGAGAGTTAAACACCAAAAAGGAAGTTCTGTTGCAACTACACGTACCAATAAAGTCCCGACAACGCCTAATGAAGTCCAAGGAATGAGGCTCCAGGCAAGATATCTTTTTGATATTACAAAATAAAATTATTCTCAAAATTGAAAGACTGTCTTTGATTTCTCGTCTGAAGCCTCAATCCTTTGACTTCACCAGGCATTAAAATATTCATCGCCTGATGATGCCTGGACTTCATTAGGCTTTGTAATTTCGACACGTTTTTTTTTAAAACTAATGAATCAATTTTCTTGATATTGTGGTGCAAAATCAAAAACATACATACTAATCCATCCATAGTGAAACAAATAGGGAGAACACAAACACAACACACGGTTTTATCTCATGCTCAAAATTTAATCGAAATGAAAAAAGAATAATGCAAAGCAGTGTTAGAAAAAATCAAATATTTCGACACACTGTTGCAAACCAAGATTTTTTAACCAAAAAATCATGTGCATGCTTTAGCATGCAAACATTAGAAGCTGCTACGCCACTGACCGTTAGCTAGAGACCGAAAAGCTGTATCAAGAGACAGATAATTGCTCTTAAAAAGCTGTTAATACATAAATAACAAGGGACAAAGACCATGTGCTGCCAGTTTGACACTAATTCGTTAGCTCAGTGTTAAACTTTAGACAGGTCTGTACTGTATGTTATTTCTAAAACTCGTTACATTCGGTTCCTTATTACAAGGTTTTTTAATTACTTGTTTCAACTTATTCATAAAAAAACAAGACTCATTTGATTTTTTTCTACTCCAACTTTTTAATTTTCCCCAGTCAACAGATTTGTTATTAAATTTTATTTTGTTTTAACTTAGTTTTGTAATTTTGGCTACCAACTCTTTGGTTTTAATTAGAAATGTCTTTTACTTTGAAATTTATTAATTTGTTTTAAACAATTTTGTTATTTATTTAAAACCTCCCATAAGAAGCTTATATGACTAACAATGTCACCCCTTACACATTCTCCAACAAAAAGCGTTTTTTGAGCTAGTGAACTGTTTCGAACCACTGTTTTAAAATTGATAAAATGATAACTTAATTTTTACTTTTTGACATTTTTTTCACTTACGTCACTTAAAAGAAATGCTTTACAATATTACAGCATACACAAGAGAAATGTAAACTGTTTCAAGCCTATTGTGTTTAAAATTGATAAAAAATAATTATATAATTTTGGATTTTAAGCCTTACATAAATATGTCCCTGTTATGAACGTTAGCGTACTACAACTGTCATATTTTAATTTTTTGAATTTTCTGAATGAAATATTCAAAAATTTATAATATGACAACTTTTTGAATATTTCATTTAGAAAACTTATTGACACAACCCCCGGAAGTGTTGTCTTCCGCAGTTATTATAAGGAAATATTAAAAAACACTCAAATTGCAAGTCTAGGGATGCTATGAAATTCACTTCAGTGATTTCACAGTGACCGACTAGATGAACATCTCCAATAAAAATGAAGATTGTAAGCTATTTGCTTAACAATATTATTATGGTTCCGGATTCATCAAACAATGTTAAGACCATTCTTTCTTACTTATTGATTTTAAATCACAGTTGGCATGTGCTGATTATCAAAATAATACATTCAAAATCAGCACATGACAACTTGGTTTTAATTACATTATTTTCAACAACAAAAATTCAAAATCATGCCCGGCACATGACACAGTAGAAATGTACGTCTATTAAATAGTTAATAGTTATGTGACTATTGCTACTAACAACTATCATCATAGTGGTTTATTTTGATCTGCTTGGTGATTATATTATAAATTTTAGAATTTGCTGAATGAAATATTCAAAAATTTATAACATGGTAACTCATATTTAATTCAGAAATTTCATAAATTTATAATAGGACAAATAAATGGAAGAAAATAACAAGTTATATAAAAGGGATGTTGTTAGTTCGACTTATTATACGAATATTAAATAAATCGGCTGCCTCTTATACTTTCTTCTGTTTCACATATACTTTCGAAAATTCGACAATAAAACATGAAATGATGTAGTTTCTATAGCAACCTGCACACTTATGTCACATACATGGTATGTTTGTTTTGCCTTTGATTTGGGACTGTGTTTGGACATGGATGGGCATGTTTGTTTTTACTTTGTTCTTGGATTGTGATTTGGACATGGATTTGCTATTTTTGTTTTTTCTTTGCTTTGGGATTGTTGTTTTAACATGCACTGGTATTTTTGTTTATAAGTTGCTTAAGGATTGTGATATGGACATGGATTAGTATGTTTGTTTTGATTAAAAATTGACCGAAATAGCTAAAAATTTTAATATACAACAACAGCAGCATGGTATGTTTAGCCTACTTATATATTTTTACAGATGGCCGTTTTCTTTTGAATTATTTACAATTAGTTATGTTTGTTCTGGCACAACAGTCATTTTTCAATATCCTTTTTTATATTTCAATGTTTCCTTTAAAATTAATCATCTATCGCCAAAAAGACAATATAGCGGAAATTGTAAAGTGATCGGAAAATTAGTAGAAGTTTAACTTGCTAAATATAGTGAGTATGACAAAGGCATTAATTCATTCATTGTGTAATTATTTCCCTATCTGATGTCAATGAACATATCATTTACAGGAACACGTGCCTTACATAAAGATCGTGAACTTCGAAGAAAGCGTGTTTCCTGGCCAAACAAAAATACAGACGTGTCGAAAGTTTAACACAGCGCTAACGGAAAGAGTCGAAACACGACTGCTGAGTGACCGAGGTATGGGTTGTCAGTGAAACGTAATGTGTAGCAGATAACAAGGTTGCAGGTTGGCACTAATACTAACTTTCGACGGGTCTGTATTGTAAAAGTATACAACTACAGTATTAAATAAATATTGCTAAAGTTTAGCACCGAACTAACAGAAAGGAGTCAAAACACGGCTGTCAAATGGCCGGTATATGGGTAACAAAAACAAACATATTAATCTTTGTCCGAATCCCAATCCAAAAGCAAATTAAAAACTTTGGAACTGACAAGTCAGGTAAGAGACGTGAACTTCCACCATGGACAAAATGTTGAAATGCTGACGAGAGATAGATACCACATGCCAAAACGTTTTTAAGACATATCTGACAAGAAGCCACGACGAGCTACAAAAATTTATCCTTATTCGTTCGTCGGTTCTGTAATGTACGTAACTATAGTCATACCAACAAAGAACATGATACGATTGACAAAACTAAACATATCAGTAACAAGCATGATAAACCCATTTAGAATAAAACAAGGTGACAGTATGGGGGGAGGGGTATCAGTAACAAGCATGACAAACCCATTTAGAATAAAACAAGGTGACAGTTTGGGGGGAGGGGTATCAGTAACAAGCATGGTAAACCCATTTAGAATAAAACAAGGTGACAGTATGGGGGAGGGGTATCAGTAACAAGCATGACAAACCCAATTAGAATAAAACAAGGTGACAGTATGGGGGGGGAATAAATGTAAATAGCTGTTTTAAAATGATTACAAACATACCGATCCATGCTCCAAATACACCCCAAAGGAACGTAAAAACTGAATAATGACAAATTAATAAGATAAATACGCGAACTTTTACTAGGAAAGTGAGACTGCGTTTCCCGGTTGATTTCGGCAAACCTACAAATGCCACAAATACTTACAAGCACAATGTTTTTGTTTATTTGTAAAGTATTGCATACTAACATCTTTTAACAACTCTATAGAGACTATAGACCAAGAGCTTTCATTATAGCACACCGTTCAGTATTATGAGAAGGTGGAACAGTTATTTGAATTTAGAAATTAATACTTCCAGAAGACAAGACTATTTTACAATTGTATTAATGAACTTGTAAAATGTAATAGCTGCTTTCTAAAATTTTACGTGAAAAGATTTATAAAGACCACGGGAACGCGCTTTATATTCTTGATTGAACGCACTATGCAAAAACAGTAAATTTCACACAACACATTGGAACAATAGATATTAAAAACTAAACAACACGGGCATCACGCTACTATATAGTGAAGTCAATGATAGCTCAAGATTTAATTGGTATCGGTCAAAATGGTAAAACAGTGTTATCATCATCATCATAAAGATGAATAATGGATAAATCTATTATCCAGTTCAATCTCCAAAATTTCCCTTCCTTAATTATAGGACTAGGTCATGAGCCCGGGCTGGAATGGTTCATTCGTGTGCCATTTCTGGAATGGTGGAGGGGCAATGAACTCGAAGAAAGTCCCTCAATTTCGGCACCTTACGAGTATAAAGGAGACATTTTATTTGATGTAAATGTAAAAATGAGTTTGAATACTACTAACCTTTTAAGTTCCGTTTTTTTATTTCTTAAACACTTAAATTTATAAAAAATGCACGTGAAAAAATTGGATTTTTAAATTCACATTTTTTTCGTTCCACTCACTCAATTTTTCCGAATCAAATTTAAAAAAAAACCCAACTTGAAAACATTATTAAAAAAATATTCAAATATTTTTTTTCATTCCACTTTTGCAATTCTTTCGTTTGTTTTGTTTGAAAAAGGAAAATTTATTTGAGTGAAAATGACATAAATTGAGTTAACATCAGATAGGTTTTAAATTCTGATAAATGATATGATTTATAATACTATATGATAAAATCATAAAAATGAACTATACTATATGTTTTAATTGGGCTATAAAATACCAAAGTACATGTTTTATAAATTCGTCAATGCATCTGACATCTAGTTTAAACAAGCTTGCTATTACAGTTTTTGGCAATATTAAAAATAGGTAATATATCTTTTTTAATTTTTTTTTCAAAGAAGTCTCATAAAAAGTGCCATTTTCGACATTGACTAATTTATTTTATATGCGTTTGATTTCAGGATAAAATAAAACAGATTGTTTGATTGATCATTACATAATGATTTTTAAATGTTCAGGTTTTGATAGCAATAGTTGTAAACTATTGTAGGATGTTTAGAAATGTCCTTACAAGTACAGTAAAAACGTGTTATAACTCCCCTCGATACATATGCCACCTCTCTTATAGTCACAGTTTTTTGAAATATAAAAAAATATTTTTTTTATATTTTGAAATGACACTAATATTACTATTACTTCCATTTCCGTGTAAAGCAAACTGAATAACTCACACCGGCCAGGAAATATTAGTTAGCTTTGCACGGCAATAGAAGTTATAACATTATTAACGGCATTTCTAGACAGTTCAATGGTTATATTTACATTCTGCATTTTTGTAAATTATTATTATGTGTTTTTCAAATCCTGAAATAAATTATAAATTCTGTCGTGTGCGGCGTGCATGTCCAGTCCCTGGAACAGTCAATAATGACGTCACGTATATACTAGTATATAACAAAAATGAGTGTCAACGTAATCACGTCCATACAATAACATTACAGGCCTGTCAAAGTTTAACAACAAGCTAACGGACTGCCCGGTCGGCTGTCGAATGGCCCCGATATGGATAACTAGAGACCGAAAAGTTAACGAAACATAGATAGCAACTACTGAAAAAACGCCGAAGTATAGGTACCGAGGGATCTGAGATGACTTGTCGATTAGGGACTAATTCGTTATCTTAGTGTTAAACTTTATTTTACCTTCGAATTCATAAAAAATCAAATAAAAATGTCAAGATATAGACTGTGTGGAAATGAAGGTATACATACATCGTCTTTTTATTGACGGAAGATGATTAAGAATTCAAGTCTTCTGCTAAGCTGACTTGTCATTGAAGGCGGTTATAGAAAGTGATATATTGCGCCAAGTTTGACCTGACCGTTTGACCTTTAATGTGGATATTAGATTGTGTGATTAAGGTAAGACAACATGTTTACGTACCATAAACACCCGGTATTACTATCATTAGCTATACAGTCCACCTCTATGTAAGGGTCACCTTCTTATAAAGGCCAGTAGAATTGTATCCCAATTGTTCTTTACTCATATTATTTGAACCTGTATATAAAGGTCACCTGTCCATAAGACCACTTTTCACTGGTTCCATTTGGTGGTCTTTATAGACAGGTTTGACCCTGAATTACAAATGGATATGTCTGTTCGAATATTCAAAATAAAGGTCAAACCGCCAGGTCATACTTGACGCACTATGACAGTAGTATCGAGCTATTGGTTTGTGTATAGTTATGCAATGGTTTATCTATATATATGATATACATATTGTAATTGTTATCATTAATATGACCTTGTTCTTAAAGACCTCCTTTGTAAACTTTCAAATAAAAATCATAACTGCGATTTATAACGTGTTAAATGTCTAATTGAGATATTGATAAAGGGCAATTATCCATCAGACGTCATTAAGAATTGGGCTATACTGTTTATCTTTCACTGCAATACACAATAAGTTACCTAGACTATTGACTTATATGAACCAAAAGAAGTTTCTTTATTTATTTCTACAGATATTCTATTTATATCAAGACATCATCAGCTGTTTGTAATACTGCACATATATAGCTTGTTATGTTCTGGTACACTCATCCATATATACCGATGGTGCATGTGCACTCGAACTTTGATTTGACCTTGTTATATAATTAACAGCCAATCATACACCTTGTAATGGTTTCTCTCTCTCTCTCTCTCTCTTAACAAACCATAGCACCATTAAACTGTCTAGAAATAGCTCTGATAGTGCTATAACCTCTATTGCAGTGCGAAGAAAACGGGAAAATGCGTGCTTGTATTTCCAATCGCTGGAACAGTCACTCAATGACGTATACTCTAGAAATGAGTGACGTTACAAAAGCAATGGTAATCATAAAGTTGTGTAATACAATAAAACTTTATAATGCCTCTCTCTCTCTCTCTCTCTCTCTCTCTCTCTCTCTCTCATTAGTTAACAAACAGTATGGAATACCTATATTTACATATATTTAAAGTTAAGAAGAAGATGATGGAGCATTTTTGAAGTTAAAAAGAAGACGATGATGAGGAAGACGGATGATTTAAGTTTAAGACCTATTTGTAAAACCACAACACATACGTGTTCATTTGTTATACCTCATTATCCGAAATTAAAAATCTTTATGTTACCTAAATGTAATTTAATGTCATATCAAAAAACAATTAGAGGTGTTACAAGAAGATAAATGGCCCAGATTTGATTAAAGAGTTAATGGGATATAGCACAGCTGTGGTGATACACTTGGTAGTTCGTCCCATGTCTTTTAGGTTCTTTTTGAGTCTACAAATGGCGTGGCAAGAATACGCAATGAAGAAACGAAGCAAATTCTTAAAATTTTTAAATGACAATTTAAAAGAAACTGGAATTTCTACATGATTTATTTTGTAGCAATGGAATGTAGCAACCTATTTATACCCAAGATAACTGGTATATAAAAGTAATAAAAGAATAAAATTAGAATACAAACGCATATTGAAACCGCCGACTATAAGCCTGTCAACTTTAAACAGGCATTGGATATTATGATGCAAATATATCCAGCAGTGTGGTACAAGTATTGTACCAAACTTATAAAGTACAGTCAATCAACTTGCAACGTACTTCGATTACATACTTTCATATTCTTTAGTCTTTGGTTTTGAAATGTGGACTATTTATGGTCTACTGGTCGCTAAAACTTGGATGGCTGTACCCTTCATAATAAAAACAAACATACTTATCCATGTCCGAATCACAATCCAGAAGGAAAGTAAAATCTTTGTAAATGACAAGTCAGGTGAGGTCGGGTGCCTCCTATTTAGCTAGCTACACACGCCACATGTGTAATCAAAATTGTGTGAAAGGAACATCGAACTACGGGACGTCAAATATATCCAGGGTAATCCTGGACACAGAGACATCAAACTTATTACCAATATTGTGATGACGGCAAGTACTATAACAATACCACAGGTGGATGATTAGATTTTTCCTATCGTAGCAATAACATTGGATAATTACTCCCAAGCTCACCCTAAGCAGTGGATGTTATTATCAGTGGTTCTAATATTTGTCTTGTCTTGTCTTGTATTGTTGGTTTGTTATTAAGTTTTATTGTTTTTATTCTTGGTTGAATCAGCTGTTGCTAAGTACACGATTTCAGTTGCAAATGTCAACCGCACATTAGAAAAATTAAAAGAAACCGTATTTTGCTAAACAATCCAGAATGTTCATCAGATATAAAGTGCACGACCGTAATGCACTCTAAAATCTATTATTGGAAATGCTACGGATATAATTTTGGATTGAATTAAAAAAAAATATCTTAAATTTCGTTAGCGTGACCAAGGTTTTATGCAATGGGACTTGTTTGTTTGAAGAAGGTTTGTAAACTATCCTTCCAGATGAATAATTTAAACCATTGATTTAAAGAAGGTTGGGATAATCAATACAAATTAATAACTAGCTAAAAGGCCAATGTTAATGTTATTGAACCAGGAACTAAAACAAAAACGTACCAGGTGAACCAATACCTAACTTAGAGGATCCATGACCCAATTTTACAATACCCAATACCTGACTTAGAGGACCCATGACCCAATTTTACAATCATTCCAACACACTAATATATGGAAAATTTTAATTTTAATTGTCAAAATATTTAGGGATCTAATAATTTGACATTTTGAAGATCACGTCAAACATATGTCGTCCTGTCAATAATATTGATTACTAGTACAATATGCAATTGTCAAAATTTGCTTAAATTAAGTTAAGATTAAACAAACATACTAAGCCATGTCCAAACCACAATCCCAAAGCAAAATTGACAAGCTGGCAAGTTAGGTTAACACACGCGAACTTCCACCAGGGAAGTGAGGCCGTTTGCTCCGGAAGGGTAAATAATTTTTTATCAAAGTGATATTGTTAGGGCCCTACAAATTACTTGAATTACATATATTGTTTGATATACAGTGCTAATCAAACTTGAGTATTTTTGTATTTAGGCGTTTTTAAATTTGATTTCTTTGTTTGGTGTTTTTTATTTGTTCTTATTTCGTGTTTTTGGCTATTGAAGCTATTGTCCAATACTTGCCATTCAGCTTTTATGTGTATAATTTCAGAAGAAAGGACCGTAAAAAACCTTGTAAGGATATGTACAATATTGATTAATCAGAAAACACAAACAATACAAGACAAAACAAATTTTAAACTGGATACAAGAGTAAGCACAAATTTATATAAAAACTGTCTCTAGAAAAATGTCAATAATGTGGGCGGGCATTACACAGGAGGTTTTGGGATAAGACCAAAAGGCTGTCTGAAAGTTCAAAGGCTATCTTCTTTTTTTACATGGTCCATTACTACTAAATGAGATAAATAGCTTAGGCCAATTGTCACTTCAAATTCTAAAGACATTATGGTAGATTTCTAGAAACCGTAAGTAGAATGTTCGTTTACAAAAGACACTTAACAGAAATATTGAAATTGTTTTTATTTTTGTCAAAATTAAAATTATAATCGAGGATAAAATGAAAGTATCTCGCAATAGTTTTAAAAAATTATTGCTGTAATTCTGTGACTAGACGTTTAAGTTCAATTTAAGAACATGCACACTGTCTTTGTCAATGTAAATGACTTCCTGTAAAGAGTTTAGAGGTAGCTAAAATTTGGACAATACCATCAACACATGGCGTACTGTTACTAATGTTAGGGTGTAAAATTGCTTAAATTTATAAAGGTTATGAAGTACATATAACTTTTCACAGGTAATAGTAAAGTTATAGTTATGATATCTGTTGTAAATATGCTGTAAATGTACTTATTTTTCGCGGTGTACTAGTTTTCATCGTCGTTTGTTTGGCGCGAAAATTAATACCGAGCGAAATTTATATTATGCTTATTGTGTTATAGTGCATATTTAAAAAACGCGAACATTTAACTACGCGGATATGTTTAAATTTCCTTTGCCGCGAAAATAAATACACGCGGTATTAAATACGTTTACAGTTTTTTTGCTAACAGTACAGTCGAAAGATATTATCCTGATGTGAATATTATCTTAAACAAACATAACATGTCCAAAACATAAGCACAAACTAAAACTTTCAAAACTGGTAAAGTGAAACACGCCAAATTCCTCCACAGAAGTAAGGCCGGGTGCTCCAGAAGGGTAAGCTCATATTGTTAAGCTAGTTACAGCCGCCACGTGCAATATAAAAATTAAAAGTAAACAGAGAATAGAATTGTGTGGGACCTCAAATATATCCAGGATAATTTTGGATACATATCAACAATATGACGGCTATAAAGCGTTTTTCGGGCATTGATCCGCCTAAGACGGCAATATATATATAAGCGCTTTTAATTAAATCTTGCGAAACCAGTGCCAATAAATTGTCCTTTTCAGGACATACGCAGTAATCAATTATCAAAAGAACACCATACCCAATGGCAACCACAGTTGACACATGATAATAATAATAATATTAATAATAATGACATTTTTACTCGGTTCATTAAACATTATTTTAGCGACTTATCTTAAACCATGACTCAACACGTGCAATAACAAATAAATGATCCAGAAAAGATGTATATAATTCATCGATAATTAGAGAAAATAATAAAACAACTTTTTTTTCGGAATAGTGCACCGCCGACAATTTATATATGAATTTATTGCAAGTTAATGTGTTTGTTTAACTTAATTTGGTTTCATTTTTTTGTTCGAGTTTGTTATTTATTCTGCAATAATAGAAAAGTCGGGCACAAACTTCTCTATTACAAATAATTCTCAAAATGTTTTTTAATGTAATTAAAGCCTTGGTCACAACCCGCCGTACGTGCAAATGCGTGCTGTCTACGTGTAAAAACGTGGGGGAAATTTGGCGATCCGTACGTGGCAAGTACGGCCTCCGTGCGTTTTGGTGAATACGCAGGAGAACGCAGACACGACGTAGCACTTTTAGTGCATGCAGAACTTTCTCTGCGTGCAAGCTGCGTTCGCATTACAGATTCACGGCAGTACGTGTGACGTGCGTGCCCTGCACAGCCAACGACCCCACAACGCACTGACGCCGTGAGTCACGTTCATTGTACTTGCACGCACTTACAACGTACGAGTGAGTAAGGAAAGCGTGCGTCAGCTGCATGTGTACGTACGGCCTCCGTACGACAACGTGGCAATCGCACGGAGATTGTACGTGGTAAGCACG
This sequence comes from Anadara kagoshimensis, assembly GCA_021292105.1. NCBI lineage: Eukaryota > Metazoa > Mollusca > Bivalvia > Arcoida > Arcidae > Anadara > Anadara kagoshimensis. Next base: position 47,612,224 of record CM037859.1, on the reverse strand, counting down.
ATACACGCACGCACAACTCACTTACCACGTGCGCAACGTATGCTGAAAGCCGCCGCCCACGGCGTACGTCCTCCCTGCGCTTGCCACTCCCTACTCACGTTTTCAGAAAAACGTGGTGCCCGTGGCGTCCGCAGAAAACGTACGAACAATAAACACGCACGGCGGGTTGTGACCATAGCTTAAGTGTAATTCTCTTTATTACGCTAGATGGTTAATAACATTTCTTTTCGAATGATATTGAAGATAGCAAAGCAGGATGTGCTTACCTTTCCGGAGCACGCGGTCTCTCTTCCCTGGTGAAAGTTTATATGTTTAACTTAAATTGCCAGCTTTAAAGAATTGCTATGATATTTGGATTGTTGTTTGGACATGGACAGTTTTGCTTTTGTTTGATTCACTATTTTTAATTTAAAAATCTGAATAGTACACGAGTGCCGCACCTTCCATATCACAGAACATCGGCTTTTAACGTCTCTTCCGAAGGCTTATAAATTATGCACTTCATAATATACAAAGGTTCTGACATATTTTGCTGTTTCACTTAAGAATTAACCGTTAGAAATCATAAAATGTGACACGAGAATATAAGGTTACACCCGTCATAACCCAATACCTTTAGCTATATTTAATTCGAACAAAAACCTACGACCAGCCAGACTGTATTATGATATTAAATTTACTGATAAATGCAGTGTTCAGATAACAAAACTCGGAAATCTGTGACACTTATTTTGTTGATATACAGATACCACAGTAATTATTAGGGTGGTAATTTAAAGGTATGCAAATTACTCAAGTAAAATTTTTAAAAACTCACTCTTAGATTATGGCGCGATACTGAGCGTGATAAATCATTATTTAAATACCTAATTACCAGTGACCGTTGTTATAACGAGCTTAACGATTTTTACCTGTCAACATCCACTTGTTTGGTTCATCACGCCCATTACCTTTATTGACCGATTTTCTCCACTCCGCCAAGAGCAAAGACAATTTTCAAGTTAGTAATATTAACCAAAATAGCTTTTATATAAATCAGAGATGATAGATTATCCACAGAAATGCAAATTCAAATACATACATGTCTTCCATCTTGTAATGACGGCGCAGTTTCAGTTTTCAAATGAGAAAAAAATTTGATACTCTGATTAAATCAAATGATATTTTAAATGCCAAATGTTTTAAAAAGGAAATAAGTTCACACAGTATGCCATCTTTAAGACACATTTTATGCCTTGAAATTCTGCTCTATGTTAAAACCTACTTTTGTTTGACTATGTATACACCCATATATACACACACTTTAACATTGGCTCCGTCTCCCTTCCTTTAACTGCTTTATAACAGTGAATAAAGTATTAGTTTATTAACGATGTCCCATACTTTATATTGAGTGCCATTGTAAGGTTCATTCAAAAGACATCTCTACTCACCATATTCATAATGCCGAATTGTAAATATTGATATGGTGTGTAAATATAAGAATAAAATCAAATTGTCCTGAAAATGATCATTTAAACCGTGTTTTGATCAAGTATTTTTTTATATTTTAAATAGTATGTGTGTTGACAGGAACAGATAGTTGAACCTTTTACACCAATCTAATTTTATCATATGTCTACCATATGTTTATATTCTAATCCATATTACTAATACCGGTGCAAAACAAACAAAAGGTAAATGCATATTTGGCGGTCCTTATATTTTTCTCATTTAAACATCTAAAAAATATTTAAATTTCTAATTTTGGTTTGAGCACTACTGATGAGGAATTTTATTCCAAAACGACGTCTAGTGCTGTAAAATTAAAACTGGTTTAGTTATAATCTGATAAAACACTAGAGACAAGGTTTCAGAAAGCTTGAATGAAGTTAACCAATAATTGAACAAACCATATTATGTCGCTTTGAATTGACGTATCGCTGGCCATGTCTTATTATGTTCCGACACTAGCCGCTATCACGGTACCAAAGCAGCGTCACGGCAACTAACGACGTAATGGTGCCAGTGACGCCATTAAAAGGCTCATTTAAGGCCGAATTTTCATTCTTTTTGTGTGTAATTCAAGCCTGCTGGGCCTTTGTCGGAACATTGTGGCCGTGGCAGGCGATCCGTCAATTAACAATTCATTGTAATCATAGTTTGTGCAAAATGGACACTGAGCTATAATATAATTTATCTAATGTTTTATTGGAGATGTTCATCTAGTCGATGACTAAGTAACTGTCATCACATTAGGTAAGTAGATACACTTCATAAATAAGTTCATTGTGAGATACATATTATATAATTGTTAATTTTACAACACTAGACGGCCGTTCCGAAAAACAATTCCTCATCAGTAGTGCTTGGACCAAAATTGTCAAACCAAATTTTTTCAAGGAGTTAAAAAATATCCACAGGACCAAAATAAAAACCAAATTCAGCTAAGGAAATTACAAATAAACTATTTTAGTCTTACAAGCACTGGTTGAACGGAAAACAAAAATATAAGTTGATCATGTTTATTGAAAAAATACGAATATTTAACGATGGTGAAGATAAAACATATACAAAGAAAAGTAGACGGTCACTAAAACTGGTTCTACGTGGTTAAGAAACACCTACAACTAGATATGAGTAAATAGAGTGATATTAAGGACTGCAATTAAAGACGTTTTCAATAAAATAACTACCTGCTGCATTATTTGTATGACTGATTATGTTTTCTTGAATCGACCAGCTTTAAATTGGCTGAAGAAATCGAAATTAAATCAGATTATCAATGTATGATTCCCAGATTCTGATCTCGGCATTCACAATATACAGACAAATAACGTTAAAACAATTAACTGCCATTTAATTAAACAATTTTAATACTTTTAGCTTTATGGAACTGATAATTAAGCCAGCTAATCTTTGTTAAGTCACTGAAAGAACAACTCGCGCATAGACCGTGCGTTTGTTTTTAAACACCCAGCGTTTTTTTAACTGTTCATCAATGAAATCTTTGCATAGTTAATGAAAGGACAACTCACACATGTTTGTTGTTTAGAACCTTTAGCGTTTTTGGAACTGTTCAGCAAGCTAATCATGAAAAGTTGTTGAAAGAAGAATCCGCGCATGCGCTGAGAAACTTTATATCAAAAGATACCCTCTAGCATTGAGGAGACACAAGTAGAATTATAAATTGAAAATTATAACATATTAACACTTCGAGATCAATCAATATTAATAAATAATATTAATGACGTTGTGGTTATTCATAAACTTCTGCAATAAAAACTTTTATTAATATGATACTTTAGCATTTTCAGTAAAGAAAATAATTATTATCTATTTTTTCCGTTTTAGTAAAATTCTTCATTCAACAGTAGACTAAATAATAGGGCGATTTCTGCTTTTTTATATAAGTTAATGAGACAAAAACTGCATTAATCGTTACATCATGTAATTTGTTATACAGGACACCAATCGTGATGTTATTCCATTTGTATACAAGACGCATAAACAGATTTTCATATAAAAACTTCATTATCATGTTATTTCTTCAGGGTAATTTAAGTATTTGATAATAGTATAATATAACATACACATAACATATATGTATGCATTGCATAGTCTTGGTTCTTTGATTAATTAAATAATTGTGAATGTATTGAAGCAATCTAGCAATAACAATAAAACAAGTCTTTTTTAATCACCTTTGTATCAATACTTTCAATAGTAAAGTATTTTGGAGATGTTTAGCTTAATTTTGTAAAATATATTTTGGTCCTTTGGGTAGCTTTTCAACATCTTCAATATAATTTTGGTCCAAGCACTACTGATGAGGAATTGTATTCCGAAACGGCCGTCTAGTGCTGTAAATATAAAACTGGTATAATATGTAATTACATAACATATTATACCAGTCTTAATTTTACAACTCTAGACGGCCATTCCTCATCAGTAATGCTTGGACCAAAATAATGAAACATAAACTTTTATCCAAGATGTTGTAAAGAAACCCACACAGGATCAAAACATATTTTACCAAAATCAGCTAAGGAAATACTTTGCATGAGGGAGCATACCTAAGTTTTTTAAGGAATTTCAAATTTCAACTTGAACAAAACCATGCAGGCGTTTGTGTGGTAAAACGTATTGCTTTAAAACATGCAAACTCCTTTTGTTAATTATCAACTTGGCTCATGTTTTAAAAAAATTCAACAAAGCAATACAGACAACTACAATGTTGTTTTTGACAAACATTCAACAAAAGTATGTGCAACAAAATAAGAGATACAGTAGCTTATCAAGAGAAAAACTTGCAGCTCTTTTATGAATGGAACGTTTTGACAGTACCACGTGATTTACAATCACAACAGCAATACAATCGCCTACATTTTTTGCATACACAGTTTATATAATAGAACGCTCTTGTCAGATCAGGTGCATTTTTCAACTGCAAATATCTTCTATTATAATTGGGTCCCATTCAATGTGTTTAGATTAGCATTTTCTATGAATTTAATAAGCAATATCACCCTTTCATTCAATGTACTAATTGACTTTATAGAGGGTAATAATAGTCAAAGTTATGGTGTTTTCCTTTTTGCTTTGTACACTTCATAAAGGCATGCTAGGAAATACCCTAGAACTCACAATATGCATACATGTAAAGATTGGGTATGAAGGGTCTTCGAAAATAATTGTTCATTTTAATTTTCTTTAATGGAAATTACTATAAATACTTTAATTAGAAATATTGAGAAATAATTACATATTGTTCCAGTTTTAATTTTACAGCCTTTGACGGTCGTTTTGGAATACAATTCCTAATCAGTAGTGCTTGGACCAAAATAATGAAACCAAAACTTTTATCCAAGATGTTGAAAAGAAACCTTACCAAAATGAGCTACGGTGATACTTTGCATTAGGGAGTATACTTTAGTTTTTTTTTAGGAATTTCAAATTTCAAAATTTGAAAGACAAAAGTATAACTTTTACAGAACATTGCAGAAATCCTATGTATTCCATTATTATTTTGAAATATATTCTCTTCATAAAATGTTAAAAAACGTATTTTAGTATTGCCATGTGCAGTTAAATATTTTATCAAAATAATGCATACAAAAATGTTTTAAAAATATATTATTTTCATAAAAATATGACACATAACAGTACTTTAAAATCATAGGTAATACTCACTGGAAGAGGCGTGAACTATGAGTGACACATATAATCAGGTTTTATTACCCGAAGGTGGTTAGAAATTTGGTGTATATTATTAGCTGTGGTTATGGTCTATTAAATAATTTTCAGAACCTTTTGTACTGTTTATAAATACTCTGATATGCATAAAGATGCATTATAACAAACAGAATTTTAAACTGAAAATAAACCGAAAAATATAGATTCAGGTTTTGATGAGTAGAACAAACAAGCCAAATAAACACCCCATTATGTACGTAAAGCACAGTTGCTATTAACCTTTTCAACTATGTAATTACTGCGATAATTGTCTACGGAATTCAAAATGCACGTTTGTTTATACAGCTTTAAATTTATTTACAGGTAACAGGTAAATAACAAAATATTAAATTATATATATGTTTGATGGATGCTCGTGTGTGGATCCAACCTGCTATGGAAATTAGGATGAAAAAGGTTTTCTGGTTTAAAGGATAAAAGGTAAATGGAAAATATTTACATTATATAATATAATGAGTCTAGAGAGATAAATAAAATTATTTAAACCTCTGTAACATTGTCTCCAATATTCTATTTAACATAGTAATAAATTTGTAAACAAATAAACATTCCAAAAATTGAGTTTAAGCACAAAACATACATTTAAAAACACATATGATTGCTTACTTTTAGCGCAAAAATTACCACTTTATTTTATTTAACAATCAAACTATTATATAAAACATTCAGTTTTTCCAGAAAAAGCCTTGTATAGATCAGAAACAAAAAATCAAACCTACGATACCATGCTTTATAACTCAAATACTATTATTGTATCCAAACAAGTTGCATCTGATATTTACTTTTTACTTTTAGCATATTTTTAAATTTATTTTTGTTAATTTAAAGTAATTCGAATTATCAAAAATAATCACAGAGAGTTTATTTCAGTTACCTTTCTACCTAGAACAATTCACACGTGTAAATTGTTCTCGGTTATTCTGCACAGTTACCTGTTGTTGTTACATAATGGCAGTAATGATGTAAGAGTTTGGACTTTGCAATTTTAAAATTTTTAATTATTGAAAAATAATCACACAGTTAGTCATTTCAGTTACCTTCCTATCTAGAACAATTCACACGTGTAAATTATTCACATTCATTCTATGCAGTTAGCTGTTGTTACATAATGACAGTAATGATGTAAGAGTTTGGACTTTACAATTTTAAAACAATTCGAATTATTGAAAATAATTACACAGAGAGTCATTCCAGTTACCTTGCTACCGCGTTTGTTCTGTGTCGTTACCTGATTATTTTGTACGATAATAATGATGTAATAAGCTTACCTTTAAGTATATAATCTACGACTACAGCGTCTTCCTCTTTACATGCTATGGCGTCCAGTGTCAATGAAGTCATTGGGCCATGGGTCATATATTCCGGCATAGTACTTACGCCTTTAATATAAACATTTAAAAATATAAATAAAAACATTTTTATGTAATTTTAAAAACAATATTTACAGATGCAAATTTCTTTTGCAAACATGCTTACCAAAAATTGCAATATAAAATGAGAATTGTGTCGAAAAAGTTGACAAGAGCTACATTTTCTTTTTTAAATTTCCTGTTTTCATCATGATTATCAAAATTGCTATTAATTAAATAATTATGAATATAATTATTTATTTTTCTTTTTAGAACTTGTGTGTCTTACATTGTCATTGCAGACGTCCATGTTAAAAGTCTTCTATATTCAAAATAAAGGTGTTACATGTATATATTGTTTTAACGTAATTCGATATGATCCAAAGTTCTTAAAAAGTTCTTATGGCCTTAAATAATTTCAAAATATTTACTAACCTCTTGGAGATTCGCAGTGAATCCCACGTCGATTGAAATCTACACTGTTACAACCATACGTTTTGTAAATAGTGGCATACGAACACACATGCAATTTTATCCAATGAAATATTCCTTCAATTACACGTCACAATAATTCATAAGGGATTCCCCAGTATCTGTGTTTGAAATCAATTTTCATTATTAAAAGTAGACCGTTAATAGGAGAGGCGGTCCTTTACTCATCAGGTGTAATATCGTTACGCATTGAAGATTTTAAATCACTAAAATGAAGAGCTGATTGAAAGCGTTTGATGGTGTTCTAAAGTTCTTTGTCCAGTCAGTATACATATTAAAGCAGAAATGGTCTTTCATGTATTGTAACTGATACTTCAATAATTAAGATTATGACAAATGTAATTTAAAGCTATATTACTTCTGTCATATATAATTTTATGTTTTTAATTGTCACTATTATAATATTTTACTTTGGTGATATCTTCAATACAATGTAAATATAAGGTGGAATATACACCTTTATATGTAGGTAAATACTACACAGATTAAATAACTGGAGAGTAAAGTGCGTATTGATAAACTTAGTCAAATTAAGCTAACTCAAGTGTAGATCTGTATAACTATCAAAAAGAGAAGACCGTACCTGTTCGCGGGTTTTTCTTAAAATGTTTCTTTTTTCAAAAATAAAAAGCATGCAAGAGTTGCAAGAGTATCACTCAAATTAATTGAGTGTTTCAGTATTTGGACTATTTATAATCTTAGACGTATACCATAATGAAACAGTGGAGTGTGTACCTGTTTGCGGCTTTTCCTGAAATACCTCACTTCAAAATAAAAACAAGATTTTAAAATTGATTGATTATGCATATAGACCCCACACTACATTGCCTGGTTATGGTTTTTTTTCAAATATTTTTTTAATTTTACAAAAAATGCAAGATGTGGTAAATGCTCAAATTCATTGAGTGGTATATGTATTGAATTTTACTAGCTCGTATCAGGTCTTAGTAATACTTAATTGGCTTTAAGATTTGACTGAAATGCTCAAATTAATTAACTATTTTTGGACTAGTTATACACCTACACTAATAGAGAAATCCGTACCTGTTCGCGATTTTCTCAAAATTGCCCCTTTTTCGAATTAAAAAACATGCAAAAGTATTGCCCAAAAGAATTGTGTGTTATATGGGCTATTTTGAGCTTTTAGTGCAATTATCTTTTTTCTGCATTTGAAAATAAAAGATTTGCGCAATTGATTAAATGTTTTTGTCTAGTTTACAGTACGTCTGTTTGAATAAAACATTTTAATTGATTATCACATAATATATATACTATGTTAAAACTTTTACAACAAATTATGGTACCTACTGTCCGTTTACACATTTTCAGTGAAGGCAAAAAAGTTACTATTTTAAGGATTTATAAAATACATAATTGTTACTCGTTATTTTATAAAAATATTATAAATCAAATAATATTAGAGTTTTTAGTTAAATAAAAATATTTAATAGCGTTACTTCCGATGGATCTCTGACCTACTAAATGTTGTCTCATTAAATGTTGCTTAGGCGTTAAAATTTAATCATAAATAGTATTTCTTTTCTTCTGGAGCAACCGCCTCGCTTGTGTAGTGGAAGTTTAAGTGTTTAACTAATTTTGTCAATTTCAAAGTTTTGTTTTTAACTTTACTTTGGGATTTTAATTTGGCCAATGATTTGCATGTTTGTTTTTTATCAAAAACTAAGCGAGGAAAGTAAAATCAAAGTAAAAACTTTGAAACTGGGAAATTTGGTTTAACACATGAGCTTCCATCAGAGAAGTGAGGTCAGATCATCCTCCTGCTTAGTTAGCCACGTTTGTAATTGAAATTGGGAAGAAAAGGAGCATGGTACTATAGAGCGTCAAATATATCCAGGGCTATTTTGGATACAGTGACATCATACTTATCAACAATTTTGTGACTGCATTTCGCTGTATTTTAATTTTAAAGTTGATAAAAAATTTCAATCAATCAAATATACATCTGTCAACAGTCAAACATAGCTGGCAATGAATAAAGCATGTGGTGTTGGAAATACAAATAATATCTAATGGTATGGTTAAATTATTAATGAATTGTAAACTGGTCTTAAAGTACAACTAATGGTTCATAATATTGTGTAACATCATTATATAGTGATTACTCGTAAAACCAAAATAATAAAAAAAAACCCATACTAATTCATGTCCGAATCACAATCCAGAAGCAAAGTATAAAACTTTACAACGGACAAATTAGGTTCGATACGTGAACTCCGGGTGCTCCGGAAGGGTAATCACCTCTTGTTTAGCTAGCTACACACGCCACGTTTGTAATCAAAATTGTGTGAAAGGAACATTTAAGTGCAGGACGTCAACTATATCCTGGACACAGAGGCATCAAACTTATTAACAATACTGTGATAGCAGAGAGTAAAGTCTTTGTAAATAAATCAATAAACAACCAAACAACGGATAACAGTGAATCGTTGTGTCATGAAAAAATGGAAGTAATGGCAACAACTAAACTATATTATTCACTATCTGAATCGGGGAAAACATTAATGCATCTGTAATTTCGTTGAGGTGACTGGTTTGGTGTGTCTATTGCCTGCTTTTTAACAGGTGGATTTTCTTTATCCGTCTTTGAATTTTCTGAACATAAAGTCATATTGAAATTGTTATTAAATAAATTAAAACGTAATCAAACAATGAGCCAATTTTCTTATTTTTTTTTATTTCTAATTTTAAAATATAACATTTGCACTGCCCTTATAGAAAGTTATATTGACCGATACTTAAAGGTTCCAACCAGCTCTTTAAAGTTTGAAGTTACAACTTCATTGATTGTCTATAACGTTATCGTTGTACACAAACATGCATGCCCATGTACAAATCACAAACCAAAAAGACAAGGTAAAAACTTTGAAAATTGACAAATTCAATCAAACACGTGAACTTCAACCAAGGAAGTGAGGATGGGTGCTCCGGTAGATTAATCATCTTTTTTCTAGTTACGCGTAAAATAAACATTAAGAATGAAATGAACACAGAACAATGGGAGGTTAAATGCATCCAGAATAATTTTTGATACAAAGACATCATACATAAAAACAATTGTAATCTTCTGAAGGTATTGATACGCCTATGCTCTAAATATACCCGAGTAAAAATTAGGGGATAACCGTCTTGTAATTTCCGATTTGCAGACGTATATCGGTGGTTATACTATCGCAAATAACGTTTTATTGGCTCCGCTAACGCATCGCCAATAAAACTAATTTGCGACAGTATAACCACCGATATACGTCTGCAAATCAAAAATTACAAGACGGTTATCCCTATTCTAATTCAAAACATACTTGAAAGGATATGGTAAACATTTTTTGAAAACGATACTATAAATAACTCGGGGATTTTCCAAATCCATTTGAACTGGTTGAGTCAGATCACACGAACCATTTACCGCATTAATTGGATTTCTCTGACTTTTAAATCTGATTTTATGAAAAAGTAAAGTGCCTTCCGGATGAGACTTGATCACTTATAGAGACACTATATTGATGACGTCATAATCATTTTACGCAAGAACGTCAACAAAATTTGATGACGTCATTTTCCTAAGACAATGAGGGTGGCATGATCTGATGCAAATATTTGTTTACAAATCGAGTTTTGGCGTGTGAGTAAAAGAATCCTACATCACTAACAGTGTAATATTTTCAATGACAGGAAAATATTCATTCTCGATTGATATATCTCTGTCATAACCTGTGTATGTTTCCATTAATCCATCAAGATGGTTCGGTACCGAATGCGCACGTGCAAGTACCCGAAAAATTTGAAGCAGTATATTGTGGTTTTACTGTCGGAATTTGCGACAGTATATCGGTGGTTATACTGTCGGAAATTTTTGACGTCAGCCAATGAAAACGAGCGTTACATACAGAATGAATTAGAATGTTCAATTTGTTATCATTTCATTTCATATTCGTAATCTAATTGGTAAAATGCATTTTGATCCTGCCAAAGTACTCATTTCAACATCTTAAAAATAAATGGATTTCCACAAGTTTATTCAGAGCACTACTGATGAGGAATTTTATTCCGAGAAACGGCTGTCTAGTGCTGTAAAATGAAATCAGTTTTAATAAACATTATAACCACACAATGATATTAATAACAATACGCTATACGTATCCGTAATGTTTTTTCTGAAAATACTTCTGTATGCAGACCATGATACGATAATGTTTTTAAGGTAAAAAATATGCACAGATTCAGTGATAATTTTAAAACTCTTACATATTTAGACTAATATACCACAAATGTAAATAAATTATGCTTTGAAGTACAATATAGATTTAACGTGTCATATCATTATTATAATGTCAAGAATTCGTAAACTTATTTACATATTTTGATGTAAATGAGATAAACCGATAATCGACTGGGAGTTTTATCAACTTCAAATCGAATTATGAATCAGTTACCTAAATGAAACGGATAAATGTGTTGATAATGTAAGAATTTACATCTCTTTTATTGTGATCTCTTTTATTGCTTTAAGCGGTTGTGTTCCATAATAATATTGAATAACATTGAGAATTATACATTAAATATATATTAAACCTTTAAATTTTGTCAAACATTACTACTTTTGAAGCTGTATGTGACACAAGTGATGAGTTTAAACTTTCTATTTGTCAACTTTCGTTTTCTATGCAGCCAATATACTTGCTTCTCCTGCTTTTTGTGTTTCATAGTTAATAATCTTTAATCAAGGGATTATCAAGTCCCAAAACGTTAAATTCGGCCAAAACAAGTAGTATTAAAGCTAGCTTGTCAGAACGTGTTTAACATAATTTACTGGTTTTTAAAGTTTTTACTCTGCTTTTTGAATTGTGATTTGAACATGGACCGGTATATATGTGATAACTGTATCTTATCTTAACATCCTTTAGTTCAATTAAGTTAGCAGCATTTCTTTAGCTTTGAAAGAGAAGAAAAGGGGTAAATAATTAGAAGCGCTAAAATAGATATAAGTACTTTCTGCCTTATACCTATTTTATTTTATATTTTATTCCTAAACTTCACTTAAATCTATACAAGGAGCGATATAAAGCTAAATATACTACTAAATCATTATTATTAGGATTTATAACACAAATTTTGTAAGTCCCCAAAAATGATGACCTTCAACTTTATACCAGATAAAGGCTATTCTACTATTGGTATTAACTAAATGTGGATTCTAAATGATAATGAACTCTAAAAGGCTTAAGTTATAGTTTGTACGGGATATTTTAATATACCCGCTCACTATGAAGTGTACCTGGAAATGTACAGCAAGTTGTTCTTAGGACCCGAGGATTTGGCGCCAATAGCAACCTATATGTTTCTGCTAAATAGTTTTTGGCATAATAATTGTTTATTCATACATATTTTATTAGTTCGGGTATAATGAAATGTAAGTCTGCCCAGGTGTCCAGCGTGAATTGTGATTCTGAGTGAAACAAAAATAATGGAGATGAGAAACCCTTCTAATTTCCTATTTTACTTATCAAATTACTTCCGGTAAACGGAGAATGTGAAGTTACTTTATATTTGTATAGCAGTTATATAATATATCGAGTTGTTTATGTATGAGTTTCTGAATGTGAATGGTGTAATAATACTTTTTGTAAAATGTATTAAAAATGAAAAAAAAGTCAGGCTAAACTGCATAGGTATAAAGCTTTAAAAAAAAATCGATTACGACATCTATAAACATTTTATGGAAATGAATGATTGTACGCATCAAACAAACAAAGAAGATTGAATAACCTTGAAGTAATTATCTTAGTTAAGAAGTCCGAATAAAACTTATTTCGGAATAAAACAATAATAAATTGATTTGAAGGGATTTACATATTTGGATCTCTACAACTTTGGTCCACTGATAATATATATTTAAGACAGCCGTCTAATGTTGCTGCAAAATTGAAACAGGTTTGATAAAACTTAATTATTTTTCCACATTTTTTGCAAGAGCACTACTGATTTTATTCAGAAACAGCTGTGTAGTAATGCAAAATTTAAAAAAAACAGGTTTATTTATATTCAAACAATAGTAATGATTATTTCTTTCATGAGACAGTTGACCAGATATATATTTTTACATAAAAAACTAAACAGGAACATGGAAATATGGAACGTCAAATATATTCAGGGCAACTCCGGACAAAGAAACATCATATTTATCAACAATAATGTAACAACGGACATAAAATTTCCTGATGGCCCAGGAACGCCCTGTTCTGCACAACCCCGCGCGTCCCTCGTCTGCACAACCCCGCACATCAACAATCCAACTGCAAACAAGCTCTACCATATCGCTTTAATCATGAAACAATACGCTATAAGCAGGAGACGCAGATGCGTCACTGCACAGAAAAAGAAAGTTGAAGATAGAAAAATTGAAATCATCACTACTTCAACACAGCCTAAATACCAGCCCCCGAGGACACCATATTTGAGATTCAAATTCAACATGAAGTAGAATGTGAATCAGCCGTTTTCTCCATCTCATGATCACGTTGATATTTAATGACATTGACATAATCTCCAAACCTATGACCACCAAGGGTTGTTATCTATATATCTGCATGTAGAGCCGTAAAACACGGCAACAGTACTCTTTTCACATCTAACAAGGATCTGGGCACATTCTGTTCCATACGAATAAAGGAACCAATCGGCAAGCAAATATGCACAGCTTTTGTCCACTAGCACATTGGTGTTTGTTGAAAATAATTTAACCAAATACAATAAGCTGTCTATCAAATTTCTTAACATCCGACGACATCTTTAATATACTAGCACCACCACGTGGAATCCGCATGGTACCAGACAAAGCAATCAGAATCCTTTTTCGGCACTAGATATCTGTACCTTGGGTTACCGTTTTGGTAAAAAACAAACACGTGAAAAATTTGTTTAAGACATTCGTTGAATTTAGAATTAGAGAAAGTAGTGTTAAGTGTTAAAAATCAAAAGCTTTTTATTACCTTTAACAAGAGATGAAGTATTAGACTTTCTATACTTTTGTCTAAATTTGCTGCTAGTTAAAATTTGAAATTATTAAAAAACTATGGTATATTTCCTCATGCAAAGTATTTCCTTAGATACATTTGGTAAAAATATAGTTTGGTCCTTAGGGTATCTTTTCAACATCTTGACAACAACCGTATAGTGCTGTAAAATTAAAACTGGCATGATATGTAATATTATAATTAGTCCATGACATAATATGTTTTCTTACTATATTTTGTTACGTGTGATGATTTGTTGTTCATAATTAAGTAGAACAAAGGTTAGGTTTTTTATGAACCCCTGGTTGTTAAGCTCGAATGATTAGGGACCTTCAATTGACTTTAATTAAGTATCCGTCCAAATCCGGGAGTTTTATAACCAGTAACACAAATATATGCTAGTCTTGCCTTGTATTACCCTCTTTGTCATTAAATTATGTTTTTGGGGTTACGCTGTTACCAAGTATATTTTTTAGTTGTAGATATCTCATTGCTTGGTCTTTTTACAAACTGTTAAGATGTTATAGGGTTTTAATTCCAGTTGGGTATTTTACTCATCATGCAGTTCGGTGTTTATATAACAATACATTCCAAAACGTTCGTTTATAATTAATTACATGTATATACATATCATCGACTGATGCACATTCCAAGATACAAGTAAAACCTGTTTCCTTGTATCACTTCGTTTTTTAGAAATGCTTATAAAATCACACTTAATAACACTATTATTAACAGACATTATGTTATTGTCCATCAATCAAAATCACATAATTTTCATTTAAATGTCCCTATTAATATAGTTTAATATCATCCATGTTAAACATGTGCGGTTTTATGCTCCAAATACTTCTACACGATCAAATCATAACATTTACATTGTTATATTAATAACGATCCAACCCATTAATATAAATTATTATACTAGTATATCATGTGTGTATATTTATCTTTATGTTGAAAATGAATTTGGTGATTTTTATAAAGAAAACTCCTGATTTCCAACCGACTGTTTAATAAACGAAATATGATTGTCAGATAAACATTGTAATTAAAATCCCGTTTCTTGAATTGAGAAATTCCTAAAACACTAAGCTATGCTTAGATGGGTTTGGTAAAATATAAATAATGTAGTCCTTCTATTTTTCTCATTTCCTGCTTCATATTTAGACGTGTACCTGAATTATGACCCCCACGAAAGGCTACATTTCAAACGTTATGACAAAAGGTGATGACTTCAATTTTTCTATTGTCAACTTTCCTTTTTTAGGCAGCAATATATCTGCTTCTCCTGCTAATGGTGTATTTGTTTCCCAATTAATACGCTATGGTAGAGTTTGTTCCCACTACGGGGACTTTGTACAACGAAGTAGGCTGCTTGCAAATAAATTGTTGACTCAGGAATATTGCAAGCCTAGGCTCCTCAAGGCCCTCAAAAAGTTTTATGGCCGTCATCACAGTATTGTTTGATGTCTCTGTGTTCATGGTTGCCCTGGATATATTTGACGTCCCATAGTTCCATTTTCCTTTCAAACAATTTTGATAACAAACGTGGCGAGTGTAGCTAGCTAAACAGGAGGTGCTTACCCTTCCGGAGCACCCGGCCTCACTTTCCTGGTGGAAGTTCACGTGTCAGTGCCGAATATTTTATTTGCTTCTGGATTGTGATTCGAATATGGATTAGTGTGTTTGTTTTTGTTCATTATTTATATTATTACGACATACACACTTTTGGTCCGAGCACTACTAATGAGGAATTTTATTCCGAAGCGCCGTGTAGTGCTGCAAAATTAAAACTGGTTTAGTAATAATTGATAAGATATAAATGTAGGTATCCTTTATTTTTATATTAGTAATCGTGTTTTATGACGTGTGATTTTGATGATCAAGATCAAGATGGCGATGGATAGGCCATGTGCTACGAAAGCCAATTAGTAATATCACTAGAGTTGCTCTCAAGTGGTCGCCTGAAGGAAAAAGGCAGACCGAAAAACACCTGGAGGAGGACTGTGGAGAAAGAAATGAAAGAACATCAACTTACTTGGGAAGAACTAGAGAAAAAATGGTACAAGACAGAGACCAGTAGAAAACTCTAGTCCTTGCCCTTTGTGGCCCCGGGCGTAACAAGGACTAGGTAGGTGGGATCTTGGTGATTGCGCTGCTGAGACCGTCAGTGTTTGAGTGGTCGTAGAGGCTGACTTATGGATCACTCAGTCTCTCAACGCTTAAGGCTCAAATTCTATTAGGTCAATCCTTAAATTGAGAAAGCTTGTCAGTTAGCAAGCATGTGCTGATGACAAGTGGTTTTCTCTGGACACTTTGTTTCCTCTCCAATCGAAAAACAGTTTGTCTCGATTTCAATAAAACTCCTTGACAACGGTTGAAAAAAGGTTAATTACTCCACGCCATCGTTTAACATTTTTTAAAATTCAAATTCAGATTTTTAGACAGTTACAAGCAGACATTATGTGCTATGTTAATCGTAGGATCTTTGATTTAAACGTTCCTTTGAGAGTTGTAATGGTGTCATATACAATTTAAGAAAAATATCATTATTTACATTCGTAAATGGTATATCATATACCCTTTTAATGTACAGTGAAATCTGTATATAAAGGCCACCCAGGAGAACCAGTAAAAGTGGCTTTTATGGGCATGTGGCAATTATATACAGGTTCAAATAATATGAATAAAGATCAATTTGGATAAAATTCTACTGGCCTTGTTAAACAGGCGGCTCTTATATAGAGGTGGCTTTTAAAACAGGTTGTGTTTAATGATATAATTACATAAAATGGTATAGCAATGGAATAAAGAAAGTTAAAGCTGAATAACGCTTTCTATCTATTGCAAATTACATATTATACCAGTTTTTATTTTACAGCACTAGACGACCATTTCGGAATACAATTCCTCATCAAGAGTGCTTGGACCAATCTTATGAAACCAAAATTTCAAGATGTTGAAAGGGTACCCAAAGAACCAAAATACATTTTACCAAATTAAGCTAAGGATATGCTTTCTATGAGGGAGTTAACCTTAGTTTTTGAGGAATTTAAAATACAGCTTTGTTGCAGCTTGTTATTTGTAAAATGTACATTTATTAATTCAAAACAATGTGTTATTGATACAATACGTAAAATTCCGCCTCTCCAATAAATTTAAAAAACTAGAGCAATGTGAGATAAACTTAGTCAATATGAAAAAACTCTGATCCGACGAGTTTAAAACTGACCCAATATGAGCACGTGTGGCGTTGAAAATGTTGAAAATGGCTGACAATAAAACTATTTCTACGTTACAAATTTATGTTGAAAATTGGAATTACAATTATAGAAGCCCATTAAATACCGTAGGCTTCACATTTTCACACTGCTCTTGTCTTTTAAACGGTTCTTTATATGTCTATGACATACCAACATCGATGCCCAGATATAATGCCACAAATGTCAGTCAAGTGTGTGTTAACTATTTACGGCTAATGTTTGAAATATGAATTAATAAAATCATCATTAATCAGTTATTTTCTTATTGACCCAGTTATTTGCTATAGCGTGTCTTATGTGTCCTTGGCCTTTGGTCTTCTGCCTCGCCTCGGGCTAGTATGTCACACCCAGGCCAAAAACCGGGTCAAAAAGTCAGTTACAAGTAGACATGTCCTTATGTTATACATAGGATCTTTGATTCAAACGTTCCTTCGAGAGTTATAATGGTGCCATATAGTATTTAAGAAAAATATAATCAAATACATTCATTAATGGTATACAATATACCCTTTTAATGTATTTAATGATAGAATTAAATAAAATTGTATATAGCAATGGAATAAAGAAAGATAAAGCTGAATTATGCCTTCTATCTATTACAAATTACATATTATACCAGTTTTTATTTTACAGCAATAGACGGCCGTTTCGGGATACAATTCCTCATCAGTAGTGCTTGTACCAAAATTATGAAACCATAATCAATTTAAAGATGTTGAAGGGATACCCAAATTTACCAAATTAAGCTAAGGAAATGCTTTGCATGAGGGACTTTACCTTATTTTTTGGAGAATTTAAAATACAGCTTTGTTGCAGCTTTTTATTTGTAAAATGCGTAATTATCAATTCAAAACATATGTTATTGATACAACACGTAAAATCTGCCTCTCCAATAAATTTTATTAAAAAAACTCAAGTAATGTGAGATAAACTTGGTCAATATAAAAAACCTCTGACCCATTGGAGAAATATTTAAGCCAATACGATCACGTGCGATTTTGAAGAATTTTTCATAAAACAAAATGGTTTCGAAAAATCCAATAGAGGACAGTACAAATTAAAACTATTTCTTAGTTGCTTATTTTATCAGTAAACTTTGGTTTTATAAGAAACATATAGAATTATTTTAAAAGAAGTCCACAAAATACCGTAAGCTACAAATTCTCACACTTAATGCTCTTTTCTTGCCATCGTTTCTTTGACGTCAATCAGACGTTAACATTTCCGTCCACAGGAACAATGGAGCGGATGTCAGACAAATATGCTTAAATTATTTACGGTTAATGTTTCAAATATTAATTTATAAAATCATCATTAATCAGTTTTTTTTCTAATTGACCCAGTTATTTGCCACAACTTGTCGTGGCCTCCTGCCTTGGGCCAATATGACACACCTATGCCAAATAACTGGGTCAAAATGAAAATAACCGATTTAAAGATATTGTGTAAGCATTGTAAAAGTTACATATTTTTGAATATACACAATCATTTCCAAAGGATAACCAAACGAAACATAAAAAATGAAAAGCTACAAACAAAAATATCGTAGTCCTAAAAAATAATACATAGATTCAAAGGACAACTTGTATCAGTTTATTCGCTATCCCTTTTTTCTTTAATTTACAATTTTATTTATTCATGATGTTCTTATTCATTACATCTTACGTGGCAGTTACGTTTATGTCTAGATCTAATTATACTTTTGATGGATCCAAAATTTTGTAAAATATACAAATTTACAAATGATAAATGTATTTTATATAAGACATTAATCTACTCTGAATGTTCAACACATATTTTATCAACCTTTTGATTTGCTATTTAGTATGATATTTTTGCATATTCAAATCACATGCTGCTGTAACAAATATTCGTGTTTCGTTTTAAATTTTTTTCAGTTTTATCTTTGCTGCCATTAGGATTTGATTTCTAGATCTTATAGGTATCAAACCATTATTATAATGCGGGTTTTGAATTTCAATTAAAGTAAAAAACAAAAACCTACTCATCCGTGTCCAAAATACAACCCCAAAGCAAATAAAAAACTTGTATCTGGCAAATTGAGTTAAACATGTGAATTTCCACCGGAAAAGCGAGGCCGGGTGCTCTGGAAAAGTAAGAACCGGGATATGGTTAAGTATGATGGCTCTGTATCAAAAATTACCCTGGATATATTTGACATGCCATTGTTCCACGTTCCTTTGAGGCCAGACGTGGTGGGTGTAGCCAGCTAGACAGAAGGTGCCTACGTCAAAACAACCTACGTTCTGTATTTAATTTAAATGAAATTATTTTTTTTTCATTTTAATATCGAAGTATGAAAGAACTGGACATTTTGCACACTGACTATTTCGCGTAGAAAATTAGGTTGGCTGTCAAATCCTTCTTACTTCCAAAACAAAATTTTAAAAAACTAATTTCATTTCTTATTCAATTTATATAAATATCAAACAACAAATCAAAAATTTAAACAACAATATTATCGTAGGAAGCAACATCGCTTAATACTCTGTGCGTCGTCCATAATAAGATGACGTCACTGAAGCCAATTCATTCATGCAAATACATGTATAATAATAAAAAAAACCGACCAATAAAAATGCATGAAACAAAGAACTGAATTACATACTTTAAATATTAATTTACACGTACAGAAATTCGTTTGATATCGTTTTATTTAAAAAAAAAACGTCAAACATCTAAATAAATTTTTTCCATACTTTTTCAGCGTCTTTCGAACTACCTGCACAAACTGCATTATATAAAGTACAGACCTGTAGAAAGTTTAGCACTGAGCTAACGAAAAGGAGTCGAAGTCATGTGGCAGAGATATCTGAGATAGCCAGTACCCGGGATAGGATTTCCTTTTGTATCCCCTAGATCTAAACAATAAATTCTATGTAAAATTTATGAAAAATATATTTCACAGAAATGTCTTTGGCTTAATTCTGTCATATTTAGCTTTTTTTCAATCACAATTAAAACTTTAGTGGAGGGTATAAATGGAAGTCCTTCCCCATCCGATAAGCTATCAAAAAGCTGTCAAGATCTAACTTACGAGGAGCCGTGATTAGGTTCCGATTCGGCACTAATTTGTTAACTTAATGTTAAACTTTTGACAGTCCTGTACTATAAGTGTTAAACATATCTCTATGTGTCATTATACAGTACAGGTAACATTGAGCTAACGGATTAGTGGCAACTTGGCGGCTCCTCTCAGTCACTCGTTTGTTATCAGCATTTTCTAGCATATGCTATATCTCTCGGTGGGTTTTCGGCCATTAGCTATCAATTTGTCTGTCACTCGACACCCAAGCTTTGACTCTTTTTCGTTAGCTCAATGTTAAACTTTCGACAGGTCTGTTATGTATTAATATACAATGCATCTCTAGGATATACGTGTGGAATACCACGAGACACATGGTTTTTCATGGTCATTTACATATAAATATTATGTATACATGCATTTCACGCTTTCATATAAAAGTACATGTGTTTCTTATTACATATGCATGCAAAATTATTATAACCTATTTCCGCGGAAGTCTTTTTTCGCCATCAATCTCAAATATCTGCTACCAGCACAATACACAAGCAAAATTTCTGCACCTCTGTCTATAGCTGGCGACGTCGTGATATAAATGAAATGTTCTTGACTGGGACGTTTAACACCATTACTTAACTCAACTCAAGTATCTATTGATACTTTGTCAAAATTGTCCATTCCCATTTTTAGGATTTTACACAAGATAAAAGGGGGGATGTAAAATTCGAAGTTCCGGCCGACCGTCCTTTCATCCTTCCACTCATCCATCTGTTGCAAAGCATGTTTTGCTTAAGGGTATGATTAGGCATGCTAGGGTAAGCGTACGGGCTCCAGTTTCACAACCCCTCATTGCATAAGATTTTTTCTGAAATTGAAATATGTAACATTGAAATCCTTATAAATTTGTTATTTTTAAAGATTTTTCAGGATTTTAAGGTGTCATTTTGAATATCATTTCAAACTTGGCATCTCTAAATTGATGGCTTCATAAATCTTTATTTGTAGTCTTAAAAATATTGAAAAATTTACAAAATTTGGGAAAATCCTAGTTAAGAAATGATTGTGAATTTTAGCGCATGTTACTTACAATGAAATAAATAACTAAATAATTTTTTTAAATGAATAAATACATGTAAATAAATAAATTCCTAGTTAAAAAATGATCGTGAAACTTAGAACAGGTTACTTAAAATGAAATAAACAAACAAATAAATAAAAAATGAATAGATACATGTAGATAAATAAAAACCCAGTAAAGAAATGATCGTGAAACTGAGGACAGGATACTAAAAATGAAATAAATACACGACTAAATAGAATTTTAAAAGAAGAGGTAAGACTGATTACGTTTTGTTTATATTTGCTGTACTAGTTCAGTGTTAAGTATGACACAGCTCTGTCTATTCTGGCCAGACATTGACTCATCAACAAAGTGAAATTTAATAATAATAAAAAACTACATGTTCCAAATTTGAATTTTGTTGTTTTGTATTTTTGTAGTGTTATCTTTAGAACTGTGAAGATAGTCGATCATTCACATGAATGACCGAATGAGTCGTCATAGATAAATGTAAAGAATTTTAAACCAACACAACAAAAAGAATTACGGAACAAAGAAAAAGACGGGATAAAAATCTTGTTTTAAATATATCCGTATACTAGCGTATGTCGTGTTAAGAGCTATCATCTCTATCGATATCTACTTTCTAATTTCTGAAAGTGAAACCCTGGCGCCGAGAAAAGTGGAAGAAAACAAATAATTCCCATTACATGTTCCTTAATTGTTAGATGACGTAAAATGTATAGGGAAACAGACACCGTAATTTCTGTAGATCAATTTCAACATTTTTAATTTGTGAAAAGAAAAACTCAATTTTAACAAACTTCGATCCGCAATAAAGCTGAAAAATATTATTTACCGAACAATTGTTATGAGAAGTTAGACTCATCTATTTCTTCGCTCTTTGATCTTTTTAATTCATTTTTTTTAAGTTTGAACAAGTCCTGTTGTAATTACGGCTACAAAATGTTAATCTATTGTTAGTATCCAGCTAATCTTATCACTTCTCAGTACTATACAGTACAGACCTGTCGAAAGTTTAACACTAAGATAACCAACTAGTGCCGAATCGTCATCTCATATGGTCCCCTTGTTAGATATACGGTTAAACCTGTCCGATATAACCGCCATACAAGGGAACCAATAAAAGCTGCCATTGTAAGTAGGTATTTTTTATATACAGATTAAAATAACATGAATAAGGAACTATTGAGACAATTTTAATTGTCTTTAGCAGTTGGTTGTTATTATAGAGATGGCATTTAAAACAGGTTCGACTGTAACATGAATAAAGAGCTATTGGGACAATTTTAATTGTCTTTAGAAGCAGGTGGTTGTTATATAGAGGTGGTCTTTAAGACAGATGAATATGAATAAAGAACAATTGGGACAATTTTAACTGACATTTAGAAGCAGGTGGCTGTTATATAGAGGTGACCTTTAAGACAGGTTCGACTGTGTATACTGACAACTGCTATCTATCTTTTATCTGTCACTACCTATCCATACATGTTTTGTAAGGCTCAATGTTAAACTTTCGACAGGACTGTTATGTAGTTAAGACTGTAACATAATGACAGTACAGACCTGTCGAAAGTTTAACATTGAGGTTACAAATGGAAGTCGAATCTCGACTGGTTAGTGGTTAAAAATATGTATTGCTAGAGACAGAAACATGCAAAGATAGAGGCCGAAAAGATTTCGAGATATTGGAAACAAGTAAAAGAAATCTAGAGGAGCTGAATATTGGGCACCAATTCGTTAGCTTAGTGTTAAACTTTCGACAAGACTATACTGTACAATGCTACTTAAAACTGATATATAAAATGACACTTGATGTTCATAAGTAGACGCTACTCATCATTTTATTGTGATCTTTAAAAGATATTCACGGACTATTAAAGAGATTTTTATCTTTTTAATCTTTTGTCTTTTTAAAATTTATTTTATTTCAATGGAGCTGTTACGGGAAGGGAATTTTGAATTGAATTTCAATAGTTCTAGATGTAATACCAATTGAACAAATTTTAACATCAAGAATAGATTTATTTTCAATTTGATAACAGATAAATAAATTGAATTTACAAGTGATAGTTATGTACAGTATAGCAGTTCATTTGAAATTTATTCTGAAACACGTTAATTTAATAGTCGTATGATGTGTACGTATCCAAAATTACCCTGGATGTATTTGACGTTCAACAGTTTCATGTCCCTTTTATTCTGACGTTCAACAGTTCCATGTCCCTTTTATTCTGACGTTCAACAGTTCCATGTCCCTTTTATTCTGACGTTTAACAGTTCCATGTCCCTTTTATTTTGACGTTTAACAGTTCCATGTCCCTTTTATTCTGACGTTCAACAGTTCCATGTCCCTTTTATTCTGACGTTCAACAGTTCCATGTCCCTTTTATTCTGACGTTCAACAGTTCCATGTCCCTTTTATTTTCAATTTTGATTATTCGCGTGACCGGTGTAGCTAGATAAACGGGAGTTACATACCCTTCCGGAGCACCTGACCTCATTTCCTGTTTAATATGTTTAACATAATTTGCCAGTTTATAGTTTTACTTTGCTTGATTGTGATCTGGACAATGACTGGTATGTTTGTTTGTTCGTTTTTTCGTCTTACTTGCAAACATTTTAGTAAAAGCATACTGACATAATACGACCTACTTTTTTGTGGAAATTACGAGGTACCATCAAATAAAAGATTGATCTGAAAGTTGAAAAATAATCATTGTTTGACTCGATAAGTTGCAATAGTGCTTCAAAACAAACATCTAAATCTAAATAATATTTCGGTCCAATTTGCAGGCTTTAGTCGCTACCGACTGGATGAATTGAGGTATTCAGTACAGGCCTGTCGAAAGTTTAACACAGAGCTTACAAAAGTTCGTCTGCCGAGCACCTAAGATATGTATTCACCGAAACGCTGCAGAGCCTACGCTAACGAATGGCCGAGATGAGCTGCCAATTTAGCACAAATTCGTTAGCTTAGTGTAAAAATATTGACATAAAAAAAAAAATATTGACACGCCTGTACTGTATATACATATAAGGCTTATCAGAAATCATTGGTATGATTCTTGAACAACAAGCAAATCCTAACGGTTTTTTTATTTGAACACAAACAATGTCTTATAAGTCTATTTGTACTCTTGGTATCCCCGGATAAAACTAAAGTACAGACTAGTCAAAAGCTTGACACTTAGCTAACGAATTAGTGCCAGGCAAAGGTACTGTTCACAAACCTCAGCAATGATGGCGGGTCAACGAAGCGTTCCCTGTTAACAAATAACGTAAGGTTGACGTCAGCGCCAAAAAATGTACAGTTTCAAATTGTTGATATCAACCTTGCGTAAATTACTTGTTAACAGTGAACGTTTCGGTCACCCACCATCATTGCTGAGGAAAACAAAATTGAACATCCGTGGGGAAAACATTTTCTGCTGCTGTAGGATAATGGAGCCGAATCTGTTTAATTTATTGTGATTTCCTGAAACGACTCGACGCATGCGCAAATGAGTTGATAATACATGGAATTTTTCATACTTTTATGTGAAAATTAGGCGTATTTCACTGTCACGACTAGCGTGATGAGCACAATAATCATTTTACCGAAATAGTCAATTTATTTCAGATTTAGTTGAATCAAGTGTGTTGCTATAAGATACAAACATAAAGGAGGTAGCGACAATAAGTCTGTAACGTTTCTTAAATGGCAAAAGGCACATTTCAGCGGAGAAAATAAAATAAAATAAAATAAAAACCGTTGTTTACCAAGTCTAAAATCGGGTTCATTACTTGATAACCTCGAAAAAAAGAAAGAAAATTCTTAAATATCACCAATATGGTTTAAATCAAAAATCGCTTCAAACAGGAAATAATGTCAAAATAATGTTTTAGTTTTTTTTAACGCTCGCGTTTTTCTTTCTTTCAGCATTGTCAATAATTTCGATAATAGATGCGTAAAATATGTTGATATAAAGATAAAGATTTTAATTTCAGACACAGGGGTAATAAAAACAGGATTTATTTATTTTTATTAATAACTTAAAATATTCATTTATCTTAATTTTATTGCCCTTTTCATAAATTAATAATTTTACATGCATAGGAATGTTATACCATTTTTAAAAAGGAAAACAGTTCAAGTGTTGCATTTCACGATACAAATTAAAATTGATTTAATATTTTCACGCTTGATAATTTTTACAGCTGATAAATCAACGTTGCATCAATGTCTGAAATCATTTTATAATATTTAAAAATACTCTGCTATTTTTTCAAGCAATGATCATTTGTGAAATTAAATTCAATTCGGTTTTTTTTTTTTTTTTTTTTTTTTTTTTTGCATTTTATTTCAGAGAATTCATATAAATTCTCGGTTGTATTACATTGTAAAGCTAGATAACATCTTCATTCTTCTTAAACCAAAGCACGTAATTTTTTAATTATGCAAAGTAGATTTCTGTGTTTTAAAAAAGTCGGATACTTAATTTGTATATAAATTACGGACTTCATAGATCAAAGCTACAGCACAGACCTGTCGAAAGTTTAACACCGAGCTAAAGAAAAGGAATCGAAGCTTGACTGCCGAGTTGCCAACCTACAATTAGGTATTGACCAAAATCTGTTGAGAGATAAAATAGATAGCAGTTGTCGAAACCCAGCGAGATATACCTAATGAAGTGTTAAGATGGGCTATTCATTAGCTTAGTGTCAAACTTTCGACAGGCCTATACCATACTTCAAATAAATATAAAGTCATATATGAAGACATAAAATATATTACACAGTACAAACCTGTCGAAAGTTTAACACTGAGCTACTAAACAGGAGCTGAAACTCGGCAGTCGAGTGGCCGATATATGGAGACTTAGTTACCGAAAACAGCTGTCGATAGATAGATAGCAGCTGCCGAGAGATAGATGGCAGCTGTCGAGAAATAGATGGCAGCTGTCGAGAGATAGATAGCAGCTGTCGAGAGATAGATAACCGAGAGATAGACGGCAGCTGTCGAGAGATAGATAGCAGGTACCGAGAGATAGATAGCAGCTGTCGAGAGATATATAGCAGCTGTCGAGAGATATATAGCAGCTGTCGAGAGATATATAGCAGCTGTCGAGAGATAGATAACAGCTGTCGAGAGATATATAGCAGCTGTCGAGAGATATATAGCAGCTGTCGAGAGATATATAGCAGCTGTCGAGAGATAGATAACAGCTGTCGAGAGATATAGCAGCTGTCGAGAGATATATAGCAGCTTTCGAGAGATATATAGCAGCTGTCGAGAGATATATAGCAGCTGTCGAGAGATAGATAACAGCTGTCGAGAGATATATAGCAGCTGTCGAGAGATAGATAACAGCTGTCGAGAGATATATAGCAGCTGTCGAGAGATATATAGCAGCTGTCGAGAGATATATAGCAGCTGTCGAGAGATAGATAACAGCTGTCGAGAGATAGATAACAGCTGTCGAGAGATAGATAACAGCTGTCGAGAGATATAGCAGCTGTCGAGAGATATATAGCAGCTGTCGAGAGATATATAGCAGCTGTCGAGAGATATATAGCAGCTGTCGAGAGATAGATAACAGCTGTCGAGAGATATATGCAGCTGTCGAGAGATATATAGCAGCTGTCGAGAGATATATAGCAGCTGTCGAGAGATATATAGCAGCTGTCGAGAGATATATAGCAGCTGTCGAGAGATATATAGCAGCTGTCGAGAGATATAGCAGCTGTCGAGAGATAGATAACAGCTGTCGAGAGATATATAGCAGCTGTCGAGAGATAGATAGCAGCTGTCGAGAGATAGATAGCAGCTGTCGAGAGATATATAGCAGCTGTCGAGAGATATATAGCAGCTGTCGAGAGATAGATAACACCTGCCGAAAGAAAGATGGCAGCTTCCGAGAGATAGATGACAGCTGCCGAGAGATAGATGACAGCTGCCGAAAGAAAGATGGCAGCTTCCGAGAGATAGATAACACCTGCCGAAAGAAAGATGGCAGCTTCCGAGAGATAGATGACAGCTGCCGAGAGATACCTAACGAGGAGACAATATGAGTTGTCGATTAGACACAAATTCGTTAGCTTAGTGTTAAACTTTCGATAGGTCTGTACTCAATGTTTCTGAACTATTTCTCTTTTTAGTTCCTCGGAATTCGTAATAAGGAAACAGGGGCGTCCTCATATACATGGTAGTCACGTAAATGGACACACATATTTTGTTATTTTGTTTTATTTTAACTCAAATGTTTTCTATTGATGAATAAATTGCATTATTTCTACAATGACCGAAATGGCGCCATTATACAGTTTTTGCAGCATGTCTCAAGGTTGTCTACACTCTACGATGTTGTGGCGTTGTTGCCAAGCATTTGGCTATTACATGACGTTTCTTACTATACCTTTCACTTCATTTGCAAGCTGTTACAGCGTTTTGTGGTTACTTTAGAGAGGATTGGTTTTAAAATCAATATTCTCCATATGTCGTGTATTCATCATCTCCTTTTTGTTCTTGTGCTTTGCTGGCTGTGTTGTCTGTTTGTAATAGTCCTAAATTGTTATTGCTTGCCCTGGTGTGTTATTGCAATTTGATTGTAGTATAATGTTGATCTGGCATGCATGTTGTTGCTTGTTCTGGTTTTTTGGTTGTTGTATTGGTGTATTGTTGATTGCCTAGGCGCGTCAATGATTGTTCTGGTGTGTTATTGGTTGTGGTACTGTGTTGTTTTGGCATGTTGTTGCCTGTTCTGGCTTTCTGGTTGTTGTTCTGGCGTGTTATTGGTTGAAGTACCGTGTTGTTTTGGCATGATGTTGCCTGATCTGGCTTTTTTGGTTGCTGCACTGGTATGTTAATGAATGTTGTTGGGTGTGCACAGCTAAATACCAACACCGAGTGCAACTTTAATTGGTATACATGTATATGACAGTACAGTTAACTTGAAATAAGGAACTTTGCAATTCATTTCTCAGCTGCAACTGAGGAATAGGAGGTGCATATACACCCAGTACAACTTAAGGCAACTGGAACTGAAGAACAGAACATAGCAGTGTAACAGTACTACAAAAGGTGACTTGTACTATCGAACAGGGCCGTGCTGATTGTAATAACTAAAGTAAACCAATTTTTACTGTTTTTCACGTTTTTGTGGTCTTACCACAATTTTATTTTTACATCATTACTGCGCTACTAATTTCAATCATGGTATTTCTTAATTATCTTCTGGTCTATTCTTTAACTAATATGTCAAAAATGATGTACAGTGATAAAATTACTGTGGATTTCTACTTCAATTAAATTAAATAAAAAAGAGTTATTTTTTTAAATGTTGAGAAAACTTGAAAAGGAAATAAAATCAAAAGGGGATATTTAAGAAGCAATAGCTTTTACAACTAAATATTTACGAGCATTTTCTTTCGATATTTGGATGATTGAATGGACAATCATAAATTACGTTAACGGCGAAAATTTCCAGACATAATGTATATTTAATGATACTAACATCTGTGATGGAATTTAAATAAGTTATTCCAAAATTTCATGATTCATCACAAAAATATAAGATTAAGATTTAAACCTAATGCATCACAATAATCGTTCTATCATCATTGGTGAGATGCTTACACTATTGAAATTCAGTATTTTTTAAAAGTTTAGGTTTTGGTAATTTTCCATAAAATTAATTTGCCACGATTGCTCATTTAAATAGTCATGCTAGAAATGACTCATAATAGATACCTGGTCGCGAATGAATGTCGAGATTTTTTTTTAAATAAGGAATTTCTAAGAAGAAAATATGTAGGACCAGAACCAAAGCTTTAAGCATGAGACAGGTGTATATAATTCCTCACTAAAAAATCTTTGGTGCATATAAGTTATTTTCATGGCTGATGACCCAGTTCTAGACTTGATGGATGTTTAAGACATAATTATGACCGTCATCATAGTATTGTTGATAAGTATGATGTCTCTGTGTTCAGAATTTATCTTCGTATATTTGACGTCCCATAGTTCCATGGTCCTTTCATTCAATTTTGATTACAAACAGAAGCTTACCCTTCCGGAGCACCCGGCCTGACTTCCCTGGTGGAAGTTCACCTGTCAGTCAAAGTTTTTACTTTGCTCCTGGATTGTGATTTGGACATAGATTAGTATGTTTGTTTTTTATTATGCATGTCCTGAAGTTTTCTTTACACTTTCCCTATCCAAAATGGAGGATAAAGTCAGTAGGCAATAACTTTGTCTTATTCAATGTCAGAAATATACTATTGTGTAAATTTGCTGCTAGTTAAAATCTGAAACTTCTCAAAAACTAAGGTATACTGCCTGATGGAAAGTATTTCCTTACTTAAATATGGTTAAATTATTTTGATCTTTTAGATATTTTTTTCATCTTCATTGGTTTTACAATTTAGGTCCATGCACTTCTGATGAGGAGTTCTATTCAGAAACGGGCGTCTTGTGCTGTAAAATTAAATCTGGTATAGTATATAATTATAAATATGCAATTAGCTAAGCATTATCGTCTATTAGCAACAACCGAGGACGTTGTGTGTAAGAAATCCTCTGTACTTGTTGAATCTCTGCAAACTGTATCATCATACATGCAGGTGCTTCGTTAAAGATTTTGCGACGACTGACATAGGTAACACAAAAGTTTATTGAAAACTGTTTTAAATTTAAACATGGTAGTTAGACAAATATTCGTTTGTAATATATTGAATACATTATATGACACATAAGAAGTATCCATTTTCTGATTACGTATTATACCAGTTTTAATTTTACAGCACTAGACGGTGGTTTCGGAATACAATTCCTCATCAGTAGTGCTTGGACCAAAATTATAAAACCAAAACTTTTTCCCAAGATGTTGAAAAGAAACCAAAAGGACCACAATCAGTTAAAAATACTTTGATATCAGATAAGCACATCTTGTTTAGCTAGCTATACCTGCCACTGGTGAAATTAAGATCAAAAATGAAAGGAACATGAAATTATGTCATGTCAAATATATGCAGTATAATTTTAAATACAGAGACATCATTATACTTGTCAACAATATTGTAATGACAGAATGTCGCAGAATATTACCATTAACTCCTCTCTCACGCTGTATCTTCAGACTTTCTTTAATACATGGCGGCTGTATGAATTATCACTAAACCTGTTTTAAGTTTGCAATACTAGACAACCGTTTCCAATTCCTTTAAACATTTAAGCATAGGTCTAGGTGTTTAAGGAGGAATTTTAAAAATTACAAAGCAGGTGATTTTGATTAACAATGTTGAAAAGAGAGAGAGAGAGAGAGAGTTTCCGTCTTGTGAGTTTTTCGTTAGTCTAGACTCTTGTACAGGTACGACTTGATTGATTTACCTGTATTTACCTGTATTTTTACATAAGTAAATTGCTTTAGTAACTGATCCAATAGTAACAAGTGTTGTTGAGTAGACAAGATTTGTGTACTTAATCAGTTAAAATTTCATCAACATTTCCCTTCGTGCTGTCTCAAACAAAAGATACAAAGTTAAAGAAAATCTAAGCACTATCCGTCATCGTACAAATATATTTAACAACCATACATCAATCTAAAATCTAAATGAATAAAAAACAAACATACCAATCCATGTCCAAATCAAAAACCCCAAAGCAAAGTAAAAACTAAAATCTAAAATGAAATATGATATTCAATTAAGCGTATTTATTTATTTACACAAGATTTTCACAATATCATATTTAAATTTTAAACACTAAAATTTCTTCTCAACTTGTCTAATAATTTTATTAAGATTTCCGGATTGTAAAAAATTAAAAAAAAGATCTTAAGTTGTGAACTAGGGTCTATTAAAATTTTGTAAGTTCTTAATCGGATAAGATCTTACACGGCATGTTGTAACGTAATTGATATTCTCCGGCTTTTGTTTTGAGGGTTTTCTGGTAAGTGGTGTATAGCAATGTGAATTAAAGTACCAGATCGTAGTGGGGGAGGTGAAATACTATCTGTAACGACAGGTACTAAGGACTGTTATCGCGTCACTTAGTCTATATCAGTAACTTTTACATTGAAATATCAGTTGATGTGTGGACATTTTTTATGTTTACCTAAGGAAACTGATGGGTTTCGATACATTAAAATAACTGTACATTTTAAATCTATTGTTTTTAATCAGAGTGTCAAATCTTAATGGTTTCAATATTATCTTAACGTTTACTATTTCAGGCGGACGGGAAAATGAAATGTAGTCGTGTGGGTGAAGGGTGTCAATTTCATATCTGAAAAAAGTTCAAAATCTCCAAATATGGTTGTCTGAATGATAAACTACTTTATTACGTGTTATGTAAAAGTGATAACGCAGGGAATAACAACACGTCTATTAGTTAACATGGCACACAAATTATTCCTGTAAATCAAACGAATGCCATCATAGTTCTAGTCGGTTAAATTTCGTATCACCCTTGTACCAAAACCATTTCGAAACAAAATAAAGAAACTTTGTTTATCGTCGAATATCTCTACACAATAAATAAAAATTTTGAAACAGTTTGTATTGACCTATTGTAAACCTTTAGCAGGGCCCAGGACAATTGACTGTCCCCTTTTTGTAGTTAGTTCTAAACTCAATAAAGATAATGGATTAATAAACATTCTCGACATGAACTTTCATCAATATCCATCTAAGTTTATTATCTTTTAAGTTTTAAATCATAAATTAATGAAGTCTATAGATATTGTATGTGCATGATAATTATTAAACGAATACAAACGAATGGAGATTTTGACATACTTTTAAGACAAAGTGATGAGCACCATTTGAAAAGTGTATTGGCAACTGTGTTGAATTTGAAGATTTCCGACCGTACTGTCGCAAATTGAGGTCTACCTGGCGACGTTTGTGGTATACACAAAGGCATATGTATTGGTTTATAGGAATACATGATTTAATCGACAGATCGCCGTCCACGCCCACAATGCTCCGACATAGACCCAACATGCTTGAATTACATACTAAAAAAAGAATGCAAACTCCGACTGAATTGTGCCATTTAATTACGTCACTGACACTAGTACGTCATAAGTTGCCGTGACGCTGCTTTGGTGCCTTGATGGCGGCCAGTGTCGGAACATAAAAAGCGTGCCCGGCGATACGTCAGTTGTAGCCTAAACAGAATGCGACGTCTTAACGTAGATTATACTGCAGTCGAGGTCCAATCAAATTCCAAATTTACAAAATCTGGCATTATAATTGCGGATTGTTTATAACTAGCAAAACGCCATAACTACCTTCAATTGAGAGCGTACGATTTACCACAACTTATCACGCGTAACATGAAACATGCCAACTCTACATTAGAATGACGCTTTACGTCAAATATCTGCGTTACGTATATAAAAATACCAAACGACGCGCATCTAAGCAGTGCAAGGTCGGGTTTATGGTAAACGTAAGTGTTAAGATTCCCAACAAGTGCTATCATTGAAAAAAATTCTGCATGAGCGCATTTAACTGTCAAAATTAGGTCTAATTACGACAACATTTTATGCTCCGTTTCTGTTCAAATAAATACCAATCAAAGAAACCTACCCACCCCACGGAAGCTACATTTGAAGCTATATGACGAACATGATGACTTAGTTTTATCAATTATAAAAGTTTTTTCCTATACTGCAATAGACCAGCTTTTCCTACTTATGGTGTATTTGCTTCACAGTTAATGTGCTATGGTATAGCTTGTTCCAACTTAAGAAACTTTATTCATGGAAGCAATCCTGCTATCAAATACATTCTTGTCTCATAAAGGGTATTGCAAGCCTAGGTTTATCAAGATCCTAACAATTTTATGGCCGCCATCACAATATTGTTGATAAGTATCAATAATAATCCTGCATATATTCGACGTACCAAAAATCCATAATCCTTCATTCTCAATTTTGAAAACACACGTGGTCGGTGTAGCCTTGAACTGAACATGTGGTACCCACTTTTCCGAAATAGGGTTCTCACTTCCCGTAAGTTAACATTTTAAACTAAATTTGCCAGTTTTTCTTTGCTTTTTGGATTGTGATTTGAACATGGGCCAGTATGTTTGTTTATGAATTTATGAAATGCGTTTGAAATGTTACTGTCTTTCCTTGCATAGTTAATAAAAAATAAAATAGTTTCATTAATCTTATATGTAATTAAAGCTATAGATCGGGTATTACATTGTGTGTTTTCATTATGTCTGGTATTTTCAAAATCAAAAACGAAGATGTCCATGTTCAGATCGCAATCACAAAAATAAGTTTTTTTTTAAAAAATTGCAAATTTTGTTTAAAGCGAGAACCTTGATCTCCGACAGGGAAGCGAGGAAGGGTTAGTGGCTAATTAAATCCGCCACATGTGTAATCAAAATTGAGAATGAACGTCATTGAACGGAACATTGAACTATGGAAAGTCAAATACTTTTGGATAGAGACATTGTTCTTTTCAACAATATTTTGATGACGGACATACAACTTTTTGAGCCCCCCCCCCATAAACTTGGGTTTGCAATATCAGTGAGTTAAAAATTTAAATGTTAGCAGGATACTTCGTTGTATAAAGTTTTCGTCGTGAAATCACACTCTACCATAGCTTATTAACTGTGAAACAAATACATAATAATCTTCTTCATCTCTTGAATGAAGAGGGTTTCTAGATGCGTTTTACTTATTTGGAGGAAAAGCATGTAGTGACCATTGCAATCATTGTATTCCATTTGAAATGCATGTCTTGCAGAGGGCTTAAATACTTTCAAAAAGAAATTTAAATTTACCGTTAATTATTACTTTCGTTGAATGTTAAAGACAGAACAAGTACACGTATATATATAAAAAACAAACACACGAATCCATGTCCGAAGCACAATCCAGAATCAAAGTAAAAACTTTGGAGCTGACAAGTTAGGTTTGACACGTGAACTTCCATCAGGGAAGTCAGACCGGGTGCTCAGCATGCTACATTCAATTATAATATTTTAAGACAAAATAGCACGGTTTTATGACTATCAAAGGACCATCCACTACCACACTGTCATGTATTTTACAGCAAGTGGTCCACAAATGCTCATACAAACAATATACACAAATACACAAATTTGCAAATTAAAAAAGTAAGCCTTAGTTAACAAAATAATAAACCAACAACCCTATATATATATGGTATACAATTTATTGGAAATTTATTTATGATAAACACGTAAGAAACCGATTTATATAAAATGTTTATTTATTAATTATTTTTGATTTTAAAAAATCCAGAAAGTATTACATATAAATATTCCACATACAAATTGTTCAATTATGTTTACTCGTGCGTTTTTATATCGATAGATGTGCTGTAATTTAGACTTGAATCAGACCAGACTAATTAGTATATAACAGTGATGTAATGTAATCAACCATCCGTCATAATTATCTTTACTAATTGAATGAACGATAATTTTCAATTACATAAAAATCAGTTTTGTAATAGATCATATATGATCATTAAACCATGGCTGATGTCGTGATTTAAAAAATGGACCAGCGATCAGTTATGTAAAAATGTGTTCCCAAAAATTGAAATGTGGAATTAAAATTAAACCGGGTAGATTTTATTTTTAGTTAAATTATACCTAGATAATTTCATTTTACACAATTACTTATTTACTTCAAAATGTTTAACAGTACTAAAGCACACTTAAAATAAATTTCTATTCTTTTGAACTTGTGTTTTCATACAAAGGTATTTAACTGTGTATATCACCACGTAATGGGTGTCATTGCTTTTATTAATCCACTTCTTACATAAAAAAATGTTACATCTTTTGTAAAATTGAATTTAAATTCAACAGAAGACACTCATTATGTGTCTTAATTTATAACAAATTATTAACAACTGATTTATTTTTACTAAAATATATCGATATACAATAGTGTTGCAATTTTAAATTTTGTAAAGAAACCGATTATCGAATAAAATCAAATATCTAAAGACCCCATGTGGAGCAATATATCATTGTGTTTAAGAATATCTTAAATTAGACACTTGTACAAGTAAAAACGGTATACATGAATTTACGTTGTACCACTTTCCAAAAAAAGGAAAATATGACACCAAAACTTTAATCATATGCTGGAAATATATACAGTACAGACATGTCGATAATTTAACAGCTTATTCCGTCGTATTGTCAGTTACATCTTGACAGGTTTTTATCAGATTTTATCTATCGTTCGATGGCTTTTTCGGTCACAAGCATGATTTTCGTTAGATAAGTGTTAAATTGTTGTCAGGTCTGTACTAAATATATGTCATTGAAAAAATAAAATTGACCAAGGTAAAAAGTATTATTAAATATGCAGTATAATCTAGGTCAGAAGTATTATCTAGATGAGAAGAATAAAATCTATGTTTAGTGGCGATAGTGTGGTCCCACTTCCTTGATGGAAGTGTAAGTTTTTAACTAATTTGCCGGTTTTCAATGTAATACTGATGCAAAATACTAAGCAGGCTTAGAAATAAGTTTACTGTTCTTTTGGATTGTGTTTTGAACATGGACCGATATTTTTATGTGTTTGATGATGTTTATTGATAGCTCCTGGCATTTAATCACAAATCAACTTTTAATTTTATGATTAAAATAATCGTATTCTCCATTTTATTTACTACTGAACATGTTTAATTATGCGACAGCAGACGACCGTTTTAAAATCAAATTAGTTATCAGTGGTTTTCGGACCAAAATTGTTGAAATCTAAATATTTCTAAGATGTCGAAACCAGATCCAAAATTCATTTTGCAAAATCCACCTACGGCAATACTTTGAATCAATCATAGATTAACATTTTTCAGGAATTAAAAATTTACGAAGCAGATTTTTTCTTATTTACAATGTTTATCCGACAATACTGTTTGCCTCCTCAGTTAATGATATTAATCTTTTACAAAATGGACTTTTTGGACTCAAGTACATGTTTATAGATAGTATGATGTATGTTTCTTGTAACAGAATGTTTTCATGTGACTAGTATATTATTTACAAAACAAAAATAAACATTTTGTTGTTTACTTTGTTTATTATAACAAAAGTGTAAAAAAAAATATAAAAAATTGAGCAGATTTTTCGTATATTTTCATTTTAAAATTTCATGATGGCAATTGGAGAAAAAATCAATTTTGTGAATATGGCATCGAAAAATAGTTCGTTTTAATAAACACAGAGCTACTAGTATGTGCATTAATAAAATAATAAAATAAATATAAAAGAATTATATGTTTTGAAATTTTAAAAATGTGTTTTAAAGACATTGTATTCACACCTACGTTATATAATGGCTTTGGACTTGATGTGACGTTTATGCTTTCAAAAAGAAACGATTTGAACAAAAAGGCAAATCAAGGTTTCATTTTAGTTTATGGAACAATTTAGAATCATTAAAGTATGATGAATATGATCATTGTTGTTTAATTAACTTGAGAATAAAAATATTTCTTGTAAGACTTTGAAATTTCCACATAAAAGAACAATTTTTCCCACTAATTAACGACAACGTATTTGATTATCAAAGAACATATTCTATATATTAATCATTTAATAATGGATTCACCTATTTGCACTTTGCACTAATAATCTAACAAAATATTTACTAAGAAAAAATTCTGAATTTATTCCATATAAGCAGTCCAAAAGTAAGTCTGAGTTGCATTGCTTTCTTTCGTATTTGTTAAATAAGTTGATTATTTTCCATAATATTTAAAGTCAGGAGTTATTCTTAGTGTTCTTTATATCTTGTCTTGCTTGCTTGATTTTTTTCATTAAGATTGAATTAGAGTTTGCCGTTTGCCATATACAAGTTTAACTTCTATCATTGTGTACACGGTTAAAGGCCAATTGAATGGATGAAAATATGTTGATGGACGGCCCCAGTCACAATATTTGCTTGCGCAACATATGTTCTGGTGAAGTTGATATTTTAAAATTGGGGTACAATAAAAAACAAACATACTAATCCATATACAACGAAAAGTATACATTTAATATCGGGCTTCAAAGAAAAGCATACATACTTGAGCATATATTTTTGACGGAAGGTCGTTTTTTAGAATATCAGTATCACTTTGAAACTGGATCCAGATAACTTCAGATTCACATTTGCCTGATTTCACTTTGCTTTTGGAACAGTGATTTGAAAATGTAGATGTGTGTTTTTGTTTGATTAAATGAAAACATATCAACGTTTTCTTTTTTCCAATGACGTTTAACATTAATATATGAATATAAGTTTAGCGTTCTGACAACTTTATGTAGAACATAAATTGTATCTTAACATCTTTAATTTACAGATGCACAAGAAGTCAATTACCGATTCAAACATGATTTCATTTTTTTTTGTCAACTTCCCTTTTGTATGCGTCAATACACCTGCTTATAGTGTATTTGTTTCCCCAATTAATACGCTGTGGTAGACTTTGTTTCCCACATGGGGTAACGAAGCATGCACCTAATCTATTATCACTTTTTTGTAATAGTTACATTTCCTTACTACTTCTTTATTATGATTGTATATTGATGTGTGCATACTATTATTAAAACGCGGCAATATTGGCAATCCCATGGACCAGGAATATGACACCAGTATGACCACTCTGTAGTCAGAACCTGGAAATAATAATACTAAAACGCCTAAAATAAATTGTTGACTCATGGAATTTTGAATTTCTAGCTTAATTTAAAAAACTAAGGTTTACTCCCTAATGCAAAGTATTTCCTTAGCTTAATTTGGTAAAATATATTTTGGTCCTTTGGATAGCTTTTCAACATCTTCAAAATAATTTTGGTTTCATAATTTTGGTCCAAGCACTACTGATGAGGAATTGTATTCCGAAACGGCCGTCTAGTGCTGTAAAATTAAAACTGGTATAATATAGAATTATCAGCACCCATAAAATGTTTTATGGCCGTCATCAAAACATTGTTGATAGGTATGATGTCTCTGTGTCCAGGATTACACTGAATGTATTTTTGACATCCCAAAATTATATGTTCCTTTCATTTTCAGTTTTGATTACACACATGGAGGATGTCGCTAGCTAAACAGAAGGCGCTTATCTTTCCATAACACCGACCTCACTTTCCTGATAGAAGTTTACGTGGTTAACTTAAGTTTACTCAGTTTGTACTTTGTTTTTGATTTTGTCATGGTTTTGTTTGTTCTTTTTTATTCTACGATGAGTACGAAGTATATTACACCATATTTTTTATTTCGTCTGTTAGGATTAAAATTTCTAACACGAAAACACTAGTAACAGTATACATTTAGCAATTAGCTGGAGGTCATGATGTATTGGTACATATTATAAATAGGTGTTAAAAGGACTTGTTAACATATATCTACATATTCTACATGTATCTTATATCAATAAAGTATGATTTATACCTTCATTTACTTACCAAATTAGCAAAACATTTTTATGCTGATTTGGATTTTGGTTGTAAATAATATAGGATATAGTTCCTTTAGGTAAACGTAAGATGTTAAAAACAAAAATGGCCAAAGCTACTTTTTTAGTTAATGTAGGTGTTTACAGTTGAAACTATTTTCCAACAGTTGTTAAACAGTTTGGTCATATTTTTGTTTTATAGCGATACAGAGTGAAATAAAAACAAAACTTAAGTACACCTTAGCAGAACATTTAACAAAAGATTGATGAGGTTTTTAAAAAAAAAACTTGAAAAATCATAAATGATAATTATAGTCTTTTTCCTAAACACTATAAAAGGAATTACTTTGAATATAGCACTCAACTTTACATAACGTTTGGAAATTATAAATATTAATAGAATGTAGATTTATGTGATATAATAAAAAAAGAATTTTGCATATAAAAAAGCGCGTACTTGACAACAGCAAATACAACTAACGACACGAAAGATTACTAATTAATGATAAACCAAAAACGTTTGCAGGCTTTGTACTAACACTAAACGCAAATATGCTGCTTGCAAATAAATTGTTGACCCAGGGATATTGCAGTCCAAAGCTTATCAGGGTCCTAAATAAGTTTTATGGCCGTCATCACAGTATTGTTGATAAGTTTGATGTCTCTGTGTCCATGATTGCCCTGGGTATATTAAGCGTCCCAAAATTCCATGTTCCTTTCACGGAATTTTGATTACACACGTGGCGGGTGTAGCTAGCTAAACAGGAGGTGTCAACCTTTCTGGAGCACCCGGCCTCATTTCTCTGGTGAAAGTTCACGCATATAACCTAACCTGTCAGTTCCAAAGTCTTTTACTTTGCTTCTGGGTTATGATTCGGACATGGATTGATGTGTTTGTTTTTATTAATATCCCATATAGCGATAAACTATTTAAACCTGGTAGTTTCTTATAATGAAATGTACGTTAACATAATTTGATAGGTGCGTGAAAAATGTCAATAAAATTGTACGTTGTATAAGAAAGACATTACCGATGTCAGAGTAAGACACAGTAAAGGTAAACAGCTAGACATGCTGGAAGGGACAAATACACATGTGAACCATTGATATAAAATACTCAAGGCTGTAGGAGTAGAGTTGAGTAATGTCGTTTAACGTCCAAGTCATGAACATTTCAC
Source organism: Anadara kagoshimensis (assembly GCA_021292105.1). NCBI lineage: Eukaryota > Metazoa > Mollusca > Bivalvia > Arcoida > Arcidae > Anadara > Anadara kagoshimensis. The sequence continues at coordinate 47,572,107 of CM037859.1, read as the reverse complement.
TTATATTTAGACATCGCCAGCTAAAGGCGAAGTTACAGAATGTTTGCATGTGCGTCGCACTGAAGGCATTATACAGCAGGATTCTTTATCGTGCCAAGCCCACCATGACACGGGACCTCGTTTATTTAGTTCCCATCAGAAAGAACCGTGACTTTTATTTAGTAATGCTGAACGCTTGGCGAAAAACTGTCACAAACACTTTCAAGTCTCGGGTAACACCCGGTCGGGGTTCGAACCATGACCTCTCCCTTACGGAACAAGCAATCTACCAACAGAGCTATCGCAGAGCTCTCAACGTTGTACGAACACAGAAGTTAATGTCCTGTGCTGTGGTTATAATTATATTAGATGACCATCAAGCATTCATTTTATGGTAGAATTAGTGTTTCATACACACTAAAGCCATTAATAAATTAACAACCCAATCATGTACATGTTATCCAAACACAATCAAATAATAATACAGACTATACCAGTGTCAATTATACAGCACTATACGGCCGTTTCGGAAAACAATTTGTCATCAGTAGTGCTTGGTCCAAAATTGTTAAACATTTTTTCATGAGGTTAAAAATATCCAAAGGGGGCAAAATACATTTAACCAAATTTATTTCGAAACGGTCGTCTAGTGCTGTAAATATAAAACTGGTATTATATGTAATTTAAGGTAAAACTTTCATGAGGAAATGTACCTTATTTTTTTTAATTTTCAGAATTTAACATATAATATTATATTTATTTTCGTTTAACTACAAGTTGGATTATAGATGACAAAGGTGAACATTGTTGAATAAGTCAGATCGTCTTTGAATTTTAGTATAAACTCGCCATTGCTTTCCTTCAACTTTATCAGTCAACTGTTAAAGTTTAAGTATGTGTAGGCACCTGTAGAGTAGATAAATGAAAGCATAACACATCATGTTTTTAATTCATTGAGTATTCTGAACACTAAAATAAATTATTCAGATTTTAAACAATTCGTGTTCAATCAAAATTGATAGTGAAAGGAACATGGAACTATGGGATATCAAAATATGCAGGGAAATTACAGAGACGTCATACTGATAATGTAATGACGGCCATAAACCTTTGAAGACACTGATAAGCCTAGGTTTGCATTTTTCCTGGGTAAACAATTTATTTTTAAGAAGATTGTTTCATTCAGAAAGGTTCCGGTAGTGGGAACAAGATCTAGTATAGTATATTAATTGCGAAACAAATACACCATAAACAGGAGAAACTGGGTATATTACTTCATAGAAAAGAAAAATTAAAATCATAGGCTGTGTTATAGAGTTAATATCTTAGGTTTAAGGCAAAATAATTTTTCAATAAACAATTGGTTAACCAACAAATTTTGCACTATTGCTGGCGAATTTCGCATGAAGAAAAATTCATGCAGAATTGTTAAATCTGGAGAGAGATAGAGAGTGAGAGAAACTATCATCAAATCTTTCTTCTCTATACACAGATACATCGACCACATTATATGCCCTGAGTATTCTTTAACTTTGAAATATTTGAATTTAATATATTCTAGTCAGCTTGAAAAAAACTACTACGGATGCTTCATATTTTGACGTATAATTCAACTATTACACCTCAGAAATACTACCTTTGAAGCTATATGACAAACATGATGGCATTAATTTTTCAATTGTAAAATGCCTTTTTTCTATATATGCTAGTCCAGCTTGTGTCGTACATGTATCTAAACATCTCTAAGCACATAGGCATTTATTAATATATTTTGTGTCATGAAATGTCCATGAAAAATTCTGACAAAAGATGCTATATTTTTTTTGCTATGGTAAAGTTTTTTCCCCTTATGGAAACTTTGTGCAGCTAGACAGGTTGCTTGCTGGTGGATTAGTGACGCAGGGGTGTTGCGGGCCGGGGCTTATCAAGGCCTTCAAAAGGTTTTCTGTTAACAATAACGATATTGTTGATAAGTATCAAGTCTCTGTATCAAAGATTACCCTTGATATATTTCACGTCCCATAATTCCATGTTTCTTCACTGGCGGATATCAGCGTGTTTGCCAGTTTCAAAGTTATTAGTTTGCTTTGGGATTTTGGTTTTGACATGGATTAGTATGTTTTTGATTTAGCTTTATTACAATGCAAATTTTGTCTTTCAGGTGCATTGTGGTCAAAACGCCCAGGTGCTTACAATGAAATTCTTGGATCATACATTTAAAGATTTCTTAAATTCTGAGACATATGCGTTAATTTGTTCGTTCACAACTTCCAAAAGTATGTACTGCATGTAAGAGACAAAACATTGCATTGAAACGAATATAACATGTAAACATCGCATCTTGTGTCAGACCATTTTCATTCAAAACTGTTCATATTTGTCTGATGTTTTGTTATCAATTAAATAATTTATCATTACTGTGTGTAGCGGGCAAACCATTTTGATTTGAGGGTATCTCTGCATGTTTTTTCTTATTGCAGTACCACAAATTATTTGCACTTTCTATGCTAATACGTTTGCAGTGTTTTATTTATTTATTTATTTATTTATTTATTTATTTATTTATTTATTTATTTATGTATCAAATAAGAATGAAACACAGTTACAATTATTGTCTATTAATGAATAAGTGTTAGGCAGAAAAAGATTTCAAGCATACAAAAAATATTTCTGCTAAAAAATTAATGCGGAAAGCGCAATTTATGCCTCCATTCGGTAAAAATAATGAAAAAAATCTGGCCGCATACGTCTTTTTATCTTTCTATTTTAAGCATTATTTTGCATGTATACAATGGTCATTTATATTATGAATTGCCAAGTCAATATTTCAAATTAATATTTCTTCATTTCGACGTATGACCCAAATATTTGTTTACCAAATTGGGTTAATAAATGTTCACATTTCCTTGTAACATAATTTTATTTTAACATTACGTTTGACAGTTAAGAATTACTATTTGATATAAAATATTTGGAAAACATTAATAACCCTGTCATATCTTTGGTTCGCTCAGTCTGTGTCTATAAAAAGCCACATCCTTTAGGTTATTCAACGCAAAGAAACAAAATATTCACCCACAAAGATGTTTGTCTCCTTCTCAAACTGTCGATTTTGCGGCTTTGACATCTTTATTGTTAAAAACAATGTTTAAAATACATCAGATATGACAATAGTAATTTGTTTTATAAAAGAAGAGCATATTATGTAATCATTTACAGATTTTCAGTCGTACAGACATATAGATGACGTTCTGTCGCTTAACAATCCTAAATTTTGAGACCATGTTAATGCCATCTATCCTAGTGAGCTTAAAATAAAAGAAACGACTGATTCCTCGAGTTCTGTTTCATATTTAGACTTATACCTCAATTATGACGCCAACGAAAGGCTACATTTGAAGCTTTATGACAAACGTGATGACTTCAATTTTTCTATTGTAAACTTTCTTTTTCTATGCAGCAATATACATGCTTCTTCTGCTTATGGTGTATTTGTTTCCCAATTAATACGCCATGGTAGAGCTTATTTCCACTACGGTGACTTTGATCAACAAAGCAGACTGTTTGCAAATAAATTGTTGACTCGGATATATTGCAAGCCTAGGCTAATCAAGGCCCTATAAAAGTTTATGGTTGTCATCACAATATTGTTGATAAATTCGCTGGGTCCTGAATTGCCCTAAATAGATATATTTGACGTCCGATTGTTCCATGTTCCTTTTACACAATTTGGATTACACACGTGGCTAGCTGAACATGAGGTGCTTATCATTCTAGAGCACCTGGTCACACTTCCTAACTTCTCAGTCCCAAAGTTTTATACTTTCCGTCTGGATTGTGTATTTCATCGTTCAAAACATTGCCTTAGCTGGATTTGATTAAATTCTTTTGGTCTTTTTAAGTTTCTTATTTTAACATCTATTAAAACATCTAGATTTCAAACTATTTTTGTCCCAGCACTCCTGATGGTGAATTTTATTCCGAATCTGCTGTATAATGCTGCACAATTAAAAGAGAATCAGTAGTAAGTACTTCTATATAAGAGTTGGTATAGCTAAAGGGACTTAATGGTACACTGATTTTTTCTTAATTGCAAACAGAAGGAGAATTTTTTCAATAATACATAATGTATAAAGTATTTCAGTTAAATCAGAGTTTTCAAATATTGAAAAACATGAATAAGGGATGTACGACGAGTTAAGTTTTACTAAAGTTTTTCATTCATGGATCATTCTACCACAATTAAAAAAACTAGAAAGCGTACTTTAAACATGTAATGTAGATTTACACGAAATGGTGCTGGAGTAGGACTATGAAAATAACGGATAATCCCCCCGGGTGGGGGGAGGGCATCGATGCATAGTAAGACGGATGGTGTTTTTGGAAAAGAAAACCAAACCATGTATTGCTCAGTAAAAAACGACAGAAAATAATAATTCAATCAATATATGAAAAAGACGATCAGTAATTAAAATTTAATAAAGTTTTATCAATTTGTACCTTCAGGATCGATCGTTGTTTGTCATTTTGGATAAAGAGAAAGTAGAGTTTTTGCAAACCCGACCGCTGCTTTAGGAGGTTCAATTTAGCGTTTGTATGTAAGTGGATAGTCTGGTTTTTTTTAAAAAAAACTGCTGATTATTATTCACAATATTCCCGTTTCATTACTTCCGAATGGGTAAATCTGTAGTTTGCACATTGCACTGTACGATTTATCTTCCATTTACGGATGTCAAATGTAATCGATAAATAAGTTTTAAATGTAGCAGAGTACCGCAACACCAAAATACTTTATTATACCCTTCAAAATAAATTCAAATTACCGTAGATTTCATAAAGAGTTAATTAAATCCACCCGTCATTGCTGTTTATTTCATAAAAAGTTATGATTTTACATGGTAGGACGCAAACTTATCGGACTACTTTTTATTGTATTTACGAGATTAGTTCGCCAGATTGCACAAATTTTTGGATGCATCCCATCGAAATATATTACTCGATTCCGAAACATATTCCGGAAATTTATTCCAAATGTGCATATGTAACAAAATGCATTACCCGTTTCAGAATACATATTTACGATAAAACAAATACATTTCCTTTACGTTCATTTACCATGCGCACTATTTCTATGCGTACTTATCTCATAGAAAAGAAGCCCGATCTTGACAGAAAGCGAAAGCAAAGTACGCGTTCGCTATCGTGAAACGCCGTACAAAAAGGTAAATAGTTTTGTCCTTGTGGTAGTGCTAAAAGATTATTTTGAGTGCATTGACTTTATCTTGATGTTATGAACAAGATTAATGACATAAAAACCTTATTACGTAATTATTTTAATTATTTATATTTAATAATATATTTTTATGATTTGTTTTTATTTAAGATTTTATATTGTTTAGTATATATTTCATAAACTTCGTAAAATTACCGTGAAATGAAATTCTGTATTTTTAAAAGGACATCTGAATAGACCTGTAGTATTACGATATGGCTTCCAAAATTATCACCATATAACTAGACTATTTATTATAACGTCATTGCATACTTTTTAAGACCCACGTACGAGACCTGTTCAATTTATAACGTTTCACTTATCACCCGTAATTTTCTTACTTTTTTCGCATGAATTCTGTACAAAACAATTTTGCTTGTCAGATATATGATCCAGTATACGAGTAGAAACACTTTTTGCATGATATTTGACATAACACTAACCATGTTGTGGAAGGCATTGTTTTAGGGGTTTTAAAATTGAATATTTATTTACAATTCTATTATTTTTCGCACTTCATTAAATTGCGCCATTCTCAGCCTCTCCATAACCTCATGGTAGAACAAAGGCAAAATTCTATTTCTTAAATTTAACCTACAGAAAAAAATTGTAAAAAAAGATATTGGCTAATATATTGCCAAAGCTTCTGTGAACCGGATTTAACATCGCAAAGGTATTTCTCGCAATATTGGTTTGCACGAAAAAGAACCACGTTCCATTATATAGAAATATAGGTATTCTGCAATTCATCTTTTTTGTTTTTAATGAATTACATCTAACATTTAATCATTTATTTATATGTGTCTGATTAAATATATTCTTAGAAAATAAAGATAGTATTAACTATGTCCATTTGTGCACTTGCTTCAAGGTTTTCCTTTTGCTGGTAGGTATTTTTTTAAAGTTCAATCAACGCTGATTGGTATTTCTCTTTTTTAAACAGAAAGTTCAATACAAAAGCAAGCAAAGACACAACTAACGCATTACAGAAATTTACATATTGGTAGATTAAATAATCATTTGCACTAAACCTGTTTTCAGTATCAATGATATAAAATTGACAAAGAATTGTTGGAGTAGTCATTATCTGAAACATGTAATATACCTTATGCAACCTAGTTAAACACATTAACAAAACAAAATAAAGAGTTGTAGATATTATAGATTTAAAAGCCTCCGCTCTGAAAGAGCCGTGAACAAAATGACAGAACTATTTCCATTTCCTAGTGTTGTGGTTAAAATAGTTACGTGTACCCCAATTATCCATTTTATTTTACATTAAGTGGTCATTCAAATATTCATCTAATAATTTGAAATTGTCTTTATTTACTAAAAATGAACTAACAACCAGTGTTATACGTTAGCCATAAATAAAAATTACACACATAAAACTCACAGTTATTAATACATAAACGACACCTTTAGATTTTTAATGACTTTAATAAGTTTTTACCTGCTTTAAAAGTTCACTTTTTAAATCAAATAAATGTCAATTTTTTCAAAAAAAAAATTAGATGTCTAAATTAATGTCGCCCAGAGATTCTATATTTAATTGAAATCGCACTTCATAACATTTGAATTATTTTAAATTCTGAAGTGGTTATTTAATGGTAGGCGTTTTTTCTGAGTTATCTCCCCCTAGTAGCAATCAAGATTGTGTAATCTTAACGACTGAATCAAATTAACGAAGGCCTATTGTAGTTAAATAAATTAAACGCTAGTAATAATACTTGTGAGATGTCTTAAGTCGCTTTCCTTGAGGCGTTTTTTTCTTACATTATCTTATCAATTAGGTGATGTTCCAGTATCTAAAATTACTCTGGATATATTTGACAACCCATAGCTCCAATTTCCTTTAGTTCAGATTTTCGATTTTACACATGACGGGATTAGCTACCTAAATAGGAGGCGCATACCTTTCCAAAGCACCCGGTCTTACTTCATATAACTCAATTTGCCAGTTTCAAAGTTTTTACTTTACTTTGAGATTGTGATTTGGATATGGAGTGGTATGTTTGATTTTGATAATCATGACTTCTTGATGACCGATCTTTACTGAAATATTTCAAAAACGCAAATTTAAATTCCAAGTTGGTTTTATTTCAAGAAAAGATTACTTAAATCGCTTACTGGATATATTATGTAACAGTTGTCCAAAACGAATAAATATTCTAAAAACCTAACATTTTTTTCTGACATTAAAATTGTCCTAAGTGACCTTTGTATTTTTCTATTTACAGTAATTTGACTTGTAAAAAACTTGTTAAAATATCAATTTAACATCATTACTTATTATGATATATTAATGTAAATATTTTAAGAATTTAAGATGTTAAATAATTATAATGTCAATACACATCATTTGTGGTTACTAAGTATTAGATATCGACAATAATTAACACGATATGACAGCATAATGATTTATAAGTTTTTACTTGGAGGAGGATGTCGTACTCCCAGTGACCTGTTATAGTGTTAAATGGAATAGAGTAGTGATATTTTACGACCAATTCAAGAATCTAAAGTCAAATCTTACCAGTCAATATAAAAAGACAAACAGCAAAAAGGCAAACACAGCTGTGTTTCTGTTGGCTTTTGTTTTAATTACAAATTCCTCTCTTCAATGTTTAATGCATCTCCGTAAAAAGAATTCCATTTGTAGAAAATAATTTTAATTCCAATTCTATTGCTGTAAAATTAAAACTAGTATAATATGTAATTGGCCTAATTTGATGTCATGAATTAAAACGACTCGCAAGTAATTTAGTAATCGGTGATTATTTTGTAATAAATGGTAATAACTTTTTAGTAATTGTACACAATGAATAATCAAAAACAAACTTACTAAATCATTCAAAATTACAATCCCAAAGCAAAGTAAAACATTTGAAACTGACGAAATGGTGAGCTATTTTATCTACATGTTTCCATTATTTACAATGGTTCTGGTCTATCAGACTTTAGTACCTTTTTTCCAATTAATCACATATAGTTAAAATTTTGAATTTTCTCAGAAACTAATTACATATTATACCACTTTTAATTTTACAGCACTAGACGGCCGTTTCGGAATACAATTCCTCATCAGTAGTGCTTGGATCAAAATTATGAAACCAAAATTATTTTGAAGATGTTGAAAAGCTACCCAAAGGACCAAAATATATTTTACCAAATAAAGCTAAGAAAATACTTTGCATGAGGGAGTATACCTTAGTTTTTGAGAAATTTCAAATTTTAACTTGCAGGAAATTTAGACAATTATAGTATATTTCTGACAATAATACGAAATTATTGGCTACTGAGTTGGTAATATCCTCGGGGCACCAGCCACCAGCAGAGATATCGGCTCAGGGGTTTAAATTACATATTATACCACTTTTAATTTTACAGCACTAGACGGCCATTTAAAGTATACTGCCTCATGCAAAGTATTTCCTTAGCTGATTTTGGTCCGTAAGGTTTTTTTTCAACATCTTGGAAAAACGTTTTGGTTTCATAATTTTGGTTGAAGCACTGCTAACAGTCAAATGGCTAATACTACATTTTTTCTAAATGGTGTTAACCAAAATGATAATAAGAGATATGCAAGGAATATATACAATTAAAGAAAAGAGGAAAGATATCAAGTATTCAATATGGTACTAATGTACTTGGTCGTTAGTGAATCCCCAATACTAGTATATATGAAAACGGAAGGTATCGCTTGAATAAAACGAATTCAAATAAAATAAGGGGTGTATTTGACACAATATAATTAAGGACATGGGTTCAAATATGTGATCGATTCAAATTCCACTTTCATTATTTTCCACTTCCTATAAGTGTGAAGCTGAAAGAATCGCCCCCAAGTGGAGATTAGTAAGAAGTTTACATTTATATGACTACCACCCTGATTAATACGCTTCCTCTGTAGATAGGTTGTGATTTACCCGATGGATGGTATAATCAACTAACTTATATTTGCTGTGTAGCTCAATCGGTAAGGTCGTTAGTAATCGATGCTAGGTGAGCAATTTTGACAATTTTCATCAGTAGCAACTCCTGGCTCCCTTTTTTGACCAGTTGCAACCGTATCCATTGACGTATGAAAGGTTAATACTCTGTCCTGTAGTAAATTGTAATCATTCATTGCCAATCTGATTATTGCCAATCACAACAAAAATCATTTCATATATCATTTATTTATTTTAATATTATCACAGAATAATTGCATATAAATCAAAATTAAACAGTAAACAAAAAATAAAATTTGTGATTGATAATTGTAATTATTAACAAACAAATAATTAATGATACAAAAAAGACAGACATACTGGTCCCATCAACGTAACATTAAATTTATTTACATGAAATGAAGTAAGTATACAATTCAAATGATTTATATTAAAATTTGTTAAAACAAGTATTAAAGATGAATTTGTAGGAGATAATGTTTTCCAAATCAGACACGATCAAACTGATATAAACATTTTTGCATCGTCGATCACTGTAGTATACTAGTCTGAAAGTGGGCTATCTGATTTGTGTTTTTTTTTTCTCTCTCTTTTTCTTGAAATTTTTGTCCTGATTATGATATTTAACGCAATAAACTTAATATTTTGTTTAAGGCAAATCCATATTCAAAGTAATGTAGAAAATATATAAGCATTTGAGTCGGCTAATTATGTTTTGTTTCTCATATTTATAACAGGGTATTCCTCCTACTACTCCAAATTTAGAAAATATAAGTAAGAAATGAAGGATTATTTCAAGAAACAAAAGATAAATCGAATAACATCTTAAGTACCATTAAATCCAAATGGAGTACATATTTAAAGGATTTAAAATAAAAGATTTACTTATTTGTGTTAAATTAAGTCAAATAAGTCAAACTATTCAGATTTTGTTTTTGTGACAATATGAATTATACATTATTTTAAAAGAAATATTCAAGATTTTAGAAAGCATCAATTCTGACCACTCCATAGAGAATTGTTATTTTTATCGAACATTCTATTGTCTAATTGGATTTTCTTTGGTTTTTGTTGTAAAGTTATTATTGAAGTTAACAATTTAAGGTAATAATTTCAATAATAACCAGATATAAAGAAAAAAATAAATAAATTATTTATCCTACAAATGCATATTAAATTGTTGATTTTCCAATGATGAATATGTTTGTGACTAAAGCTCTTGTATGAATGAATTGGCGTAAACATTCCATGCCTTTTTCAGAATGGGTTCAAAATACGGGTAACTGATTTAAAAGAACACGAGTTCATGAAATTTCAAGCAATAATTGAAATTATCTAAAATTTTTGTTTAATCTTGTATATTTGTTATAAAAATAGATACACGTTAATTAGATTTGCACCTCAACTCCCCCACTTTTCTAAAAAAATATCAAGGTTGCCTTTGCCAAAACAACATAATTAAAACAAGTATAGTTCTTGAAAGTATGAATAACAGGAATTTGATTTTGTATAAAAAGTTCGAGTAAGAGCAGTGACATTTAACACTGTATTAAATGCCACTGGTAAGATGGATTGAACCTTTCGTATGAATTTTTGACACATTCATTCAAATGTGATAATGCAATGAATAAAAATAAACGTCATATCATGGTCTGAAAATATAACTTCAATAAAACCACAGACATAAATAATTGCCGTACAGACAGCTAAATGTTTTAATTTGGCAAACTCTTGTTTTATATATGTTGGGAGTAATTTGATACAACTATTTCAACTGATGATTTATGCTATATAATAACAGCCATATTTTGACTGACACAGATAAGTCTTACTTAGAGCCAGTCAGCAAGAAGTTTTGATTGATAGAACATCTTAGCTTAGAGCCAGCCAGTCAGTGACAAATTTTGATTGACAAAAGGTCTAAGATCTAGTAATCCAGACGTCAATAAATTTTGATTGACAAAAACAATCTTAAGTAATCCCGCCATTTACTTGTTTTGATTGATAAAAGTTATCTTAGCAAACCTGCCAGCAAAAGATTTTGCAAAAATTCTGCAGGGTGACAAAAAGTCTTAAAGCTATTCTGGGACAGATTTTGATTAACAAACAAAAATAGTGAATTAGCCAGTCAGCCTTCAACATGTTTTGATTAACAAAATTAGTCTTGGAGTTAGATAGCCAACCTTGACATGTTTTGATTTGCTTTAAATAAAGATAAAGTACACAATTACCTAATACTGTAAGTGTATTTAATTTTGCGCGTACTATCTTTGCAGTATAGGTAATAAACATATCCACAAATTTTCGATTTTAAAATATGCACTATAACACTCTAAGTATAATATAATTTTCACTTGGTATTAATTTTTCTCGCATAACTTACAACCGCAAAATAAGCGAAAATTAGTACACCGCGAAAATAAATACCTTTACAGTATTTTGATTAAAAAAATCAATGAAAATTATTGGAGTCAGTCAAAGGTTTGATGTTTAGGCTCAACATTATACATATTCAAGAATTCATGGGCTTGCCAACTGAATATGTTGACGTTAATATAAAATATTATTTATTTATAGTATATGGGCTGATACATATTTGATTTAGTAAGATGCATTAACTTCTTTGGTTACATGGACACAAATAAACATTAAATACTTTCAACATATATATGATCGTATAAGGTATATAAAATTTATATGAAAATAACTAAGTGATAATTAACATATTATAGGCCATAAAAATTAATTTTTGATGGAATGTTGAATGCTTTTACCCTTTCACTTCTTTTATATAAGGTAGGATCTTTTTTATATTTTGAATAACATTATTTTACTATTGTAAAATTCTCCCCCAGGAATGTATTATGTTTTTATGTTCTCTGTCAACTGCTGCACACTTTCTTCCTAAAATGGTATTATTAAGGTAAAGTTCAGTTATAGTCTATATCACAAATGTAAATAGTTCCAAAATGGTTTTGGTAAGAGAACTGTGAAGGTTTATAGTTGCAAAATGGTTTTGGTAAGTTAATAGTTGCAACATGGTTTTGGTAAGTTAAAAGTTACAAAATAGTTTTGGTAAGAGAATTGTTAAAGTTAATATCCATGAGTTAAAGTTGATTTACGGTAATGATATATCTGATGTTAAAGACAAACAATGTTCATGGGTTCTATAAACTATCCAATGAATTTGTAAGAAATTAACATGTGATGTACTATATTTTATTATGTGGCAATAAAAATTTACTTGATGAGATCAATTACTGAAATATAAAAATATAAAATAAACATTGATGTTGCATAGTTATGGTGCACATAAAAATTATGTAAAATAGGGTTTTTAATGAAAAGAAATTTTCAAATGGTTGCTATCCAGACTACTGTTACATCTGGGTGGCACCTAAGGGTACATAAATAAACATTCTTAATATATAAATATTATACATATGTGCAAAACTCTTGAAAGGCATTCAATACAGATTTATTTTTAGTATTTCAATTTGGAGACAAAATCCTCATATTTTGAGCCTTTTAACAGTTTTCCACTATGAACAAAGGGGCTTGCAAGCCTCTATATCTTATCAATATTTTTGTAGCCTTGTACAAGTTTAATGAACACTTGTCGACTTGAAACAACCCATTGATGTTACATGTATATTTTCATATTTGAATATTTGGCCAAATTTGTCTTTGGCACATTACTTAATGTACTTTTATACAGTTTCTTTTTGATTCAGCAATTAAAACAAATTACAAGTATCAAAAGTCCCATAAAACAGGACAATAAACAGGTGCTGTCAGTAGCCTTCCATTTGTCTCTCCTATATCAATATACTATGAATTCCATGTCATTTAGTCCTCTCATTAAGAATAATAGGCAAATGTTCCAAATAGTGCTAATATCTCATACAGAAAATGTGTTTTTGGAAAAAACTATGATATAAGCCTATTTAGAATAAAAATGGTCTCAGAATATAATAGTTCCAATGCTTTCAAAAGAGATACAAGTTTGAAATTACCAAATTGGTGGCTATCCAATAGAATGTTATCTCTTATATTTGGTGGATGTATAAGGTTTTATTGTATTTGATACAAGTCACTAAAAGTTGACTGCTAAACGAATCGCCACATTCTTTACCACCTTACCACAAAGGTGACCATACTCATACTAAAATCTCAACTCAATTTCACCATGGAAACGGTAAGAACCATATGTATATGTATACAGGTCTTATAATGCAGTTCTCTCTGTATAGACAACCACAGCATCATTGTTTATAAGAGACTCTTTATCATTAGCCTTCATTCTTCTTGCCATGGTATTTCTCATTATTGCTATTGCCTCAGCACTTTCATTTTTCATCTGGCTTTTCCTTTTCAGTGTGTTGCTTTCAGCCTAAAATATAAAATGTTTTTGTAAATAAATGATTTTTTTATTTTGTTGTAAGCCAATTAAATAGTTAGCTAGAGCTACCTTTAAAAAAAGACAGAAAACATAAACTTGACAAAAGTCAATGCAGCCAAGAAAATGACTGAAACAGGTAAACAAGACAAAGACAAACAATTTATAGGATCGTAAAATGATTATAAAACTTCCACCTTTAAAGGGGCACTGTAGTTTAATGACCAATAATATGGTTATATAATGGAGTTTGCCAGAATACCACGTGATCAATACTCCTTAAGGTTTGTGTAAAATATTTACATCAAAATTTCTAATAGAAATGTCATTTTTACAGAAAAACATGAACTTAACCATTCCATCTTTAATGGATAATTTTTTTGCAGAAATGTTATGGGAGTATCAGGTGTTACACTGGCAAACCCCATTGCAGGCCCCAAACAAAACCAAACACATTTTTATCAAAACAGCATTAATCACATCTGTATAACAAAGACATCATAAACAAGAGTATTTGTTTCTGCAAGCATATCACCAGTGGTTCTGTATGCTTGACCAAAATAAGCTAGTCTGAAATTGGCCAGTTAATTATATATAATTATAGCCTAATTTTTTGAGTGGAATTTAACAATAAACCCTCTTTATCACTTCTCACTTATAGCCACAATATATGGAAGTCCCTAAATTGATGTTCTCTTTATTGAACTTGAACGCCTTCCTTACTTGTATTGAATTAACTAGGAAAGATATATACAAGGTTCCTCTTAATGTAATACTAAATCATTATCAGTAGTTCCTCTTGATATATCACTAAAATGAAACAATCCAACCAAGCAAATAGTGACATTGAACTGATGTTTTGCTGTGTTATGTTATATATGGAATATCAGCATTTTATTTCTGTTAGTCAATTCATTATCTGTGTTTATCTGTCTGTCATACAGTGGTATTTGAATGAAGAATTTGTTATCTTTGACCCATTTTACTGATTTGGTTCTTCTATTTTGCTCATTTCAACATCTTAAGAGATGTTTGGATTTCCTCAATTTCGGTCTGGGTGCTACTGATGGGGTTGGTGTGGGGATGGGTTCTGTTCAAGGATGTCAGTCTGTTGATGTGGGGTGGGATGTAATAAATACTTACTTGTGAATACACTTCTTCAGCAGACAGTGTCATAGATACAGCTACAGATTCTTGGTCTACATGTTGTGAAGCTCCTTCTATATAAGCAGGATTTTCTATACCTGAAAATGTACACCATATATATATATATTATATATTAAAGACAAGGTTGTGGGTTGTATGGTCTTTCACAGCTATATCCATCATCTTTATCTCTGAGACATTTACATAAAATAAACAAAGAGAAGGTCAGAATGACAGACATCTGCCTCAGACAATTATATTTTCTTTTTGGATAACTATGATCATTACTCATTTTTTATGAAAAAGGGACCTTGGTGGCTGAGTGGTCTAAAGTGGATCTAAATACCTCTGACTGCCTATAGGTTTGAATCCTACTTGGCAGACTCTAGTTTGAGAAAGTTTGTCACATTGCTTGCTGAAGGCTGGTGACTCTCTCAGGGCAGTCAATTTTACACTACCATTCTATAACTGATCTCTTTGCTATACATATAAAATATTGACTATGATATAAAACACCACTGCTCCAAGCTAGTGAATTCTTTCAAATACATTTCATATATAATTAAGAAAAAATGTAATGAAGATGAACAAGAAACATAGGTAATTATATAACTTCCAAACAGTAGTTTGATTGGAGATGAACCACTACATTAGCTCAGTGCTCACTTCGTATGTCAGAGGTCATGGGTACAAACCCAGCCACCAAAAATCCAACATTGAAAAGGAAAAGTGCTGTTCAATGCTTTATTAAAGCAGAAACATTGTGCTTGTAAAATATGTAAAAAAAATCAATGAATTAATTAATACACCTGTAATGAACTTTTGTTACAATAGAAACAGCATAAAACTAAACAGTCTACAAACCAAAAATTAACTAGGGGTATGTTATTTTATTTATTTATTTATTTATTTATTTATTTATCTATTTATTTATTTTTGTGACCATGTATTGAAAAATGAACATTGTATAAGGAAAGGTGAATAAACTCTAGGAAATAAAACACATTTACAAGGCAAGTTTGAGTTTTGACAGAGTGACTACAATTGACAGATATTTATGGCGTTATCTTTTTTTTTTTTTTTAAATCCTGCTTCATGAATAATGATATGTACATATTCATACAAGGTCAAGATACACATTTTTTTCTCATTAATATATTTCAAATTAGATAAAAACTAAAAAAAGATTTTTCCTTTAACCTAGTTTCAACAAATTTAGCATTACAAAAGTATCAAAAAACTAAAATTCAGTTGACATAAGATGAAAGAGATTGAAGTAGCAACTTAATTCACAGGTCAAAAACTGTGTTACATGACAGAGTGAGTAATGAAGATTTACGCCCCAGTCAAGATTCTTTTACTTATACTGAGGCAGCCAATTCTGTGATGGTGGAGGAAACCATAATAGCTGGTACACTGAGACGGCCAATTCTGTGATGGCGGAGGAAACCAGAATAGCTGATACACTGAGGTGGCCAATTCTGTGACAGTCAGTGGAGGAAACCAGAATAGCTGATACACTGAGACGGCCAATTCTGTGACGGCAGAGGAAACCAGAATAGCTGGTACACTGAGACGGCCAATTCTGTGATGGCGGAGGAAACCAGAATAGCTGATACACTGAGGTGGCCAATTCTGTGACAGTGGAGGAAACCATAATAGCTGGTACACTGAGACGGCCAATTCTGTGATGGCGGAGGAAACCAGAATAGCTGGTACACTGAGGTGGCCAATTCTGTGACGGTGGAGGAAACCAGCATAGCTGATACACTGAGGTGGCCAATTCTGTGACAGTGGAGGAAACCAGAATAGCTGGTACACTGAGACGGCCAATTCTGTGATGGCAGAGGAAACCAGAATAGCTGGTACACTGAGGTGGCCAATTCTGTGACGGTGGAGGAAACCAGAATAGCTGATACACTGAGGTGGCCAATTCTGTGACGGTGGAGGAAACCGGAATAGCTGGTACACTGAGGTGGCCAATTCTGTGGCTTTGGAGGAAACTAGAATAACTGGTACACTGAGGCGGCCAATTCTGTGATGGTGGAGGAAACCGGAATAGCTGGTACACTGAGGTGGCCAATTCTGTGACGGTGGAGGAAACCGGAATAGCTGGTACACTGAGGTGGCCAATTCTGTGATGGTGGAGTAAACCGGAATAGCTGGTACACTGAGGTGGCCAATTCTGTGACGGTGGAGGAAACCGGAATAGCTGGTACACTGAGGTGGCCAATTCTGTGGCTTTGGAGGAAACTAGAATAGCTGGTACACTGAGGCGGCCAATTCTGTGATGGTGGAAGAAACCGGAATAGCTGGTACACTGAGGTGGCCAATTCTGTGACGGTGGAGTAAACCGGAATAGCTGGTACACTGGGGTGGCCAATTCTGTGACGGTGGAGGAAACCGGAATAGCTGGTACACTGAAGTGGCCAATTCTGTGGCTTTGGAGGAAACTAGAATAGCTGGTACACTGAGGCGGTCAATTCTGTGGCTTTGGAGGAAACTAGAATAGCTGGTACACTGAGGCGGTCAATTCTGTGATGGTGGAAGAAACCGGAATAGCTGATACACTGAGGTGGCCAATTCTGTGACGGTGGAGGAAACCGAATAGCTGGTACACTGAGGTGGCCAATTCTGTGATGGTGGAGGAAACCAGAATAGCTGATACACTGAGGTGGCCAATTCTGTGGCTTTGGAGGAAACTAGAATAGCTGGTACACTGAGGCGGCCAATTCTGTGATGGTGGAGGAAACCAGAATAGCTGGTACACTGAGACGGCCAATTCTGTGACGGTGGAGGAAACCGGAATAGCTGGTACACTGAGGTGGCCAATTCTGTGGCTTTGGAGGAAACTAGAATAGCTGGTACACTGAGGCGGCCAATTCTGTGATGGTGGAGGAAACCAGAATAGCTGGTATACTGTGGTGGCCAATTCTGTGACGGTGTTTAGCAAACAGACTGACAAAGTTTTTCAAATTAGGATCTGCCATGAGTAATAGTGTTTAACGCCCCAGTCAAGAATATTCTGTGGCTTTGGAGGAAACTAGAATAGCTGGTACACTGAGGCGGTCAATTCTGTGATGGTGGAAGAAACCGGAATAGCTGATACACTGAGGTGGCCAATTCTGTGATGGTGGAGGAAACCGAATAGCTGGTACACTGAGGTGGCCAATTCTGTGATGGTGGAGGAAACCAGAATAGCTGATACACTGAGGTGGCCAATTCTGTGACGGTGGAGGAAACTAGAATAGCTGGTACACTGAGGCGGCCAATTCTGTGATGGTGGAGCAAACCAGAATAGCTGGTACACTGAGACGGCCAATTCTGTGACGGTGGAGGAAACCGGAATAGCTGGTACACTGAGGTGGCCAATTCTGTGGCTTTGGAGGAAACTAGAATAGCTGGTACACTGAGGCGGTCAATTCTGTGGCTTTGGAGGAAACTAGAATAGCTGGTACACTGAGGCGGTCAATTCTGTGATGGTGGAAGAAACCGGAATAGCTGATACACTGAGGTGGCCAATTCTGTGACGGTGGAGGAAACCGAATAGCTGGTACACTGAGGTGGCCAATTCTGTGACGGTGGAGGAAACTAGAATAGCTGGTACACTGAGGCGGCCAATTCTGTGATGGTGGAGGAAACCAGAATAGCTGGTACACTGAGACGGCCAATTCTGTGACGGTGGAGGAAACCGGAATAGCTGGTACACTGAGGTGGCCAATTCTGTGGCTTTGGAGGAAACTAGAATAGCTGGTACACTGAGGCGGCCAATTCTGTGATGGTGGAGGAAACCAGAATAGCTGGTATACTGTGGTGGCCAATTCTGTGACGGTGTTTAGCAAACAGACTGACAAAGTTTTTCAAATTAGGATCTGCCGTGAGTAATAGTGTTTAACGCCCCAGTCAAGAATATTTCACTTTTATGGAGACGTCACAAGATATATGAGAAGGTGCAGAAATTTTGCCTGTGCATTGCACTGATGACATTATACAGCAGGGTTCTTTATCGTGCCACGCATACTGTGACATGGGACCTTGTTTATTTTAAGTTCTAATTAGAAACAAGAGGCCCATGGGCCTGATACGCTCACCTGATAACTAATGGTTAGCTGATAGATTTAAAGAACACATAAATACTAAACCCCAATGACTTTTTTCTTTACATCATGATAACCATTGTATCAATACCTACAACATTCTAATATACATGCCTATACAAAAAGTTTATAGTTTTCGAGATAATTAACCATTTTGGTATTGTTTTGCATCAGTGACCTTGACCTTTGAACCCATGACCTTTTTCTATACATCAAAATGATCGTTGTATCAATACCTACAACATTCTAATATACATGCCTATACAAAAAGTTTAAAGTTTTCGAGATAACCATTTCGGTATTGTTTTGCATCTGTGACCTTAACCCTTGAACCCATGACCTTTTTCTATACATCAAAATGATCGTTGTATCAATACCTACAACATTCTAATATATAAGCCTATACAAAAAGTTTATAGTTTTTGAGATAATTAACCATTTTGGTATTGTTTTGCATCTGTGACCTTGACCTTTGAACCCATGACCTTTTTCTATACATCAAAATGATTGTTGTATCAATACCTACAACATTCTAATATATATGCCTATACAAAAAGTTTATAGTTTTCGAGATAATTAACCATTTCAGTATTGTTTCACATCTGTGACCTTGACCTTTGAACCCATGACCTTTTTCTATACATCAAAATGATCGTTGTATCAATACCTACAACATTCTAATATACATGCCTATACAAAATGTTTATAGTTTTCGAGATAATTAACCATTTTGGTTTTGTTTCGCATCTGTGACCTTGACATTTGAACCCATGACCTTTTTCTATACATCAAAATGATCATTGCATCGATACCTACAACATTCTAATATATATGCCTATACAAAATGTTTATAGTTTTTGAGATTATTAACCATTTCGGTATTGTTTCACATCTGTGACCTTGACCTTTGAACCCATGACCTTTTTCTATACATCAAAATGATTATTGTATTAATACCTACAACATTCTATTATACATGCCTATACAAAAAGTTTATAGTTTTCGAGATAATTAACCATTTCAGTATTGTTTCACATCTGTGACCTTGACCTTTGAACCCATGACCTTTTTCTATACATAAAAATGATCGTTTTATCAATACCTACAACATTCTAATATACATGCCTATACAAAATGTTTATAGTTTTCGAGATAATTAACCATTTCGGTATT
This sequence comes from Anadara kagoshimensis, assembly GCA_021292105.1. Taxonomy (NCBI): domain Eukaryota; kingdom Metazoa; phylum Mollusca; class Bivalvia; order Arcoida; family Arcidae; genus Anadara; species Anadara kagoshimensis. The sequence goes on along the minus strand of CM037859.1, from coordinate 47,552,088 downwards.
GTTTCGCATCTGTGACCTTGACCTTTGAACCCATGACCTTTTTCTATACATCAAAATGATCGTTGTATCGATACCTTCAACATTCTAATATACATGCCTATACAAAAAGTTTATAGTTTTCGAGATAATAATTATAATCAGAGGTAAAAAAAATTAGGTCACGACCTTCACAATCGACCTTGACCTCATTTTGAAGATACTAACAAGAAGATGTCAAAACTGAAAACCCATGTCATTATCTGGTCAAATAGTCAAGTTATAACAATTTGAAGCTATTTTACGATTTTTTCAAAATTAAACGCAAAAACGCGTATCCTATTTTTTATCCGAATTTCACAAAATGAACAAACTATAGGCTTAAGACCCTAGAGAAGCCAAATATCACATCAGATTTTTTCTCCAATCATTGGTTTCGGAGAAGAAGATTTTTTAAGATTTTTGCACCCCTAGGTCACCTTGACCTAGTTATGGTAGCCATAGCAACGCCACGAACAAATCTGAATTGCACTGACCCATATATACTTCTGACAAAGTTTCATTAAAAACTGTCCAGTAGTTTCAGAGGACAAGTCGAAAATAGGTGTTAACGACGCACACACGCACGCACGCACGCACACACACACGCACGCACGCACACACGCACGCACATACACACGCTGCGCTATGCCATAAGCTCACATGACCTTCGGTCAGGTGAGCTAAAAATTGTGACTTTCACTCCGTAATGCCGAGTGCTTGGCAAAAGAACAGTCACTACCCACTTTCAAGTCTTGGGTTAGACCCGGTCTGGGTTTAAAATCACAACCACCCACTTACAGAGTGAGCACTCTACCAACTGAGATATGGCAGTGGTTGAATGTAGGCAGTGGTAAATAGTTTGATCAGTAAGCAGGCACTTTAAACCACTTAGCCACCATGACCCCAGCATAGTGTTACAGAGAGAACAATAATAGCCTTCTGGAGCACCTGGCCTCACTTCCTTGGTGGAAGTTTATTTGTTTAACTTAACTTGTCAGTAACAAAGTTTTTACTCTGCCTCTGGATTGTGATTGGGACATGGAACAGTAATATATGTTTGTTATTGATAACTAAATTTGTAAATTATAATGTTTGTTAATATGAACCCCTGGTAAATCTGCCAGTGTCCATTGAAAACTTTTTTCCAAAATGATGGTAGATAACATCTAACTCTTGTAGGCTCATAAGAGATGATTTTTAAATAACTCAAAGGAGTCCCTAGTGACTGGGTGAATTTCACCATTCAAGACCATTAAGCTAAGATTTGTGAAAAATAAATAAAGCTCTTCCAAGAATATATCTAATGAATGGTAGTCCATCCACAATTTCTTAATTTAGGCAAATCAGTACAGGTTTGTGCAAATTAAAGACTGGTTCTACTCAACCTTCTGGTATGTAAGATACTATTAATTAAAACTATCTACGTTCTAGCGAGTGTACATTGTTCAGATATGAGTTTTTAGTAATTCATAAGGCCCCTTCAATTTCAAAATTTGGTGTCTATTAGTCAATGTTTGTGCAAATCAAACCCATTGCCCACCTAAAGAAATAGTTGAAATCTTCTTGTTAAGAGGTATAAGAGTTTTGATGATTGATGTGTAGCTCTACATTAACAAAAAGCTAAAACCCTAAAAAAGCTCACTCCAAATGAGCCTAGTTTTCAAATAGTCAAAACTAAAATTAATAACAGAAAAATCCCTTTCTTTTTTAAGAATGAGTAAAGATATGACAAAACACCATATTTTGAATTTCTGAGTATAAATCTAAACATCACATGCTAAACTTGCTACATTAGGAATAGAGCCTTAACTCTTATATTGTATCACATATGACATCACAATGACATCATGATTATTTCTCTTATTTAGACTGAACATCATCAAAATCAAACACAAATTATAAGGTCCATATTGAAATTACATAAAACAAGAGCACAGCTGAGCTGAGCAATATCTGTCGGTCAATGTCTATAATGTAAGCAGGAATAATAAGAGGAGGTAAAATTTCACACAGAACATTTATTTTACAATATGTACATCTTCACAGTATGCCAATCACACACGCCAAATTACAAATCAATCGGTTAAAATCTGTTGGACTAGTTCATGTAGTTACACACACAAGAAAATTGAACACAAGATATGAGTAACTGGATGCAAAGAACCATAACTCCAATTCTGCGGAAAGTTCAAACACAAAACAAAAACCTGTTCCATATGTTAAACATTGTAACTTGTTGTAAATCCATACCAAATTTGAAAAGGAATTAAATGAAAATAAAAGAAGTTCTTGGGTTTTCTACATTTTGCCCTTTTTTGACATTTGAACTAAACTTGTGACCTTGACATTCAATACTTGGATCTACACACAGTGTCTTTCCATAATACATATTTGGTATTTTTAGTTTCATCTTGATATCCTCATCAAGTCAAAAGATATGGACCAAACACGAAAAATGTTAAGATACGCATAACACAGGCATATAAAAAGCATGTATTGGTAGTGTTATAATACCAGGTACTGATGACCTTGACCCCAGTAAATTTGTACTCACCTATGCTTTGTTCTGGCCTGAAGTCATGTATTGGTAGTGTTATAATACCAGGTACTGATGACCTTGACCCCAGTAAACTTGTACTCACCTATGCTTTGTTCTGGCCTGAAGTCATGTATTGGTAATGTTATAATATCAGGGACTGATGACCTTGACCCCAGTACACTTGTACTCACCTATGCTTTGTTCTGGCCTGAAGTCATGTATTGGTAATGTTATAATATCAGGGACTGATGACCTTGACCCCAGTACACTTGTACTCACCTATGCTTTGTTCTGGCCTGAAGTCATGTATTGGTAATGTTATAATATCAGGGACTGATGACCTTGACCCCAGTACACTTGTACTCACCTATGCTTTGTTCTGGCCTGAAGTCATGTATTGGTAATGTTATAATATCAGGGACTGATGACCTTGACCCCAGTACACTTGTACTCACCTATGCTTTGTTCTGGCCTGAAGTCATGTATTGGTAGTGTTATAATACCAGGGACTGATGACCTTGACCCCAGTACACTTGTACTCACCTATGCTTTGTTCTGGCCTGAAGTCATGTATTGGTAATGTTATAATATCAGGGACTGATGACCTTGACCCCAGTACACTTGTACTCACCTATGCTTTGTTCTGGCCTGAAGTCATGTATTGGTAGTGTTATAATATCAGGGACTGATGACCTTGACCCCAGTACACTTGTACTCACCTATGCTTTGTTCTGGCCTGAAGTCATGTATTGGTAGTGTTATAATATCAGGGACTGATGACCTTGACCCCAGTACACTTGTACTTACCTATGCTTTGTTCTGGCCTGAAGTCATGTATTGGTAGTGTTATAATATCAGGGACTGATGACCTTGACCCCAGTACACTTGTACTCACCTATGCTTTGTTCTGGCCTGAAGTCATGTATTGGTAGTGTTATAATATCAGGGACTGATGACCTTGACCCCAGTAAACTTGTACTTACCTATGCTTTGTTCTGGCCTGAAGTCATGTATTGGTAGTGTTATAATACCAGGGACTGATGACCTTGACCCCAGTACACTTGTACTCACCTATGCTTTGTTCTGGCCTGAAGTCATGTATTGGTAGTGTTATAATATCAGGGACTGATGACCTTGACCCCAGTACACTTGTACTCACCTATGCTTTGTTCTGGCCTGAAGTCATGTATTGGTAGTGTTATAATATCAGGGACTGATGACCTTGACCCCAGTACACTTGTACTCACCTATGCTTTGTTCTGGCCTGAAGTCATGTATTGGTAGTGTTATAATACCAGGTACTGATGACCTTGACCCCAGTACACTTGTACTTACCTATACTCTGTTCTGGCCTGAAGTCATGTATTGGTAGTGTTATAATACCAGGTACTGATGACCTTGACCCCAGTAAACTTGTACTTACCTATGCTTTGTTCTGGCCTGAAGTCATGTATTGGTAGTGTTATAATATCAGGGACTGATGACCTTGACCCCAGTAAACTTGTACTTACCTATGCTTTGTTCTGGCCTGAAGTCATGTATTGGTAGTGTTATAATACCAGGTACTGATGACCTTGACCCCAGTACACTTGTACTTACCTATGCTTTGTTCTGGCCTGAAGTCATGTATTGGTAGTGTTATAATACCAGGGACTGATGACCTTGACCCCAGTAAACTTGTACTTACCTATGCTTTGTTCTGGCCTGAAGTCATGTATTGGTAGTGTTATAATATCAGGGACTGATGACCTTGACCCCAGTACACTTGTACTTACCTATGCTTTGTTCTGGCCTGAAGTCATGTATTGGTAGTGTTATAATACCAGGGACTGATGACCTTGACCCCAGTACACTTGTACTCACCTATACTCTGTTCTGGCCTGAAGTCATGTATTGGTAGTGTTATAATACCAGGTACTGATGACCTTGACCCCAGTAAACTTGTACTCACCTATGCTTTGTTCTGGCCTGAAGTCATGTATTGGTAGTGTTATAATACCAGGGACCGATGTATCCTCTTTCATATAACCATACTGCTACAACAAATGTGAACTAAATTACAAATGAATCAACAAAACAAACAGAATTGTCTGAAATGTTACAAGGTTTCTCAAAATAATGCTTTACAATTCAAAAGTTCATGAAAAAATTACTGATAATTATTGATAATTAAACTTAATTTGCAACACCTGTGAGAAGTTTTCAGTTTTGTTTTTGTGATTTGGGAAGACTTGCAGCAATATGCTGTTGATCTAACAAACTCAGACAAGCTCCTATGTAGGCAAACAGTGTAAATAAACAACAAAGAAACACTTACATTATTATCATTTAATATCATGAATATGATACTTACCAAACCTGATGATTTTTTACATAATTTTTTCATTCGATAAAAAATTAATAAAATCTAATCAAAGTAAACTAGAAATACTCTGGAGTAAAACCAGAGCTGCCAACCAACCTGCAACCCGCAGGTCAGACCCTTATTTGGAAATTAATTTCCGCTGACCCGCCAAAAAGGGGAATGACCTGCAAATTACCATAGGGTTTGAGGATTTGCAATGTTCAATCATTACCACTCAAATCCACCTGTAATTGCGGCGAATTTGAGTGATTTACATGGGTAGACTTAGGGTGTAGTGGATTAATTTTGTGCAGGGGACGCGGCAGGTGAAAAATCACTACATGCATTATACTGTATCTATTTCTCAAAGAAACCACATGAGCAAGCTGAGCAAGCACCATATTTTTTATCTAATTTTCAATTCTTTTGGGAGGATTGCACCCAGACAGGGTCGGATTTTGGTCAAAATAGGGTTGGCACCTCTGTAAAACTCACAAAAGATACACTCCACTAATATTTAATTTACCTTTTATACTGTTAGACTAGTGTTTCCTATAATTCCATTTTTAAATTTTCTTACTAGATACAGAGCTGGCTGACACACATTTTTTATATTTTAATCACTTATAATAACATTTGATAATTTATTTCAATGTATAAGGTTCTATATTAAAAATTTGATAATGTCACTTGACTAAGCACTGGTAATGGACAATGTTACAAATTTTTACATGGAATGGTGGAGTAAAATAGAGTACCTAGAAATATCCACTGGCATTTGGTATGAAAGGGAGATAACTCTAAATTTTATGCAATAAAATTTAACTATATTCATTGCACTTAACAAACATTTATTTGAGGCAAATCAGAATTAAGTTACTGTATAAGTCCACTTATAAAGAAGATTTGTTAATTACATGTAGCTTAATTAATTGAATAGTCAACACAGTCAATTCTGCCTTAAAGGCCACGTTTATATAAGCAGTCTCCGGTTTCACAATCATTCCTCAGCTAAGATTTTCCTTAACTTAAACTCAGCAAGTTTTGGTAATCTTTTTTTGGAACTAGTGATGAATATTTTTGTCAAAACCAAATGCAAATGTTTTAATCTAGAAGTGGTTTTTAAAATGACACCTTAAATTTCTGAATATCTAGAAAATTGACAAATTTATTTAAACATTTAAATTTTGCAAAATTTAGGTTAAGGAAAATCTCAGCTAAGGAATGACTGTGAAACTAGGGACCACGCCTAAAATTTGGGGCTATAATAGACACCATGGCAGCTTTAATTTTGATTTTGCAACCATTTTTTTGCTATATATTGCAAATTTGGCTAAAAAAATTTAGTCATCAAAATTCAACTTTGACTTTTCCGTTAATGATTTTAGTGCATTGCTCTAATGATCGAAAATGTAAATCATTTGTCAAAACAATGTGTTTTTGAGGGGTTTTTTTTATTGAACTTTTTATAATTTCATTTTGGCAACTAAAATTTTTTATAGGCACCTGAAAATTTTTGATAAGGCGTCACACTGGCTTCTAGATTGAAAAAAAAATCACTGTTTGAGTCCTGATAAGAACCATCTGCTTTAAAAGGCCGGTAAAATTTTATCCCAATTATTCTTTATTCATACTACCTGTACACATATATAAGGGGCACCTACTCATGCAATTAAGGTCACTTTTACTAGTTCTCTGTGGTAGCCTTTATAGACGGGTATACACATAATATATTTTCATTTTTTATTTATTTTGAAAAAACTAGGTGACAAGAATAGAAATTTAAATAATGCATAGTAATTTAAATTTTAATGTAATGTATTCATTAGTAATTAAAACTAATTAAATTTTAAACAATCATTCCTTAATGATTTAAACAAATTAGAAATTCCTAGAATTTAATTATACTACAAGATCAGTGAGTACATGAACATATAATTATATACAACAGCTGAAAAATCTCATCTGCCATCATTTACATAAACTCTGACCTATTTCCATACTGCACTACATGTATATTACAGTTCAGGTTTGTGCTAGATTTTGTCCCACTTTTCAGACTTTTTTCTGGACTTTTAATAACAACTGAACTATTTTCAAGGACGCTATCATAACTTTGTAATTTTCCACCACATGATAGAACACACACCACACAACACACACACACACATTAGGTCTCGCTGTTTTCTTTGTCAATCTGAATTCCTTTGCAATATCATGAAAGTCTTATATAAAGTCCTAATCCAAGTTTAATGCCCTTGCAGCAATCTGGATAGCTCAGTTGGTACTGCTGAGGGTTATGCCTGGGAGGTCTTTGGTTCAATTCCTGGTAGAAACTTGCATTTTTCTTTTTCCAATGCACACATCAAAGTTTTTGGAAATTTGGAGTAAATAAGAATATCAATGTGTTTTTTGCACACACAAGTTTTTTGCACACACAACTACACACACAGGGAAAACACACACACAAACACACACACATACGGGAACACACACACACAGCACATGACATATCAATATGATAATACCTTATAAGACGGTTCCCGTGTTGTTGATTGTGTGTCATATTTAACAGAGTCTGCCATAAAGTGTATTTTACTGGTAGAATTTCTACTTTCTGATCCATCATACCCTGCATGTTCTGCTGACGTCTCACTGTTAGACGTAAATCTACAACCAAATATATACATACAGCTGTGTTATATTATGTCACAGCGTAAACCAACAAAGTACACCTTACAGTCATTCTGTAAGCCCATGCTTTAGATTATTCGGTCACTGAGGCCCAAGATACAGAGAGCTGCAACCAAATAATGTTATAAAGTAAACCAATGAAGTACACCTTACAGCAAAAGACATAAGAACATAAACCTACAACCAAATATATATAATGGAATGGAGTGAAGAGAAGTAATGCTGTTCAACACCCCAGCCAAGATTTTTTTGATTATATTGATAATATCAATTCTGGAATGATGGGGAAAATCAGAGGACCCCCAAAAAACATGCGACCTTTCAGCAAGCAAACAAACAAGTGGCAGTGTGGTTCATTACCATATTCTTTAGACTACTGAACCATTGATGCCCCCAATATAAACACACAGCTAAGAAGTGTACCAGGTAATGATGTAAAGCAATGCAGTACTTTCTACTGCAAAATACAATGTAAAAACATAGGATATATAAACTCCTGACTTTCTTTCAGCACTGCATGAATATAATGATAAAATGGTGCACTGTAAGTCAACTTTTATTTGCGGATATTAACTTTTGGGGTTCTATTGCCAAAACCATTTTACAGCTATTAACTTTCGTGATACTAACTTTAGTTGAAAATTGCTGAGGTATTGCTAAGATCATTTTCATGTTCGCATCGATTAACTTTCCAATTGCTTTGTCCTAGCGAAACATGCTAAAGTTAATTGTACGTGAATAAAAGTTGGTTTACAGTAATATTGGAATTGTGAAACGATCAACATAGATGGACAAATGGACAGACCCCATTTCTATATCTCCCGCCAATTTCATAAGAGCAGGGGATAAATATCATTTACATCTTATGTATGTACAGGATTTGTATCAATCGAGTCTTGCCCCTATGACACATCACAACTCACCACACAGTAGCTTGTCGTGATGTCGTCATGGTAACAAGACTCAATTCTGATACAAATCCCATGTATACATCATAAGATGTAAATAATATGTAAAGACCAGTATGTTTGTGTTTGTTTGATACCCTCTTAATACACTTCCACACATTTTACATACAGGCTGAAATGGCAAAATTAAATCTACTGTTTAATTCATGTCTGGCATAAAATTTATTTTTCAAGCTTTTAGTTATGAAAATCAATAAATTTTCTATCATGTCATATACCATTGTGACGTATGCATTTTGTCGTAATAAATGAGCACCAAGGTACATACCAGTAACATTTATGATAGATTTTCTAACTTCCATAAGCAAATGAAAATAAAGCCTTCCCAATGCTACCGTAAGCAGGACACTTTACCAAATGAGCTACTTAGCCACATATCAAGCCAGGTCCACCACAAACAGTAAAATAACACTATACTTACTGTGGTTCCTGTGACCATCCTTCACTTGCTCCACTAGAGTCTCTATCTGAAACTGAAATAGGTATAAAAAATGCAGTTAGAAGGCATAGCCATCGGTTGATATAACTTGCCTAGGGTTGTCAAATTTTAATATCACACCAAAACAAGGAAAATAATTGTATTTTATTAGATAGGGATTCCTCTTGCATGCTTTTCAAAATCAATTTATGCCAGACAATAATGGCCACATCCTTTTTTTCTTTACATCATAATCCGTGTGACAATTGTCACAGGGTACTAGAAGTTATATATCTTTCTCAAATACTGGCAGTTAACTTACACCACAACAAATTCATTTTTAGGTCTATGGATTTGACACATTTTTCGCTACCATACACTGTTTGTACAAACTGGTGAATAACCATTTCTATATTTGTAGTTCATGGGTGCAAATATCATAGTCTAGATGGTGAAATTTGCCAAAGGACAACTGTCCTTTGGGATGATTTTTTATATGTTGTTGTCTGACATAAATGTACATTACAAGTTCAAGTTGAACAAGTAAATTCAGTGAATTAGGATCCCCCACTAGCAAGTTCTTTTTTGTGATTTGCACTTATGTTCAAAAGGCAATAACTCCCAGGAAAATGCACAAACCAACTCTGGATAAAAATATGTGCATCTCCTATCAATGTTGATGCTTAGCACCAAGTTTTATGAAAATAGTGCTTCATAGATTTGGAGAATTTGCACAAACTAGAATTTTGGATGGATGTAAGGAGGAAGGAAAGATAGACGGAAACTAAAATTCAATATCCCCCTCTTTCTTTAAAAGGCAGGGGATAAAAATTCTATATGATGGAAATGAAAAAAGTACCAACATGCTATGTGGGATTTTATCAGAAATTTTGTAAGTGGGAGTGAATCATATACAACTGTTTGAATTTTCTTAATTCTAAATTTTAGATACAGCCTGGACAGACAAACTACTAATGAATTTGGCATGGCCTTATATCTCATATATATGGCATATATCTCAGCTGCCATGTGTTATGTGATTGAAAAACATCCAATAAAAAGACTCTTTCAATATCAAAATCGAGACTAGTTATGGATTGTTTAAACTTAAAACACACTCACCATATTTTGGACCACTGTTACCCCGGATACATAGACATGTAAATAAAACAACAACAATTACAACAAACACTGCCCCAGCTATAATTCCACCGATGATAAACATTATCCTCTCTGGATACTGTATACTGTACTCCTTAGACATCAGTAGTGATGTAGAGGTCGTTTCCATGGTAACAGTCTCTGTTGATGGGTTCACTGGTGGTGGTGGCAGTGATTCTGAAAATTTAAAAAAACCTTCATGTAAAGTTTTTTATATACAAACTGCAGAAATATAATTCAATAATAAATGAATAATGATAATAGAGGTCTGTTAGGCCCATCGTGTGACCGACTCAAAAATTGTAATTCCAGACTCCATTCACACAAATCATCATGCAAGGCTTATAAATAATATATATACACAGAACATCTTTTCAAATAACATAAATAATGCTACTTCAACTCAGTTTTATACAGATCCAATCTTGAATAAGCAGAATCCTGTCGCTGATTTGTTGTAAGTGTGCCCTTACAGATCACTGGGCTTTGTATCACCTAAATAATCCTCACTCCGTGAGAATGTTTGTCAGTTTGTTTGATGAAGGTCAGTAGTTGGGTCCTGGCATGCCAGATTCCTCTACCATCCATGAACTGGCCAACTCTATATTATTGAAAGAATCTTGACTTGGATGTAAGACTCCATTACTCTGTTCTATTCCACTCCATCTTGGATAAAATCATCAATTACAATATTAATTGCTGCTACAAAAAAAAATCATAGGTTTCAACTTTATATGCACTAGAATCACATCTTCAACACCAATGTGTTCCAAAAAGGGAAGAAATTACACATTAAACTTGAAATTATGTACTGTTACTGTTGACATACCGTCCCATCACCACAAAGTTAGTTCCAACAGTTTTGCTTGTGTTGACTCATTTAACAACCAATTTACAGGGACAGTATGTCAAGAATGTTCTCTGTAACTAAATGCTTCTCATAACTACCACCCTTGAATGAGGTTCACCAGTATACCATATGATAACCCGTAACATTTGTGAGGTACAAATATTTCCATTGGATATGGAATCATATTGATTTTCCCCCAGGAATTCAAGACATAAATGCTTTCCAAATCATCCTGAACTTGCGTTAAAGGTGTTGATTAGATGGTACAGTGGCGAACCCCATTACAAGTCTGTGATCTAAGCTGTGGAGGACCATACTTACCAGTATTAATGGTGACTGTTACTTGATGACCAAGCTGTTCAGCACTGTTAATGGCTGACACTGATATACTGTACACTGTACTGGGACTGAGATCTGACAGACATAAACCCTGGAGGACCATACTTACCCGTATTAATGGTGACTGTTACTTGATGACCAAGCTGTTCAGCACTGTTAATGGCTGACACTGGTATACTGTACACTGTACTGGGACTGAGATCTGACAGACATAAACCCTGGAGGACCATACTTACCCGTATTAATGGTGACTGTTACTTGATGACCAAGCTGTTCAGCACTGTTAATGGCTGACACTGGTATACTGTACACTGTACTGGGACTGAGATCTGACAGACATAAACCCTGGAGGACCATACTTACCCGTATTAATGGTGACTGTTACTTGATGACCGAGTTGTTCAGCACTGTTAATGGCTGACACTGATATACTGTACACTGTATTAGGACTGAGATCTGACAGACATAAACCCTGGAGGACCATACTTACCAGTATTAATGGTGACTGTTACTTGATGACCAAGCTGTCCAGCACTGTTAATGGCTGACACTGATATACTGTACACTGTATTAGGACTGAGATATGACAGACATAAACCCTGGAGGACCATACTTACCAGTATTAATGGTGACTGTTACTTGATGACCGAGCTGCCCGGCACTGTTAATGGCTGACACTGATATACTGTACACTGTATTAGGACTGAGATCTGACAGACATAAACCCTGGAGGACCATACTTACCAGTATTAATGGTGACTGTTACTTGATGACCAAGCTGTCCAGCACTGTTAATGGCTGACAATGATATACTGTACACTGTACTGGGACTGAGATCTGACAGACATAAACCCTGGAGGACCATACTTACCAGTATAAATGGTGACTGTTACTTGATGACCAAGCTGTCCAGCACTGTTAATGGCTGACAATGATATACTGTACACTGTATTAGGACTGAGATATGACAGACATAAACCCTGGAGGACCATACTTACCAGTATAAATGGTGACTGTTACTTGATGACCGAGCTGTCCAGCACTGTTAATGGCTGACACTGATATACTGTACACTGTATTAGGACTGAGATCTGACAGACATAAACCCTGGAGGACCATACTTACCAGTATTAATGGTGACTGTTACTTGATGACCAAGCTGTCCAGCACTGTTAATGGCTGACAATGATATACTGTACACTGTACTGGGACTGAGATCTGACAGACATAAACCCTGGAGGACCATACTTACCAGTATAAATGGTGACTGTTACTTGATGACCAAGCTGTCCAGCACTGTTAATGGCTGACAATGATATACTGTACACTGTATTAGGACTGAGATCTGACAGATGTAAACCCTGGAGGACCATACTTACCAGTATTAATGGTGACTGTTACTTGATGACCGAGCTGTCCAGCACTGTTAATGGCTGACACTGATATACTGTACACTGTATTAGGACTGAGATCTGACAGACATAAACCCTGGAGGACCATACTTACCAGTATTAATGGTGACTGTTACTTGATGACCGAGCTGTCCAGCACTGTTAATGGCTGACAATGATATACTGTACACTGTACTGGGACTGAGATCTGACAGACATAAACCCTGGAGGACCATACTTACCAGTATAAATGGTGACTGTTACTTGATGACCAAGCTGTCCAGCACTGTTAATGGCTGACAATGATATACTGTACACTGTACTGGGACTGAGATCTGACAGACATAAACCCTGGAGGACCATACTTACCAGTATTAATGGTGACTGTTACTTGATGACCGAGCTGTCCAGCACTGTTAATGGCTGACACTGATATGCTGTATTAGGACCGAGATATGACAGACATAAACCCTGGAGGACCATACTTACCAGTATTAATGGTGACTGTTACTTGATGACCGAGCTGTCCAGCACTGTTAATGGCTGACACTGATATACTGTACACTGTATTAGGACTGAGATATGACAGACATAAACCCTGGAGGACCATACTTACCAGTATTAATGGTGACTGTTACTTGATGACCGAGCTGCCCAGCACTGTTAATGGCTGACACTGATATACTGTACACTGTATTAGGACCGAGATATGACAGACATAAACCCTGGAGGACCATACTTACCAGTATAAATGGTGACTGTTACTTGATGACCGAGCTGTCCAGCACTGTTAATGGCTGACACTGATATACTGTACACTGTATTAGGACTGAGATCTGACAGACATAAACCCTGGAGGACCATACTTACCAGTATTAATGGTGACTGTTATTTGATGACCGAGCTGTCCAGCACTGTTAATGGCTGACACTGATATGCTGTATTAGGACTGAGATATGACAGACATAAACCCTGGAGGACCATACTTACCAGTATTAATGGTGACTGTTACTTGATGACCGAGCTGTCCAGCACTGTTAATGGCTGACACTGATATACTGTACACTGTACTGGGACTGAGATCTGACAGACATAAACCCTGGAGGACCATACTTACCAGTATAAATGGTGACTGTTACTTGATGACCGAGCTGTCCAGCACTGTTAATGGCTGACACTGATATGCTGTATTAGGACCGAGATATGACAGACATAAACCCTGGAGGACCATACTTACCAGTATTAATGGTGACTGTTACTTGATGACCGAGCTGTCCAGCACTGTTAATGGCTGACACTGATATACTGTACACTGTACTGGGACTGAGATCTGACAGACATAAACCCTGGAGGACCATACTTACCAGTATAAATGGTGACTGTTACTTGATGACCAAGCTGTCCAGCACTGTTAATGGCTGACACTGATATACTGTACACTGTACTGGGACTAAGATCTGACAGTGTTATAGTGTTAGATGTAGTTCTATAAATACTCAATGTGGAATTATCTGAAACAACACAAAAACAACAAAAGTCACACAAAGGTTGCCAGAAAAAGAGTGTAGCTCACCTGAGCACAAAGTCCATCAAACAAAAACTGTCAGAAGAACAGTGTAGCTCAATGTCAATCTAACCCATCATACATGTTTACCAAAATTTAAGGTTTACAATGAAGGCCCATACCCACACCTTACTTTAATTAAGACACCTCCAACATAGTTAATTTACCCTATTATTCTTTTGTACTTCATACAAAAAAACTTTAAATACAGGAATTAGCTTTTTCAGTCTACCATTTTACAAATGCAACCCTTTTATCGGCTTCTCTAGACAAGTGGTTTAAAGTACTGGATTATTGATCACAATGTCCCTCTCATTGCTGGTGTGAGAAAGTTTGTAAGTTAGTTTACTATAAAGGCAGTTGATTTTCTTTGGTTAATACAGTTTCACCCACCATCTCAGAACTGACTGCTTCAACATAAGTAAAGGATACTTAACTTGGTGCGTCATTACTCCACTCTGCTCATTTATAAACAAACTAATTTACCTACCCAGATTTTCATTTTTGAGTAATGGTATGTATGAACAGGGTAAAACTAGAACTGTCTCTAGAGCCAAATACCCCTGGCCCCCAACGTTTAATGTTTTCCTGCCACCTTGACCTTTACTATATGATCTTGGTTCAAGGTCATGACACACCTTCAGACCATGAAGATTATTCACGTAGCCCAGACATGATTTTACACAGACAGACAGATGGACAGACAGACATGGAGATTCCTATATACTCCCCTTAAACTAGTCTGTGGAGGATATAATGAAATTCTATACAATGTTCCAATAAGGTCACATCTCTACTACAAACATAGTAACAAGATCCTCAGTGGCCAAATGGTCTAATCAGCATGCCAATAGATCACAGCCCCTCTCACCTTTGAATCCCACTCAGGACAGATTCTAGTATTAGAAAGTTTGATGATTTTCTACTGCCAATCCAGTTTCCTCCACCAACCACGAACTGACCACCTTGACATAAGTGAAATAATCTTGACAAATACCATTCCTATATCAGCCCAAGCACAGGGTCTAGAGGTGTACTTCAGTTATGATCAAGAGATTCTAATGTACAGCTGATTAATATATCTTACCGTATAATCCTTCTATATGACTCTGATTTAGAAGAGAACTACAGAATTGATGATATGTCAAATTACTTGCACTCAGCCAGTTAACAGTATTACTGCTCAGCGCACTGACAAGGGGAGATAATCTACTGAGAGTTTTAGCAGACTCATTTGCTGAGGAGCTGTCATCAATCTTGTTATCTGATAGGTTAGAATCTGTTCTATTTTGAATTAATTTCTCTAAAAGTTTATCAGAGCCTGTCTGTATCACAATGTCACATATACTAATTAAAATGCTCCGATCTTCAAAAGTAATGTCATTTGGAAAAGAAACGTCTGCATCTATAACACTGGTATCCCGTTTTTGTCTCTCTCCATCTGTAGTTTCCATAGTAACCCCATATTCATTGACACTGCCAGTCATATAAACTTGGACCTGGTAATGTGTTATCACTCCGTTAGTTGAAGTTGGACTGTTCCAGAACAATGTTATACTTGTAGGTGTCACCTGATAGTTAATATCTGTAACAGGCCCTGGTTCTGTAACAAAATAAACCTAAACTTGTCAGATCAGATATACAACAAAACCTTGATTCATCACCACCATTTGTTCAGTCAAATTTTGGCATTATAAAAGGGGTTTGGTGATAAATTTGGGGAGGCGGATAAAGAAAAACATAAACAAAATGGATTTTGGGACTTTAAAATAGTGTGGCAATAAGCAAGGTGGCAAAGTTATCGAGGGGCATTATAACGAGGTTTTACTGTAATCAAAAACATAATAATTCATGTCCAATCCACACTTCCAAAGCAAAGTAAAAACCCGCAAAACAGGTGAAACACGCAAAACTTCCACTAGGAATGTGAGGCCAGGTGTCCCAGAAGGGTAGGCACTTCTTGTTTCGAATGCTTTAACTGCCAATTTTGTAATCAAAATTGAGAATGAAGGAAGCATGCAACTATGGAATAACAAATACATCCAGGGTAAGACATTATACTTATCAACAATATTGTGATAAAAACCATAAAACTTTTTCAGGGTCTTGATAAATCTTGATAAATCTAGGCTTGCAATATTATAGGGTTATTGAACTGATATTGTGAAATATTGTCCCAAGTTGGCTCGACATTTGCACAAGCTTGCGAGTGCAAATATCGAGTCAACGAGGGACAATATTTCACAATCTCAGTTTAATAACCCTTTTATTATACAGCAAAATAAATTTTGTTTACTTCCATCAAGTATTTCATCTAAAATACCATTTTTTCGTTTAATACATAAATATTTCACTAGTTCTTGTAAATGGATATAAGAACTAGTGCAACATGACAACAACACAGCCATGACGTCGAGAACAATCATATGACCTCATAAACGACAGCATCATGTGACAAAGCGTGCAATATGAAAAAATAATTTAGGAAACCTCGGACTGGACCAAAGTTAGCGTGCAAATATCGGTATTTATTGCACGCTAACACCTCGGGATTTATCGTTAAATTTCTATGCGAGGCATATATTGCTATGTAATAAATATAATAATATATATTATGCTTACTGGTCACCTACAATGTGTTCTGTTTAGAAAACTCAATGACTGATCAATGACTTCAGTTGTTCACTGTATGACATCATGGGCAGTAAAAAAAAAACCACCATATGTCATGACATCAAAATGTAAGACCATTCTCAACAGTCTATGATAATTATTTTTTTTATCTAATATATTTTGAATACAGTTTAGTATTAAGCCTGAAATTGGAAGTCATTGGTTCGGGAAAGAGAGAGAGAGAGAAGAGAGAGAGTGTGTGTGTGTGTGTGTGTGTGTGTGTGTGTGTGTGTGTGTGTGTGTGTGATATTTACCTGACTGTAATGTTTTGGCCTCAATCCAGTCACTATATGGACCTACACCTGGGAAGGACAGGTTTGTATATAGAGCCACTCGAAATCTGTAGTTTGTCCAGGGATTAAGTCCACTGAAATTACAAATCACAATACATGTGATTAAATACAAAAGTCAATAAAATATGAAACAGATATCAACATGTTAGTGGACATTTATATATTTACATACACATGTACAGGTATAAGCAAATAGAGAGAAAGATAACAAAATTATTGTACCGGTATATGTGTGTCTGTGCAAGGGCGAGGGGGAGAGGGGGGTGGGGTGTAATATGGTCCAGTCAAGATTAATTCATTTGTTGAGACATCACCAGCTCTAGATGTAGTTTCAAAAATGTACCGTATATCTATTCAATGTATTTTTGTATTTCAGTAACATGTGTTAGGGGTTGGTTAATCTCTTATAAAAAGCCCTAAAAAGATGACTACCCTGAGTAAGTTTAATTTCCTTTCTCATGTGTACTAAGCTATGTGAAAAATATAGAACTATATAAATACACTGCCCTTCATAAATTATTATACATGTTTAAAACTAGTCCTATCAAAACAGACTCAAAATCGTCACAAAATTAAATTGTTGAAAACACCATTATGCTAAAGCTGAGTGTCTTTCAGCTATAATCGGGTTTTTATCTTGAAAAATATAATTTTCCAAATTTTCAGAAAATTCCAAACAGAAAATATTAACTTTTCAAGAAACAAGAAAGACAACTTTATGACATACGTTCAAATCATTAAGATATCACTTGCAAATATTGAAAAAAAATGTTTCCCTGGTTAATGACTTCATATTGATTGTTATAACATACAGTCACATTTAAGATGGCATGGCTTGTCATTTTGCAGCCATTTGGTGTTCAGTTATAAGTGAGAAAACAAATATAAAAAATAGTTTTATCAAATTATACAATTTTATACAATTAACAGAATTTCAAATTTGTTTGGTATTTATGGTAATATTGAATTCATTAAACTCACTGAATAAAATTTATGCAAATCCGATATTACATGATCATTCATGTAAGATCCTCAATTTATTTCTTCAAATCTAAATACAAAACAGCTACAGGATTAAACACTGACCTGATGTTGAGTGAGAGAGAGTTAATTGAAGAATTAACAACACTGGCAGAATTAGTTGTTGTAACCATAGCAATATACTCTACATAAAATCCACTTAATTCACTATTCCATGATCCTGGATCTGGTAACTGTCAAAATAATTAATAAAAATAATTAATTATTAGAAATTAAAAATTAAAATACATGTACAAATAAATTGTTGTTTCTGACCATGTGTAAACCAAACCAGGTATAGGCGGTGAATTCTTTCCAAAAGCGAAATTTTCTTTCCTTAGAATGAATGCACTAGTAATTTTATTTCAATAGAACAAACACGTTAATGAAAAGATTCAAATGAAAAAGAGTGGTACTTAGTGATTTCTGTTTTCATTTACCAGAAATTTTATAAATGGAAAGAATTTAGGCTTACAAAATCATTAGCAACCATAGAAATGGTGTAACAGGGTTCCCTAGCATATCATAACATTTGATCATTAATATTGATCATTGTGTAAAATGTTTTAAAAAACATTTATGGCCCAAATTTCGAAATAATGCTTTTTCTATCAGCTGTCTTGGACAATCCGAGACAAATGGCATGTACGTCTATGGGAACACATCAATTTATGCAATGCCATATCCAATGGATATATTAGTTATGCCAACCATTATATTTGATTATAATTGTATAATATATTGGCAAACTTGGGATCTCAGTGTCTAAGAGGTCTAAAGCACATTTTACAGATCACAATGTCTTTCACTGAATCAAACTCTGGACAGATCCAAGTATAAGTCAGTTTGCTTGTAAAATGTCTGTGGTTTTCTTTGGGCACTACAATTTCATCCACTCCTTCTCACCCCTGAATGGACTACCTTTATACTATATAAGTGAAAGAATCTTTACCTGGCGTAAAATCTCTATTTCTCCACTTGACTCCAAATTTGCAGTTGGTACAGTGCTCATTTCGTATGTGGAAGGTTGTGTGTTCAAACTCCAATTTGGATGTAAAATTCCATTCAATCAATCAATCCATCCACAATGGCAAACTTCTTAAGCTACCAGAAGTACATGACAGGATCCATTAATACCCAGTAAGTTACACAGTATCATTGTTATATTACTTACCTCAAAACTGACCATAACAACAGAAGCAGATAACGGATCAGCTACCACATTTACTGGTGGTTTGGAAGGAGCTATAAAAGTTCAAAGGTCAAATTCAAATCAGAAATTTTGTAAATACGCACAATCTTCATTAAAATTATTAATGATTAAACTTTATGAAAACTATTTGATCTTTGTTAGTTCCCTAAATTTTCATTAAGTCATGTGATGTGGATACATAACAGTAAAGTTCTATCTCACAATTCAAAATTCAGTCCCAACAATTTGTCTTTGTTCAATTCTTTTAAACTCTTCAACTCACAACTCTTTAACTTACAATAATGCTGAGTCAAGTTTACAAATTGCATCATTTTTATGAGACAGTGTGAACTGAAGCCACTCTATCTCAAAATAACTGTTCAACTGGTATCGCATTGTACACAGGCATACCCTATAGTCAAGAAATGTGTGTTTCCCATGACAACATGAGACAGAACTTTATGTTTAATTTAGAATATGATTTCTTAAATGAAATTTATAAACTTTACCAGTTGCATGTGTTCTGACTGTAAGCCTATCTGTAGAAGGGCCAGTACCACCATCATTTTCTGCCTCCAAAATAAAAGAGTAAAATCTCCATGGCAACAATTCAGTTATATCAGCAGACAGCTCTGTATTGGGTACAGTTATTAGTTTTACAGTACCAGGAGACTTCTGGGGCCAAAACTTAATATGGTACTTTTGTATGGGACCATTTTGTTTTTCTGTGGCAACTTCCTATAATTTATACAAATAGTAAAAAAAAATTATAATGATAAACAAGTAAAAGTTGCATTAGTTATGATTTAACCATGCCTGTAAAACTATTGTTTAATCTGCTAGTTGTGGAAAATTTTACACCCATAAACATGATAAATTCTCAGAATTATGTATTATTCAAAGGAAAACGTGAAGTTATGTTATTTGGTTTAGTACAGTAGGTGGGGGTCAGGTTGTGAAAATTTGGTCCCTGTTCTGACTTGTGGTAAGTTTTGATATCATCTTACTTTTCTTGGTCCGTTTCAATCACTTTTAGCTGCAAGTGGCCTACTCTTTTTGGAACTCTACAGAGATGTCTTTAGCATGCACTTGGGCAAGAGACCTCGGATTTAAGTCTCATCCAAAAGACTATTCTAGAAATGAGCTTTTTACAGCTCCAGGATGAAAATCATTTCAGAAAATTTCCAAGTCATGAGTGAGGCTCAAGCCCACAACCCTTGACTTCAAATGCCAGTGACAGTACCACTGACCCATTTCCACCCATGTAGTAAACATACCTGCCATGTTAACTGTACACTGTATGGTGACTTCACTGTAATTTGTACATTTCCCGGACTTCCTGTAGGGGCTGAAAATACAAGTTAAAAGTCATGAATGTCTGTGTATATAAACATCAGTATAGACATTAAATAAGTTATACAGGGTTTTGGCAGGTTCCATAGTACCATGTACCTTTTCGAAGATTTATGTACCATGAACCATAGGTGAAGGGTACATTGATCTTTGACGTGGTACATGGAAATGTGCTACCTGCAAAAATTCTGTAGAATGTTTTTGTAACTCTTCAAAGCAGTTCTACCTTTGTATTTTTAACTTTTGATTTCATATCTGTGTGATTTGTGCATGTTGTCATCATGGATGTTTAACTAGACCTCAGTGATGTGCAAGTTACTTCCCTTTTACCCCTAAATGTTGTGTAGGTTTATGTACCCTGCAGATTTCTGTAAATGTATTAGAAAAAACGAAATGAAATGTTTTAAGTTAGAATATGTAGAAGTGATCTTCAAAATGACAGTCACCACCACACCTTAAATTCCTAAATGTTTTAAAAATAAACAAAGTTATAAAGATTTAAAGTTCTGCCCAATTTATGTTATATTTTAGTAATCATCTTAGTTAAGGAATAACTTTGAAACTTGGACCTTGGACAAAGTTTACAACATGATTATTTTACCTGCAGCGTTTGTCCTAACCTGTACACTGGTAGACAGATTTCCCCAGTGTATCGTGTCACCCTGTATCGTAGCAGCTCTGACTAAAACCTCATACTCTGTGTAAGGTTTTAAGTTGCCTACAGCGTAAATTACAGAAGCTTCTACAGAAATGACATCAAACTGCACAGTAGATGGCGCTGTAAAATAAGGCAATAAATCAGAAATAACATCAAACTGCGCTGTAAAATAAGACAATATCAGAAATTAGATAAAACTTCTCAGTAGATGGCGCAATAAAATAAGGCTGCCAGTATATATCAAACTGCACTGTAGATGGCACTATAAAGGGCAATGGTTCATAATTTACAACTTAAGTGATGTCTTTGGTGAAATACAGTCCCATACACAAAAGGATCTGCAATTTGGCTGGTTTATCAACATAGCAACAATGTTTTAATCTATGCAGAGATTATGTATGGTAATCACAGAACCACATAGTGATTGCTGGTGTTACTAGGCTCCAGTATTTGAAGAATACCAAACTTTATTTAAGTTTACTGGATGTATAAAGAAAATTTTGTATAATTCACTGTTATACACAGTGACCCCAACAATACACTACACTGTTTTTCAAATGCTAACAGTGATTTTGTTACATTTTTAAAAACTGCCTTCTGCTTTTAAGATTGGAAAAACTGAAGTTTTGAAATACAGCACACTTCATTATGAAAGTTCCTAAAGGCAAATCCATTGTATTTTGAAAATATTTGAATTTATGTTGTCGGTAAGTTGAACGTATCTAGTTTGCTAGTAGTATATCACTGTTGATTTTGGAATTTTAATGGTCTTATTGGGAAATTTTAGTCATTTTTCTCATGGGGAAACTATCTTTATTCGGTACTAAATTTAGCCAAACAAAATCACTCAGGCTAATCTTGTTTTTATTATACCCTACACATATTGTTACCATATGAAGTTTTCTTTAGGACAACACCCAATGATTCTTCTTCTGTGTAATGTGTAAATGTACTTTAAATTTTTTTACCTCAGTAACAGAGTAGTGTAAGGTGGGTGCTTACAGATTATGGCATCTCTCACAGCCTAGTCCCTTGGGGCATCTGTGGCTGAGTGGTGTAACAGTATATAGCCAGAGTGGCTGAGTTTTGTAAAGTGTGTGCTCTTAGCTATATAGATAACAGCACCTATCACAGCCTAGGTTTGAATCCCACTCAGGATAGATCTTATGTGAGAAAGTTTTTCAGTTCACTTGATGAAGGTTTTTTTCCAGGTACTCTGGTTTCCTCCATCATCCATGAACTGACTGTCTCAATATAAGTGGAAGAATCTTGACTGGGCATAAAACTCCAGTACTCCATTCTATTCTTACCTAACACAGAAGATCTCTCTTTATAAAGTATCTGGTATTTTCTGATCTGACCATTGGTCACTTGTGGTATCAGCCATTGGAGAGTTATACTATGAGATTCTGTTAATATAACCTTTAGTGACCTGGGTTCTGATGGCCCTGTAAAATACATAAAAGAAAAGATTTTACATAAACAAAGTAAAACCCAATAACTTTGCTACCTCATTTTTTGCCACAGTATTTTGAAGTGGAACAGTTATTTCATTATTAAGTTTTTCTATGTAAGTCCCTGATTTCTTTCAAAAACTCCTTTATAATGTCAGAATTTGACTGAACAAACGGTGGTGACAAATCTAGATTTAAATGCATGTTTGCCAGCGCCAATGGAAAATGTAACAATATTACTCGGAGACATACTGATATGCTCTTTACATTACTTTTACCTCCCTCTACACACAAACATGTTTGTTGTTACTTCTACCTCCCTCTACACAATTACAAACATATAATAATTACATGAATCAAATGTCTTTGCCAGTTTGATGTTACTTCTACCTCCCTCCACACAAAGAAATAATAATTACCTGAATCAAATGTCTTTGCTAGTTTGATGTTACTTCTACCTCCCTCCCCAGCAGGGTTTATTGCTGTCATTGTAAACATGTATTCAGTACCCGGGAGTAGATTCAGTACCTCAAATCTTGTTTGTGTTCCATCCACTATATCAATGTAACGCTGAAACTGTATTCCAGACCTGTAGCGCAAGAAATATGAGAGCGTAAAATCTCTGACTCTCAAAAACCTAAAGTGATACTGTAAACATGTATAAATTTTAGCACAAACTAGAACGGTCTCTTGAGACCCAAAATCCCTGCTCCAAACATGTGTCTGGACATGATTTTCAACATAATTTTCCAGTGACCTTGACCTTTCTGATATGAACTTAGTTCAAGGTCATGACACACCTTTGGACCATAAAGATTATTCATGCAGTAGCCAGATAGCCCAAAGCAGCTATGAGATATGGCCAGGACACAATTTTACATGGACAGACAAATGGAAGACAGAGACATTGTGATTCCTATATACCCCTATGAAACTAGTTTGCGGAAGGTATAATTATATTTTGGGTTTATTTACATAGACTAGAATTAGTGTAGATCTTATATATCAACTTGTTCAATAGGATCATATTTAATTTAATTAATTTTAAATCAAAAACCCTCATAAATGAATTAATCAATCTTTTGACTGCCATTAAGCATTAAATCACAGTCTCGGGTAAAGTGCTGGACTAAATCTGAAAATAGACATAGACCATATTTGTACTTACTTTTCTTTATAATAAACAGCATACTGTGTGACATCTGTATATGATTTCTGTGTGGCAGGGATCCATGTCAGACTGACAGATGTTGAAGACATCACTGTGGGATCACTCAGAACAGGGGGTACTGGTGCTTCTGAAATTACAGTATGATGCCTCTCAATAACCTTGCCACCTCACTTACCATATTGTTTAGTAAAACCTCATTATTATGTTCCTAAATAACTTTGCCACATCCTTCACTTATAGCAACAGTATTTTAAAGTTCCAAAATCTATTTCCTGATGTTTTTTATCAGTCTGTCTTTATCACCAAACTTTTTAAAATGCCAAAATCTGGCTGAGTGATTGTTGCTAGAAATTCAAGATTTATCTTATTTTACAGATTAAAATGTTTCATATGTATATGTACGAAAGCCTATTAAGCTCATAAATAAAAAAAAATTAAAAGGCGTAATAACGCGAAATAAAGGCGTTATAATGCGAAATAAAGGCGTTATAATGCGAATTGAAAGGCGTTATAACGCGAAATAAAGGCGTTATAATGCGAAAAAAGGCGTCATAACGCCTTTAGAAAGGCGTAATAACGCGAATTGAAAGGCGTTAAAACGCGAAATAAAGGCGTAATAACGCGAATTGAAAGGCGTTAAAACGCGAAATAAAGGCGTAATAACGCAAATTGAAAGGCGTTATAACGCGAAATAAAGGCGTTATAACGCCTTTAGAAAGGCGTAATAACGCGAATTGAAAGGCATTATAACGCGAAGTAAAGATGCCTTCCATAATGATGTGGATGTCCTTGGGTTTAATTTCTACCCCCCCCCGCCCCCTTACTTTACATACATATTAAAAGTGTGTGTGTGTGTGTGTGTGTGTGTGTGTGTGTGTGTGTGTGTGTGTTTCCTGCATAACTATATGTAATGTAATAAGCTGTTTTGTATGTATTTATTCTATGAAAATTAAAAAAACTCCACATCATCTGATCCTGCGCTGAAATGAACATACTATTTCAGTAAAACAGAAAGAAAGGTTTCTTTACAATGTTAAAGTGTTGTTTTTTCATAAAGAGTATCATTTTATATATGGGGATGGAAATCTTTTAAGTAATCTGAAATATAAACATTGATTAACATTGGCAATGTACACATGGCTATTTATTAAAAAGTTCCTGTCCAATTGTCAATCGCTAACTTTTAACAATGATTAAATGACACCTGTGACATCTTAGTATGAATAGATCTACAGTTGCCTTAAGCTTTTCAAACTAAAACCAATCTGTTTGTGGTGAGGGTTGTCACTCAAGTGACTGCTCTATATATAGACAAAAAGGCGTTATTACGCCTTTCTAAAGGCGTTATAATGCCTTTCGATTCGCGTTATTACGCCTTTCTAAAGGCGTTATAACACCTTTATTTCGCGTTATAACGCCTTTCAATTCGCGTTATTACGCCTTTATTTCGCGTTATAACGCCTTTCAATTCGCGTTATTACGCCTTTCTAAAGGCGTTATAACGCCTTTTTTCGCATTATAACGCCTTTCAATTCGCGTTATAACGCCTTTTTCGCATTATAACGCCTTTATTCGCGTTATTACGCCTTTTAATTTTTTTTATTCATGAGCTTAATAGGCTTTCGTATATATGTTTAGTGACTTCTAGTTGTAAAATAAGTCCTGGAGCCATTAGGGCCATACAAAAGTAATAGTGTTGGCCAGCATACCATGTGATCGATGCCCCTAATGTTCAGAACATTTCCGAAAAAGTTTATTATTTAAATATTCAGCCCTTGTCTACAACTCTTTATAAATGTATTTGATTCTCAGACATGGAAATCCACAGATTTTAATTAACATAGAATGTATTGTTATCATAGTTTGACTAGTATTGCTGATTATGTCATCCCAATTCCATACCTCTTTTACAACAATAGAATTATGTGACTTAATTTCTCCTTTAGAAATCAATGTAAATGCTTGTGAACATTGTTTACAATGTAATACATGTACACTTATTACTGTAGATGTATTAATATTAGTGTATGTGGATTTTAGTGCAAATAACAACTTGGGTACATTCACTTCATCTTGAATTAGTATACAGCTCATGGATGACCTTGTGCACTATGGTCATATTCTAATGGGGTTCACCACTGTACCATGTGATCAATACCTCTTAATGTTTGTGCAGAACGTTTTGGAAAATGTTAGTCACAAATTCCCGAAATAATGCTTTTTACAGGAAAACATCATCTCATGCGATTCCATATCCATTGGAAACATGCGTTCAGCATAAACGTTAGAGGGTATAACGTGAAGCACTACAATCCATCAGAAGAAATACTAAAGAAGTACATCATGAAAATCTCTAAAATTGGTATACACATAAAATTAATACATTTGGAGTATTGCATTTTGTTGAAATTCTTTTTTCCACAAAATGCAATACTCTTTTCCATTATGTGAATTTCTTACCTATTACAAAAACCTGGACAGATTTTTCAGAAGTCCCAATGGAGTTCCCTGCTGTACATGAGTAGGACCCTACATCATAAACATATAACTCTGCATTAAAATTCAATCTGGAACTGTGTTATAATAAATTCAATGGGATACATTAAAACTGATTCAATTTTTTAGGTTTAAATAAAAACTATTCATTACATTGCTTTAGTCTTGTTCTTTAAATAATTGAATTAATTGTATATGCATATGCCTATATATAAGTACACATTATCTTAGCCATACAAAATAAGTCGAGTAACAGTGTTTCAAGCCCCAATGAAGATTCTTTCACCGATATTGAGGGGATCAGTTCTGAAATAGTAGAGAAAACCAGAGTGCCTGGAGAAAACAATCAACTTTCAATAAGAGAACTGACAAATGATCTCACATTAGAAGATGGCTCGAGTGGGATCTGATCCGTAAGCATGTACTTTATTTAGACCACTAAGACAACGAGGCTCCTCAGTGTAAAATGAATAACACACAAAAAATATTACCAAAAGAATACTAAATCCACTGTATCCATGGTAACACATATGTTTATCAGGCAAGATGCATATAAGGTAAGAATGTCAATCATCATTATACTTTACCTGCATCAGAAGTTTGTATTATTTTTATTCCAAGCCTGTTGAATGCTGGGAAATAAATTCTGCCATCTTGGGAAGCAGTTATTGTGTTGCCATACCGATACCATTGAATTGTGGGAATTGGTATGCCACTGATTTGACATATGAGTTCCATATCTTTGTTTTGATAAACAATAGGATTACCCACAATTCCTACTATCCAAGGTGGTACTGAAACACGAAAATAATAATATGTTGACTTTAATAAACATGATCAAGTGTAATGTCTGGTTGAATGGGGTCCAATTTGACAATATTTCAGTTATATTGAGACATAACCAGATATAGGTGAAGAAGCAAAATGGTTTGCATTTGCAGTGCATGCAGGGTAATATCCAGAGAGGGTATATGTGCCATGTGCCATGCCTGCCGTGACACAGGGCATGGGCTGTTAACCCTCTTGCTGCCAAACCAACATATGTGTCCTCTACTGACAGACTACATTAAACTGAATTGACACCTCTTGATTTAAAGAATAAAGATACTTATAATCTTTTTGTAAAGTAAACAAAAATGTAAAAAGTTGAGAATTGAAATTATAATCTACAATTAATTAATGATGTCATATGACTACAAATGCATCCAAAGTCATATTTCATTGTTGACCTCATATCATTTTGTACTGTAAACTTAACTTTGGCACTGCCAATGTTGCGCTGTAAATTAATTTGGCAGCAAGAGGGTTAAGGTCTCTTCTGAAGGACCCTGATAACATGTAATGAACATCACAATACATAAGTGTAAATATCACACTATTGTAAAACAACTTTTTTTCAAGTGCAATTAATTAGCATGGCTTCACAAGGACAAAATAATCGCCATAGTTAATTACTGTTGTTCCCCCAAAAGGTATTATTTATACCAAATATTCAACTATAGTCCATATCACAAAAGTTAATGGTCACAAAATGGTTTTAATAAGAGTTGCAAAAGGTTAAAGTCACAAAATTGGTTTACAGCACAGTAATCTACATGGTTCCTGACATAATCCATGGAACAGGTGTCATCTTCCATTTAGTGTGACTTGTCATGTGGATACTGTTAACATTCTGATTGTTTTATTATAACCAAAAACAAACATTTTGGTACAAAAAGAGAACACAAAGCATGTTGTCACTTTATTTAACTGGTTTAATAAATGAAAGGTTGGTAAATTACTAATTTACTAATTACCATGTAAGCTGACAACTCCTGTTTTAGTAGATGTACCCTCCATATTAGCAGCTACACAGGTATAAGAACCGACATGTGCCCAGTTTACTGAGGATATAGACAGGTGTTTAGAATCCAGAGACACTAACACACCTGGTGGAAATAACTGTGTCCCCTGTAGAGTAGTACAAATAATTACAAACATTATACACATTAATAAGAATATAAATCAAGTACCAAACAAACCAAAACAAGAGGCCCAATAGGGCCTGTGATGCTCAACTGGCAGCTTATTTACATTTTTGATAAATAACATGCAAATCTTGTGAAATGGCATTCCCCCTCCTGTTTACAAATGCAACTGGAACCATAGTGGTTGGAAACCAAATCTGCATTGGTTTTTCATGTTATTGCTATGTATAGGAACAGAAGCCAGCTTAAAAAATGAATCCACAATGGCTATTTATGTGTTTCTCATTATAGAAACGGGGCCATCTTGGATGTAACATTGGCTTGTCTGGCAAGACAAATTTAATTTAAATTAGCCTAGTGGTTTCAAAGAAGATTTTCAAAATATTGATGAAATATTACACCTGATTTACAAAATTCTTGAAAATTGTGGCAACAAAACCTTCTCAGGAACCTGTTACAAATTTGGCTTCATTTGGCTTTGTAGTTTCAAAGAAGATGATTTTCAACGAATCGCTTAAATTTAGCATCTAATTTGCATATTCGGCTAATTACAAGCAAACAGAAAAAGTTACAGAAAAATCTGTCACATATATTAAATAACTAGACATCTACTTTCTAATTCTCAAATTTGAACTAAATCGATCCATAACTAAACATGTAATGACCATTTATAGGTTTTTGCTATTTATAGCAATGGTGGCCATCTTGGATGAAGCAGGAAGTTGATTTGTACAAACTTTAATCTACTCCACCTAGGGACTTTCCACACCAAATTTGGCATCATTTGGGTATGTGGTTTCAGAGAAGAAGATTTTTAAAGAATTGCCTAAATTAGCATCTAATTTGCATATTCCGCTAATTACGAGCAAAAAAAAAAGTTACAGAAAAATCAGTTACATATATTAAATGCCTAGACATCTTCGTTCTAAATCTCAAATTTGAACTAAATCGGTCCAAAAATTAACATGTAACGACCATTTATAGGTTTTTTGCTATTTATGGCAATGGCAGCCATCTTGGATGATGCAGGAAGTTGATTTGTATAAACTTTAATCTACTCCACCTAGGGACTTTCCACACCAAATTTGGCATCATTTGGGTATGTGGTTTCAGAGAAGAAGATTTTCAAAGAATCGACTAAATTTAGCATCTAATTTGCATATTCCGCTAATTACAAGCAAACAGAAAAAGTAACAGAAAAATCCGTTGCATATATTAAATGGCTATCCATCTACTTTCTAAATCTCAAATTTGAACTGAATCGGTCCAAAAATAAAAATATGTAACAACCATTTATAGGTTTTTGCTATTTATACCAATGGCGGCCATCTTGGATGCCCCATGAAGTTGATTTGTACAAACTTTAATCTACTCCACCTAGGTACTTTCCACACCAAATTTGGCATCATTTGGGTATGTGGTTTCAGAGAAGAAGATTTTCAAAGAATTGCCTAAATTTAGCATCTAATTTGCATATTCCGCTAATTACGAGCAAACAGAAAAAGTTACAGAAAAACCCGTTACATATATTAAATGGCTAGACATCTACTTTCTAAATCTCAAATTTGAACTAAATCGGTCCATAAATAAACATGTAATGACCAATTATAGGTTTTTGCTATTTATAGCAATGGCGGCCATCTTGGATGCCGCACGAAGTTGATTTGTACAAACTTTAATCTACTCCACCTAGGGACTTTCCACACCATATTTGGCATCATTTGGGTATGTGGTTTCAGAGAAGAAGATTTTCAAAGAATCGACTAAATTTAGCATCTAATTTGCATATTCCGCTAATTACAAGCAAACAGAAAAAGTTACAAAAAAACCCGTTACATATATTAAATGGCTAGACATCTACTTTCTAAATCTCAAATTTGAACTAAATCGGACCATAAATAAACATGTAATGACCAATTATAGGTTTTTGCTATTTATAGCAATGGCGGCCATCTTGGATGCCGCACGAAGTTCATTTGTACAAACTTTAATCTACTCCACCTAGGGACTTTCCACACCATATTTGGCATCATTTGGGTATGTGGTTTCAGAGAAGAAGATTTTCAAAGAATCGACTAAATTTAGCATCTAATTTGCATATTCCGCTAATTACGAGCAAACAGAAAAAGTTACAAAAAAACCTGTTACATATATTAAATGGCTATCCATCTACTTTCTAAATCTTAAATTTGAACTAAATCGGTCCATAAATAAACATGTAATGACCATTTATAGGTTTTTGCTATTTATAGCAATGGCGGCCATCTTGGATGCCGCACGAAGTTGATTTGTACAAACTTTAATCTACTCCACCTAGGGACTTTCCACACCATATTTGGCATCATTTGGGTATGTGGTTTCAGAGAAGAAGATTTTCAAAGAATCGACTAAATTTAGCATCTAATTTGCATATTCCGCTAATTACGAGCAAACAGAAAAAGTTACAAAAAAACCCGTTACATATATTAAATGGCTAGACATCTACTTTCTAAATCTCAAATTTGAACTAAATCGGTCCATAAATAAACATGTAATGACCATTTATAGGTTTTTGCTATTTATAGCAATGGTGGCCATCTTGGATGCCGCACGAAGTTGATTTGTACAAACTTTAATCTACTCCACCTAGGGACTTTCCACACCATATTTGGCATCATTTGGGTATGTGGTTTCAGAGAAGAAGATTTTCAAAGAATCGACGAAATTTAGCATCTAATTTGCATATTCCGCTAATTACGAGCAAACAGAAAAAGTTACAAAAAAACCCGTAACATATATTAAATGGCTAGACATCTACTTTCTAAATCTCAAATTTGAACTAAATCGGTCCATAAATAAACATGTAATGACCATTTATAGGTTTTTGCTATTTATAGCAATGGCGGCCATCTTGGATGCCGCACGAAGTTGATTTGTACAAACTTTAATCTACTCCACCTAGGGACTTTCCACACCATATTTGGCATTATTTGGGTATGTGGTTTCAGAGAAGAAGATTTTCAAAGAATCAACTAAATTTAGCATCTAATTTGCATATTCCGCTAATTACGAGCAAACAGAAAAAGTTAAAAAAACCCGTTACATATATTAAATGGCTAGATATCTACTTTCTAAATTTTAAATTTGAACTAAATCGGTCCATAAATAATCATGTAATGACCATTTATAGGTTTTTGCTATTTATAGCAATGGCGGCCATCTTGGATGCCGCACGAAGTTGATTTGTACAAACTTTAATCTACTCCACCTAGGGACTTTCCACACCATATTTGGCATCATTTGGGTATGTGGTTTCAGAGAAGAAGATTTTCAAAGAATTGACTAAATTTAGCATCTAATTTGCATATTCCGCTAATTACGAGCAAACAGAAAAAGTTACAGAAAAACCCGTTACATATATTAAATGGCTAGACATCTACTTTCTAAATCTCAAATTTGAACTAAATCGGTCCAAAAATAAACATGTAATGACCATTTATAGGTTTTTGCTATTTATAGCAATGGCGGCCATCTTGGATGCCGCACGAAGTTGATTTGTACAAACTTTAATCTACTCCACCTAGGGACATTCCACACCAAATTTGGTTCCAATTGGCCAAGTGGTTTCAGAGGAGAAGATTAAAGTTTACGCACGGACGCACGCACGGACGCACGGACGCACGGACGCACGGACACACGCTTCACCATGGCATAAGCTCAGCTGGCTATAGCCAGTTGAGCTAAAAAAAAAACTGTTAAAATTTATTTCATCAGGATGCAACATAAAATTCTTGTAAATTAACTTTGTAAAATCTGGCCTGTCCATTCCACTGATTAATTGATCGAGTCAAGTTTTATTTTTATTTTTCCGTCCCCCGAGTCTGTTTATCACTTCTAGTAGTGTGCAATGAGAAATATTAGTGGGTAGACCTTCGAAATTTATTATTCAGAAACATGTTCACAGTCTTGTACTTATTTTTGCGGTTGATGAGCTGGTAGGTAAGCTCATATATATTTTAACATGTAGAAAACCTAGCAGTGTACTTGTTTTTTGCAGTTTGTAGTTGACTCTTGACAGTGAAAATCGCAAATAATAATACAATGGGAATACATGTATTTCTTGTAAAATTGAAATAAGCATCCCAGGGTGCTAACTATGATAGGAATACTACATGTATTTATCAAATTCCAAACATAAAAAATCACTTTTAGCATTTTCTTTGACACAGGGCTTCCACTAAAAACACCTCTTTATAATTCAATCTAAACAAAAGTATTAAGTATAAATATCAAATCTGTTCCCCATTTTTATGAATTTTTAAAAAGAAAAATTTAAAGAGAAGAATTTACTATTAATTACTACATTTAGATATTTAGTATGTTTTGTTCAAAGAAATTTCTGGCATGGCGCTTGGTTAACTTACCAGGGTACATAGAACTATGTTCTGAAATCTGCCGTGGTACATAAAAGCATGCTACGTTTAGCGGTACGGTAAACAAACATGACAACAACATATG
Organism: Anadara kagoshimensis; assembly: GCA_021292105.1. Taxonomy (NCBI): domain Eukaryota; kingdom Metazoa; phylum Mollusca; class Bivalvia; order Arcoida; family Arcidae; genus Anadara; species Anadara kagoshimensis. The sequence continues at coordinate 47,519,028 of CM037859.1, read as the reverse complement.
CATGTCTCACAAAATACGAAATGGAAGTTAATAAAGTCTTTGAAGGGTGACAAAAAAACGTTATACAGGGTTTTGACGGGGTACATGGGACTGTCTTAACCCCAAAAACCCTGTATAACTTATAATTTAAGTTGCAACACAGTAAGACCTGTCTATATATAACAGCCTTTCACTCGCCTATATAAATGACATTACAAATAAGTACATGTAAATGATGAGATGTTCAAAATTATTGTAAAACATTACATACATTGTAAAGCCAGTCCATTGTTGGTTCAGGATAGCCCTCGACCTCACAAGTAAATGTCAGGGACTTTCCCATGATGACACTTCTGTCTGAAGGACCAGAGATGTAATATGGCTTCACTGAAATATAATAATCAATCTATAAAAAGTTATAACTGAAATGGGATGTCATCTCAAAAGTGTTCCCAAAAAGAACCCTGAATGGGAAATCCATGTTTCAAAACCATGAGCATGATCAAAGTATTAATAGCCTATTGCACATCTACTTCACCCAAAAATTTGATCTTTGAAGTTTCATAAAGATCTGTTGATAAAATGTTGGTGGAAATTATGGAGTTGACACTAAATGTTCTATACTTTATTTGGAGACATAACAAATGGAAAATTAGGTCATCCCTAAATTTCTGATATGAATGCAATGCATGTTAATGACCTTAACCTTTATCAGATCATTTTCTACAACTTTGCTGTCTCTATTTATTATTAAATGCCTGAATTATGATGACAATACGCATCATGTAATTGGTAAAACACGGAAAACTTAAACAAAAAGTATTTAAGCATTGAACTGTTGAGAAATGGTAATGTTGGTCGTATAACTGCTGTAGCTACCGTATTCCAGTCTGGAATAGCTACGGTAGTTATATGACCAATTTGGAGTTTCCAGGCAAACTGGATAACACACATTAGTGTATCCAAAAATAAGGAATTCTTGGTGGTTAAGTGGTAAAAAGCACACAGGGCCTCTCACTACCCTGGTTCAAACCCAAAATCTAGACAATTCCTAGTGTGAAAAATTTTTAGTCCCTTGCAGAAGGTCAGTGCTTTTCTCCTGGGACATTAGTATCCTCCAACACCCTAGAACTGACCATCTTGATATAAGTGAAAGCATCTTGATAGGGGTGTAAAACACCATAGTCTACTTTACTCATATATGATAAAGCATATTCCACAAACAATAACAGTTATCTCCCTTAGGTACATATGAAAACTAACCTTTAACAATAAGATATGCTGCTGTTGATATTGATCCAGCCTTGTTAGTTGCTTGGCAACCATATAATCCTGCAGACGACAGAGAGACATTCTTTATATACAATCTGTCATAGGCCAATGTTATACCTTCTGCTGGTTGAATTTTAGCACCATCTGGAATCAAAACAAGTTAAAACTGAAATGGGATGCAATTTCAATAAAGTCCCCAAACAAACCACAACTCGAAAATATCCAACCATGTGCATGTTCAAATAAAAATAGTCAATAATACATCTATTCCATCTAAACATTGTTCCAGTGAAGTTTCATAAAGTTCTGTCAGAGAGTTTTCAAGAAAAGTAACAGACAAAATGTTGTAAACACTATATGCCACTCACTGTTTAAATGACACAAATAATTCATCTTCATTCCAGCAATAAGACACATCTTAAAGATAAACCTTCATATAATGGGGTTTATAAAAGAAATTCAATGTGTTTTGCATAATGATTACCTTTATACCAAACAATATCAGGTTTAGGATCTCCATATACATCACAGGTGAGAATGACACCTACGCCAAGATTAACTGTTGTGTTTGACAACTTTCTGGTTACAACTGGAGGTACTAAAATAAACAAGAATCATAAAACATTAATGTAAGCTTGTTAAAAACTCAGCAATATCAACTTAAGGGTACAAAATAGTTTTCCTATTGATAACATAGTATAGCATTTTCCAACAGCATTAGGAAATAATTACAGCAGATTTTTTGGGGGTATTTTTTACATTGTGCCGTCTGCAGATTTGCATATATAAAACATCACCACAGACCTGCAGTGCTGATCTACAGTGTAGTTCAAGTCATCTTGTAAAATAGAAATGTAAAATCCAGTCATCTTGTAAAATAGAAATGTAAAACCTAGTCATCTTGTAAAATAGAAATGTAAAATCCAGTCATCTTGTAAAATAGAAATGAAAAAATGTTTAAATCAATTAAACCTAGAATACAGAGTTTCCTTAGCAATTCGTGTAATAGTAAAGAGCTCGAGAGACACAAACTAGATTCTATCTTTTTATTTATTTGTAACAATGAAACAGATTAATTTTCTGGTGATCATCTGTTGAACTAATTTTAAAACACAAAACTTACCAGTCCATGTCCTAATCACAATCATAAAGCAAAACAAAGACTTTGAAAACTGGCAAATTAAGTTAAACACATGAACTTTCAACAAGGAAATGAGGCCAGGTGCTCTGGAAGGCCAAGCATCCCCGTTTAGCTAGTTCTGTCTCTGTATCAAACTTATCGTGGATATATTTGATGTCCCATAGTTCCATGCTCCTTTCATTTTTAATTTTAATTCATAAGTGCTAAGTGTAGCTAGCTAAACAGGAGGTGCTTACCCTTTAGGAGCACCAAGCCTCACTTCCCTGATGAAAGTAACTTTGCCAGTTTTCAAAGTTTTTAAGAACATACATACCTAAGACCTGTATATAAGTCTGAAACTCTACTATACCACCCCAGTCTATATTTTTGAAGACCTACCTAAGACCTGTATATAAGCCTGTGCCTCTACTATACCACCTCAGTCTATATTTTTGATTTTGAAGACCTACCTAAGACCTGTATATAAGCCTGAGCCTCTACTATACCACCTCAGTCTATATTTTTGATTTTGAAGACCTACCTAAGACCTGGATATAAGCCTGAGCCTCTACTATACTACCTCAGTCTATATTTTTTGAAGACCTACCTAAGACCTGTATATAAGCCTCAGCCTCTACTATACCACCTCAGTCTATATTTTTGAAGACCTACCTAAGACCTGTATATAAGCCTCAGCCATTACTATACCACCTCAGTCTATATTTTTGAAGACCTACCTAAGACCTGTATATAAGCCTCAGCCTCTACTATACCACCTCAGTCTATATTTTTGAAGACCTACCTAAGACCTGTATATAAGCCTCAGACTCTACTATACCACCTCAGTCTATATTTTTGAAGACCTACCTAAGACCTGTATATAAGCCTCAGCCATTACTATACCACCTCAGTCTATATTTTTGAAGACCTACCTAAGACCTGTATATAAGCCTCAGCCTCTACTATACCACCTCAGTCTATATTTTTTGAAGACCTACCTAAGACCTGTATATAAGCCTGAGCCTCTACTATACCACCTCAGTCTATATTTTTGAAGACCTACCTAAGACCTGTATATAAGCCTCAGCCTCTACTATACCACCTCAGTCTATATTTTTGATGACCTACCTAAGACCTGTATATAAGCCTCAGCCATTACTATACCACCTCAGTCTATATTTTTGATGACCTACCTAAGACCTGTATATAAGCCTCAGCCTCTACTATACCACCTCAGTCTATATTTTTGAAGACCTACCTAAGACCTGTATATAAGCCTGAGCCTCTACTATACCACCTCAGTCTATATTTTTGAAGACCTACCTAAGACCTGTATATAAGCCTCAGCCTCTACTATACCACCTCAGTCTATATTTTTTGAAGACCTACCTAAGACCTGTATATAAGCCTGAGCCTCTACTATACCACCTCAGTCTATATTTTTGAAGACCTACCTAAGACCTGTATATAAGCCTCAGCCATTACTATACCACCTCAGTCTATATTTTTGAGGACCTACCTAAGACCTGTATATAAGCCTCAGCCTCTACTATACCACCTCAGTCTATATTTTTGATGACCTACCTAAGACCTGTATATAAGCCTCAGCCTCTACTATACCACCTCAGTCTATATATATATATATATATATATTTGATTTTGATGACCTACCTAAGACCTGTATATAAGCCTCAGCCTCTACTATACCACCTCAGTCTATATTTTTGATTTTGAAGACCTACCTAAGACCTGTATAAGCCTCAGCCTCTACTATACCACCTCAGTCTATATTTTTGATTTTGAGGACCTACCTAAGACCTGTATATAAGCCTCAGCCTCTACTATACCACCTCAGTCTATATTTTTGAAGACCTACCTAAGACCTGTATATAAGCCTCAGACTCTACTATACCACCTCAGTCTATATTTTTGAAGACCTACCTAAGACCTGTATATAGCCTCAGCCTCTACTATACCACCTCAGTCTATATTTTTGAAGACCTACCTAAGACCTGTATATAAGCCTCAGCCTCTACTATAACCACCTCAGTCTATTTTTGATGACCTACCTAAGACCTGTATATAAGCCTCAGACTCTACTATACCACCTCAGTCTATATTTTTGAAGACCTACCTAAGACCTGTATATAAGCCTCAGCCTCTACTATACCACCTCAGTCTATATATATATATATATATATTTTTGATTTTGAGGACCTACCTAAGACCTGTATAAAAGCCTCAGCCTCTACTATACCACCTCAGTCTATATTTTTGAAGACCTACCTAAGACCTGTATATATATAAGCCTGAGCCTCTACTATACCACCTCAGTCTATATTTTTGAAGACCTACCTAAGACCTGTATATATATAAGCCTCAGCCTCTACTATACCACCTCAGTCTATATTTTGAAGACCTACCTAAGACCTGTATATAAGCCTCAGACTCTACTATACCACCTCAGTCTATATTTTTGAAGACCTACCTAAGACCTGTATATAAGCCTCAGCCTCTACTATACCACCTCAGTCTATATTTTTGATGACCTACCTAAGACCTGTATATAAGCCTCAGACTCTACTATACCACCTCAGTCTATATATATATATATATATATTTTTGATTTTGAGGACCTACCTAAGACCTGTATAAAAGCCTCAGCCTCTACTATACCACCTCAGTCTATATTTTTGAAGACCTACCTAAGACCTGTATATAAGCCTCAGACTCTACTATACCACCTCAGTCTATATTTTTGAAGACCTACCTAAGACCTGTATATAAGCCTCAGACTCTACTATACCACCTCAGTCTATATTTTGAAGACCTACCTAAGACCTGTATATAAGCCTCAGACTCTACTATACCACCTCAGTCTATATTTTTGATTTTGAGGACCTACCTAAGACCTGTATATAAGCCTCAGCCTCTACTATACCACCTCAGTCTATATTTTTGAAGACCTACCTAAGACCTGTATATAAGCCTGTGCCTCTACTATACCACCTCAGTCTATATTTTTGAAGACCTACCTAAGACCTGTATATAAGCCTCAGCCTCTACTATACCACCTCAGTCTATATTTTTGAAGACCTACCTAAGACCTGTATATAAGCCTCAGCCTCTACTATACCACCTCAGTCTATATTTTTGAAGACCTACCTAAGACCTGTATATAAGCCTGTGCCTCTACTATACCATCTCAGTCTATATTTTTGATGACCTACCTAAGACCTGTATATAAGCCTCAGACTCTACTATACCACCTCAGTCTATATTTTTGAAGACCTACCTAAGACCTGTATATAAGCCTGTGCCTCTACTATACCATCTCAGTCTATATTTTTGATGACCTACCTAAGACCTGTATATAAGCCTCAGCCTCTACTATACCACCTCAGTCTATATTTTTGAAGACCTACCTAAGACCTGTATATAAGCCTCAGCCTCTACTATACCACCTCAGTCTATATTTTTGAAGACCTACCTAAGACCTGTATATAAGCCTCAGCCTCTACTATACCACCTCAGTCTATATTTTTGAAGACCTACCTAAGACCTGTATATAAGCCTGAGCCTCTACTATACCATCTCAGTCTATATTTTTGAAGACCTACCTAAGACCTGTATATAAGCCTGTGCCTCTACTATACCATATATATTCCTTGCTCTACATGTATACATTCCTTCTCTTGTTTTGTTAATGTTAGAAATGTGTAACTCCTGGTTCTGTAGTCTAAAATACAAAATTAATTGAGTTTAATATTATATTTGTATTAATTGCTTATTTTGAAAATATTTGGTGATAAATTTGCCTGATTATCAACATTAGTACCTGTTCATATTGGGAGATGGAGTGAAATAATTTTTAACTTTTCAGTCAAGTTCCTTAAAAGGTGGTCAGTTTTGGAATAGTGGAGGTAAACAGTGTTTTGGGAAAAAAACCATTTACCTACGGCAATGAAACTGAGAAACTCGCTAACACTGAAGATTTGCTGATTGGTGAGAGGTACAGTCATCAATGATGAGTTACCAAGGTTGCCTGTTTAAAACTGGACTTTTATAATCATATTCACAAGTTCTAACTGGCACATTTTTCATAATCTTTATACTTTATAGGTTAGATATTGAAAGTACAGTCAAGCTTGGTCACAATGAAATCCAAGGGACTCCAGATATCTTTTCAAACTAACCAGATTTCAATATATGCACCAAACTTTGTGAACTTCAAAACAGTCAGGTCAGAAAAATACTACAGCTCACCTGTACATATAGTTCTTTACCAAACTTTATATAAAAGCAAAAATTCTTGCCAGATGTATGGCATCCTCAGTGTTTCATTATGTTTCAACATGCTTTTAGTCTGTCAGCGATATTGTGGCAGTGTTTATTAACATGGAAGAGTCTATATAATGTAAATAGTGATATATGAAGGTGTTTAAAAAATGAATGCATAAAGGCATGAATATACTGGTAAGCGTATGATAACATGAAATAATAACCTATTGTTTTATGATAGACTATACCTTAAAAAAAGCCTGTCAGAAAATATCTTGGTCTAACCATACTTTTATATTAAAGCAAAGATAAATGCCAGATATATGGCATATTAAGTGTTTCTGCATGTAGAAAACAACATGCTTACCTCATCATCACAGTGCTGTCTATAACCACAGATAATTTATCCAATAACCAGGTGATTGTTGGGAAGGGGTCACCATTCACCATACATGTGACCTTGACCCCTTGACCTTTAACAATAGATGCATCAGTTGGTTTCTGGATAAGGACTGGAGCACCTATATGATGTTCAAAAGAAACACATAAAGTAGAATGCTAATATGTATAATGTGGCTCAAAGTCATTATTTAGTTGTAACCGTTTTTCAATGTCAGTAGAGCCAGAGATGCCAACCCTCTCTTGGTGTCATCAGTAATACCAGCTAATTTTTTCAGTAATTTTGGGCAACTTGTCAGTATTAATAATATATTCAATTATTTGTCTTTTTTCGGTGGTGTACCAGCATCAGCTGACATTGAACCTATCTTGAAACTATCATCAACAAGGTGAGACCCATTAGAAACTAATTTGAATTTGGCCATATGACATTGAAGAAGAATGAGAATTGCTACTCCGAAATCTAAATTATGTCATTTACAACTAGTTTCCAATGCCATGTGACTGTAAGTTTTGTATTGTTCAATAAAACGAAGAAATACTTTGATTTATAAATTGAGATGGTAATGATAATGAACCTATCCAAAATTTCCGTTTTTGCCATAAATAACGATATCTTTGCCGTAATGTCATATTTTAAGTTATAAAATCCTAACAATTATGGAGAATCCGTAAGAACTGACATCTCTGTAGAGTATGTTCTGTGTTGTAAGAGAATAAACAATTTGGTTATTTATGCTGAAATAGTATGTAAAAGGCTGTCAATAGCCATTCCATTAGAATAAATACCAAAGCCACTAGAAATAACACAGAAAAACATGTCTAAACCAAGCATCTGCAAGACAACCGAAATGATGCAAAGGAACCTGTTTAAACAAGCACCTGTTAGAGGGACTGACTCAAGATTAGAAAGGTTTCCATTTACATAAAGGTGTATTTACTAGAAATAGGAATGGTATGTCCAACTAAAGAAGTGCTCATCCCAGTTTCACAATCATTTATCAACTAAGATTTTCCTTAACTTAAATCTGGCAAATCTGAATACTGGTGATTCCGGTAGTTTTCAAGATATTCATGGATTTAATGTGTGGTGTCATTTTGAAGATCTCTCTATGTCTGTGTTCTAATTTTGTTAAAATCTTTGTTGTGACATAAACCATTGTCAAAGTTTGTCAGATTTAGTTAAGGAATGATTGTGAGGCTGGTGCCAGTTTATACAGGATTTTGTTTCAGTCATCATGGTCATAAGTTAAGACAGACTGTCTTGTTAACACAGATCTCAGATAGCTTCCTATTTGACCATACCTTATGAAGAAAAAAATGATTTAAATAACTCACCACCAACACTAATTTCGGCTACTTTAGAAGTTCTGGTTGAAGGAACAGAGTAATTATTAACAGCTACACAAAAATAATTTCCCTCATCCACTTTTTGTATATTGGAGAAGAAAAGATCCCAGATACCGTTATTAGGGTCAACTATAAATACTGACTGCTCCCCAGACCTGTAAGTCAATGGTCTGTCATCTTTGTACCATACCACAGAACTAAGGGGAAAGCTGGTTGGTGGAGAACATGGCAACGTTGTTGGTTGTCCTGCTATGGCAAAAATACTGTATGGCTGCCGTTCAAAGTCTATTTCTAAATCTTGAAAAAAGAAAAATGAAATACATGAACATATGTAAATAAAATTTTGCAGCTCTGCTCTAATACTGAAATTGTGTCAATACAGCATGCATTATTAAATAGTGACCAAATACAAATAGTTTAAAATTTAAAAATTTAGTAAACATTTTTAAAAGTTATATGGCTCCAGTTAAAAGTACAAGTCTACAGCCTTGTCACACTGGTTTGTTTCAATGTTGTGACTTGATTGAGGGTACAATTCTCCCCTTTGGATGGGATGTATGTCCATTATATAGTTAAACCCCTGTGTGCAATCTAGAAGAGGCCCTTGCTCCATTGACCCTAAATTAATAATATGATCCCACAAAAATATTGTCTGTGGGCCAATATTGGTCTATCTTTTTACTTTGAATTGTTTTGAATAAAACTGAATCAAATTCTACCTCTTTCTCATTTATAATTTTATGTTGATTTAATACTAACTGATCTTTTCAAATAAAACACAAATTGCATACTTATTTTAGCGATTGAAGAATGATAAACATATAAGCACAGTTTTATTTTGACAAAATCAATCCCAAACTGAGTCTTTTAATAAATCCTTATATCAGATTATGTTTCTTGGTAAATTTAACGACCATGGTATTTTAGCGCTTACATGGCAATGTTGCTAAAATAAAACTGCCACTACAAACATGGTTTACATTACTTACATGCATTTTGGACTTGTATTTGTGAGGATGACGCTGTCCCTAGTCTATTTTCACCAAAACATGTGTAATGTCCATCATCAGCTGTCTGAAGGTCACTTATATACAAACTTCCATTGGTCAACGCTCCAATACGACTATCAAAACGTAGTATTTCATTGTTTTTAAACCACTTAATCTCAGGGAATGGATAACCCCTAACTGGACAATCGATGACCAGTGGTAAGTTTCTCGGAGATATGACATTAGATCGGTGTAATGTGTTATCTATATAAGGAGGTCTCTCTGTTGCTGCAAAATAAAATTAGAAATGTCACGTTGTAAATAAATCTGTTCAAACTTATAAATGCAGGTGCACAAGTTCTTACCACAAGAAACATCTGTGCATAATTTCAGGAAAATTGGACCATGCATACTGGTAGCTAATTAAAAAATCAAGATAAAATTATGTCTATGGAAAGACAGACAGATAGACTAATAGAATCTATCACAACTTGTGGTGCCAGATAGGGAAATCTCAAACCGAGTTCCGAGGGTTGGGATTTCCTTGTCTGGCACTACAAGTAGTGATTGATTCTATTTCTTGCATCAAAAAGTACAATTTTTCAATTTAAAATCAATTTCAACCTTCAACACACCTCTGATTTTGTTGATAAAATTTTGCGGGAAAAACAGCGTGTAGGCTATCTTGCACAGGGGGGTTCAAGATGGAGATATCTTGCACCTCTCTTTTTATGGATTTTTCTATCTGGAGTGCAAGAAAAGGTAATTCCATTATACACCCCTTTCTTCATTGCAATGGGTATAGTTATGAAAGAGTTAGATACCAATAACAAGAACTGCTGGAACAACAGTGTAGCTTACGTGCATATCCAATCTATCTAAAAATATGAACACATTATGTTCTTTTACTCAAAATCTTCAACATTGGAAACGAATAACCGACTAGAATCTCATGCTGGTGGTATGACCTTAGATTTTATCCCTTGTTTCAGGCAAAGGGTGATAAAGCCTAAGACAGGTTGGAAATTCCAATAACCCCTGCTTAAAAACTATGCCACAAATCTATCCCAATTTCTGTTTATTCATTTACAATGAATGTTTCTTATTCAACAAAAACAATGTTCAATTCATATTCAATAAACATTAAGCATGGAATCAATGCAGTTCTTGGTTGTTTTAGACTGAAATAAATAGTAAGTATAGGTCATCTGCTATGGGGTTTTTTTTAATACACGTCGAGCAAAATCCTTCCATCCTCTGTAAGTTTTATTCAACCAATATAAGAAGAGTGAATGGATTTATACTTTAGGCAAATCAGCCAATCAAATTTTAAAATGAGAATGAAAGATTTGTACTTAAAACACTTTCTATCTTATTACATCTGTAGTAGATGTCCAAAAATTTGTTTTATGTCAGTTTGTCTTATTAAGTTTATCTTTCAATAGCAGTTTTATCTTATTACCTTATTTTTATTTTTTTTTCACAGATATTCAGCACACTTAAAAATATAAATCTTTTCTGGAAATTTTAAACCAAATTTTAAAAATACATGTATATACATACCTGTTACATTGAAGAAAACTTTTAAACTTTTAACCTCAATCCCAAGGGCTTTATTTCTGGCAACACAATTAAACATTCCTGAATTAACAGGTGAACCAATCAACACCAGCTTCATATAGAACTGACCAATCAAACCATAGGGGATAAAAGTTTTAAATGTTGAGTTGATCTGTGTCCCGCCAGTGAATAATTCGCCGTTTCTTTCCCAGTAGATCTGAGCTGGAGGAGAACTCTCCCCTGTAATACACTCCAATGAAGAGTTATCTCCCTCCATTAAGTTAACAGGTAATGGATTTGTTTGGAACGGTTTTATATCTAGCAAGTAAAAAGACAATTATAATTAAATTACAATTAAATACTATTGAAAACAAATAAATATTCATATATTTTATAATCAATTTTACAGTAGGTTTTTACCCTTCCAGAGCACCTATGCAGTCTCACTTTCCTGGAGGAAGAAAATATGTTTAACTATATTTGGCAATCTTCCAAGTTTTTACTTTGCTTTTTGATTGTGATTTTGATTTTAATTGTGATTTTAACATGGATTGGTTTGTTTGTTTATTATTAGTACAAGTTTGCAAGGTTTAAAATATAAATTTTAGAAAACAATGTGAAAATACACTGATGTATTTACGAAATGATTACATACTCACAGGTATTTCATTGAACAATTAGACAACTAAAACATTTTTAACTATTGTAAACAGTACAACTTTTACTGGTTTAAATCTGTATCAATGACTACTGCTACAGCTATAAAGTAACTGATTTCTTTGAAAATAAATTGGTTGCATGTCCCCATATTGTCAATCACTGCCTTGGAAACTTTTAAGTGAATCACAAAACATTTAAATTTGCTTATCGTAATATACATTGTACATGCATCCATAACCTATAATGTGCAGGTAACATGTGAAGATACTTACATGCATGTATTATTAATGCAGGGTCTGATACTGCTATGGTTGAGTTATCTGTTTTCTCCATGACAACACAAGTATAGTTACCAAGGTAACTGGCTGTCATCTTAGGTACTAACAGTGTATTGTTTGAGAATATCGAGCTATTTAATGGCCGTATCCCTCCATTAAGATTCCACTCCACAGTCGTGTTGTAATCATCATCTGATGCTTGAGAGAACAGACAATGTAGGTAAAGATCATCTCCGAACACAACAGGCTGGCTCCGAGGTACCACGATAAAATCTGAAATAATATCACAAAATATAAACTGTAGAATAACTCCCAACACAACAGGCTGGGTCCGAGGTACTACAATAAAATCTGAAATAAATTATCGCCCATTATACACAGTCAAGCCTGCCTATAAAACCACCTCTATATAAGGGTCATCTGCCAGTAAAATTACCAATTGCTCTTTATTTCTGTTGTTTGAACTTCTATATAAGGGCCACCTGTCCATAAAGGCCATCTTTACTGGTTCCCTTAAGTGGCCTTTATAGACTTGTTTGACTGTATTGTGATATCATTAATTTATATGGTTCTTAAAAAAATACCATTTCGTTGTGTTATTGACGTATCACCAACCATGAATCTAATGTTCTGACTCTGGCTGCCATCACGATAAAAAAGCAACGTCACGGCAACTAATGACGTACTAGTGTCAGTGACGTCATTAAATGGCACAATTAAGGCCCAGTTTCCATTCTTTTTGTGTGTAATTCAAGTACGCCAGGTCTTTGTCGAAATACTGTGGGTGTGACAGGCGTTCCATGAATTCATGGTTTGAAGCTTCCATTTCAGCCAAGGTAAGTTTGTTATATACACTATATCTATGTCATGTACATTTATGGATTACAGTAGGGTAACCACGGAAACAATGAAAATTGGGACACCATGAAAATTAATGATTTCAAGGTATATATTTGCAGTGATTTTGTTACAGTTTTTAAAAAACTACCTTCTGTCTTTTAAATTGGGAAAATCATTTCTTATCATAGATTTACTTTTTTATCACTGTTGTTTTTGGGAATTCTATTGGTCTAATTGGGAAATTTTAGTCATTTTTCCTTGGGGAAACTACCTTTATTCAGTAGTAATTTGATAAAAACAAAATCACTAACGTGTCAAGTCATGTAATATAGAAATATTCCATTGGAGACACCCATGGTGGATATCTCTATCCTCTATGGGTCGCACATGCAAATTAGCACTGGAACTACCTTTGGTGACGTCATATTCAAAAGGCAATCGCATGACGTCATCATGTGGGGAACATGACGTCGTTTTGCGGGAAAAGGACACTCAAGTCTTCAAAATTTAAAAGTTTTGAGTGCGTTTCAAATGTTCATTCTGGGTGTTTACTCTAAATAACTTTGTTTTGTAGTTTATACATTTTGTATAAACCAAAATCAGGAACATTCTTTGTGATGGTGATGTTTCTTTTAAAGTAGAATGTTGAATAAAAATTTTTCCATCATGGCGTTGATGTCTATATAAATCCAATTTGAGGCCAAATATTGGCATTAAAATGGCAGAAAAACAATCCATTATGAGTTTATCTATGGAGGATAGGGAAGTCTCACCCTCAGGGTTGAACATTTCTGGTCAGATACTCGGCAAGCCTCGTCACTGACTGAAATGTTTAACCCCTCGGGTGAGATTTCGCTATCCTACATGGATACTCATAATGGATTTTTATATTCCAAAAAAAATCAGCTTAGAAATGTAAAAGGTGATTAACTGGTCTTTTTTACAGATCACAGTGCCCCTCATCCCTGTAATGATATAAGAAATTATATAAAAATAAACCCAAATATTTTCTGGTTTACAAAATTGTACTTTCGGCTATAATTTATATAAGGTTAATTACTCAGGTCATCCTCAGGTCAATGGTCAGGCAAGCCTTTACCCCTAGGCAATTATTCAATAACGTACAGCCTGGACATTACATGATGTATACACCTTGTCTAATTAACCTTTACAAATCATGATATTTGGTAAAAGGTTAGGTCATGCTCTTCCCTTCTGTTATCTAACAGAAGAGTATATAAGGCTGTCGCAGGCTTCATTGAGATACACCGACACATCCACATACAGACGACACACACACTTTGTTACTTAGTGTGGAAGTCCCACTGGAGATTGTATACAAAGATTGGAGTAAAGCCATCGGAAAACGACAATAAAACCAACTCAGAACAGCAGTAGAACTTCTTAGTTATTACTTCAGTACATTAAGTGGTGCCCGTGACGACAAAAAGGACCTGGGGTAACCAACGAGTTTGCAACATTCAACTAGACGATCACACCGGCTTTAAAAATGAACACACAGCTCAAGAGATGTTTTAACTGTGGAAGTTTTCAACATCTTGTCCGTGATTGCAAAGAAAACAAACGACAGTCACGTTCACAAAGGGAAAGAAACCATCACAGACTCGTTCAATTTCTTATGAAGAAACAGTTTCTTGAGCAACAGAATGTAAAGGCACAAATACAACATCTCCAAGAAGATATTACCAAATTAACAGACCAAATTTTTTTATCAAGAAAACACATGGAAACCATAAAAGACAAAGCGACAGATGTTCCCATACAAGCACGGCAAAATTTGGAAATTAACAATCTACAGAAGGACAACAACGGCATAAACGAACTTAACGGAAAATCCTTGAAGGAGAATAAACGACTCCGAGATTCACGTAAAACCACAACGGAAGGCAACAAGACAGATGCTTCAACTCAAACAAAAGAAAATTCGCATATCATTAATCTACAAAAAGAAAACAACAACCTAAAGGAGCTCAACGGAAGACTTCTGAAAGAGACCAAACTTCTCCGTGACTCTTTTAAAACAACGGAAGAGGGGATTCCCAAAACGTTTTTGAAACAAATGAAGGATGTATCTTCATTACTCAACAAGATTAATGAACTAGAACTTGAACGAAAACATTTGCAGAGTTATACTCATTATACAAATTTTGGCCGCGACGTATTTGGATAGATTTGGATACAATTCATTTGTTTGTAAGTTAAATTACTTTATATTTTTCAAAACTTAAATAATAATTTAAAAATGTTCAATGTCTGTTTTTGAATACATGTTTATCAAAAGAGTCATGCAACATGCTATTTTTTATCAATTATTACTTTTTTCAATATTCCTGTATACAATTTTTTTTGTATTTCTCAAAAAGTACATACTCGCATTTTGTTTTAT
The DNA here is from genome assembly GCA_021292105.1 of Anadara kagoshimensis. Lineage (NCBI taxonomy): Eukaryota > Metazoa > Mollusca > Bivalvia > Arcoida > Arcidae > Anadara > Anadara kagoshimensis. The sequence continues at coordinate 47,503,893 of CM037859.1, read as the reverse complement.
GTGGATGTACAAAATTAATATGAGTCATATCATTTTTTATCATTTCTTAAAGGATCTTAAATATTGCATCGTTTAAACCTTTTTTGGTTTTTATATTTCATAGAAAATGTATACTTTCAAGATATACATGTTTCATCCGTAATTTTCAGTCGGACTTGTCTTAATTTAAAATTATGATACAGTAATTTTCTTTAAATAAGGAATAAGTTTTATTTATATGCAATGGTTTTTTCAAAATAATATTGCGGAACTGTGAAGCACAGTTGCACTGAAACAATTTTTCAGTAGTTTATTTTTCAACTTAATTTCTGAAACGAAATATAAATGTTAATTTTATTATTTTTCCTACTAGTATGATGTACAATTGCTGTTACAAGTTGATTGGCATTGGGATTTTCTGTATTAATTTTTTTTACATAAGCTTAATCATATTGCTCCTATTTAGTATGTTTTAATGTCTAAATATTTTTATAGTGGATACATTGTTTTAACCCGCACTAGTAATCATTTCATCGTACTGTCTATTGTATTTGAACGTACTTTTTACCGTGATTGTAATGCTAGCTTCCTATAAGTGTATACACTTATGAAAGATACAGCTATTTGAGTATTAAAGCTGTAATAATTTTGATGACAACATAATCAATTATATTGAGTAATTAATTATAATTCATAATATTTGTCAATTATTTACTCTTATGTTGAACGGTAACTGTGAATCCCAGTTAGATAAAGTTGTGATTTTTTTTCTTATTAATATACCATGGTTCATTTTTGTTATTATTATTGTCTATTGTGGTATATTCGTTTTAATTGAAAGTTATTATCAATTTCTCATCTCATTTTTTTTTCTTTCTTTTTTTTTTTTTTTTAACATTCGTCAAGGTTTTTTTTCTATATAGACACGGGTATTTGGTTTAAAAAACCAGTATAACCTGTCTCCAATTAAGCGACAGAAGTTATGTCCTGGAGACAGACCCATATATTTTTTTTAATTATAGACAATACGTGCGATAATTGACGCAAAATATTTTTTTGTCTATACAATGAACTATAACCACATATGAATCAACGTAATTCACATATTATTTTATTATTAATTTGCATATTTTGAGCATCCGTATGTAATATGTAATCACTTTAAACATTTTCATAGGCAATAAGTGCACAAATTGGTGCAAAGGCAAACAACTGCCAGCCTGTATTACATATACACAAAACTCCATAGTCGGAGAGCAGATTATAACTGACTATATGTTGATATTTGATGCTTTGTTTGTATTTAACTGGTTTTTTTTTTCTTTTAATTTTTGTTGTCAATGTGCACATTTCATGTTTTAATTACTATGCTATTGTCACCATTTCATTTTATGTAGTTTTGCAAAACATTGTTCATATTTTTTTTCTTTTTAACATGGACATGTAGTTTTTCATGTATGAATATGTATTTATCAAATTACACACAAAATGCTTGCGACAGCTTTTCCCCATTTTTGGCGTCTTTTATATAAACCCAAATACTTTCTGTTCTCTACAAAAAATCAAATTATCTAATAATTTTATTTTTTGAGAAGGGCATAGAACGTATGTAATGATATAAGAAATTATATAAAAATAAACCCAAATATTTTCTGGTTTACAAAATTGTACTTTCGGCTATAATTTATATAAGGTTAATTACTCAGGTCATCCTCAGGTCAATGGTCAGGCAAGCCTTTACCCCTAGGCAATTATTCAATAACGTACAGCCTGGACATTACATGATGTATACACCTTGTCTAATTAACCTTTACAAATCATGATATTTGGTAAAAGGTTAGGTCATGCTCTTCCCTTCTGTTATCTAACAGAAGAGTATATAAGGCTGTCGCAGGCTTCATTGAGATACACCGACACATCCACATACAGACGACACACACACTTTGTTACTTAGTGTGGAAGTCCCACTGGAGATTGTATACAAAGATTGGAGTAAAGCCATCGGAAAACGACAATAAAACCAACTCAGAACAGCAGTAGAACTTCTTAGTTATTACTTCAGTACATACGACACACACACTTTGTTACTTAGTGTGGAAGTCCCACTGGAGATTGTATACAAAGATTGGAGTAAAGCCATCGGAAAACGACAATAAAACCAACTCAGAACAGCAGTAGAACTTCTTAGTTATTACTTCAGTACATCCCACATGTTCCAATTTTCCTCTAGTATAGTCTAATGCAAGAGATTGATTGATTGATTGAATGGGGTTTTACAACTTAGACAAGAGTATTCCACTTATATTGAGTTATAGCTGAAGTGGTAGACATTTTTACCATTGCAGTAAACTCAGGACAATGTGCAGGGAGTATTTGGAAAATAGGTTTTTTTAAAGGTCTCTTCCGAAGGACCCAATGTGACTTTCGTTTCTAGACGCTGAGAGCTTGGTAAAAGATCAGTCACTAACTATTTTCAAGTCTTGGTCAGATCCAGTAGAGGTTAAAATCCACAAATTTCCAGATACCAAACAAGCACTCTACTAACAGGTCTTCCACACTGGCCTAGTGCAAGAGAGTTTGTCAGTTTGCTTGCAGAAAAGTCAGTCAATGTCCCTAGCCTAATGTACCAGTACACCTATTTTCTTCAACAATCTCCGACCTGAATGCCTCAATACATATGTTGTGAGTTCAACCCTGATCAATAGCATTTGAATATAGTTTTTGTTTAAACCTTAAAAAATGAGAAAAAAGTCTTGAAATATTTCCATATAGTCAGGTGCACAACTTCAACATAAATAGAAACATTCTGTGAAGTTTCAAGGTTTTTCGTTGAAAACTGTAGATGGGGTTGAGTTCACAAAGTTGGTACCCTATTTAAATATGTTTGGTTGCAAATGCAAAGAACATTTTGGTGAACAGTCAAGGTTTTAGTAATAATGACAAAGAGAGTATTGATGTCACAGGTGATAATTAAAGAGGCATAGAGGTTATGCATATTTGTGGGTGACCAAGTGGTAAAAAGAACATTAAGAGAAAATATACATAAGGGATAGAAAGAGAGATGAAACTAGGGCTCATATAAGGGAAAAGAGGTTGGTTCAAAGGTCAAAAGAAGTGACATTAAAGGTGGTGTGACAGTAAAGTTGTGATGAACGGGTGTTTAACATTTTGCAGAGTAATGAAGACGTAATAATCATGTATATATTGGGTTTTTGTGTATATAACGAAATTTCCATTTCATCCAGTGATTTATGTTTGTTTGAAAACCCTGAAACAAAATATCCAGGAACTGACTTTCAATTCATGTTGAAAATTTTATTAGAGTGTGCTGGGCTCTAAATATAAAATTTAATTTTGAAAATTCGTACCATCAAAGAAGATTTAATTTCAAAACAATTGGAGAACAAATTGACAATTTTGACATTCAATAGCAATAAATAAATATTACATGTATTTTTGGGCATTTAGTCAAGGTAGCTCACAGATATTTATTTTATTTTAATAAATTGTATTATAATATTTCTTTGTATATGTTTAATTCTCATATAACTAGGTCGCGACATATAAAAATAATTAAAAAAAAATGATATTAATATATATATATTTTTATGTAAAATGTCAGGTAAAAGCCAGATTGACTTAATGTATCATTTAATCAATTATATGATTGTTGTTTCCTTCAAGTGTTATTGCCCTCTACAGATTTCTTGTGCAGTGCTTTAGACTCCAGTCTTGACATTGTACAATGGTTTATGCTATATTTTGTTGAAAATAATAATCTATATCTACTTCTTTGACTGTTTTTTTTATGTGGGATGCCATCAATATTGCCAAAATAGAGCAAGTTAATAGTGGTATATGATTATGACTTAGTGTTTACTTTCATGGGAATACATCTGTAATATCTGATGTCATTTATGCAAAAATATTGGTAAGCATGGTTTTTACTTCACACCATACACATGCATGTACTCTCTCTCTCTCTCTCTCTCACACACACACACATACACATATATATATATGATTATACTTACTTATATTTGCCAGCACCACAGTTGAGAGTGGAGTTATTAACAGCATAAAACAAAATAGTAATTGTCTCTTTATATCCATAATTATGTCTATCAAACCTAATAATGTAAAATATAAAACGTACATTTTATTGTTATTTACAAATACAAAATACTTATACCTTTAAAATTTAGGGTGTGGGTGGCAAAGTGACTTCAAATTTGCATGAGGGGCGACAGCACTTTCATTGCAAAGTTTCAAATCCCATTTGGACAAATTCTAGTGTGAGAAGGCTAGTGTGTGGTTTTTTTATGTAGTTCCCTTTCTTACACCACCCCAGAAAGGACTGTCTGGAATCTTGACTGGGGCATAAAACAACATTAATCTTCTTCATTCTAAAACTTTAATCTGATATAATCAGACTGACCAATTCGACGGATTTTTCCGTTTTGTGACGGATTTGTAACATAAACAGGAATAAACGGACAGATAAAGTGAAAAGGTCAAATTAGATCGATTTTTCCCATTTTGATGGTTTTTTAAATTTAAAGTACAAAAAATTCGGACTTTTTATATCATGTATATGGAAATTGTACCAAAATCAAACACTTACCGATTATTGAAAAAAGTACCTAAATTGCAACCTTGCACACTAAAAATTGTACTGATCTGGACAAATAAATAAATTTGATTGGTCAGCCTGTGTAATTCCTTATGAACGAGTTAAAAAACTTTACAAAAAATGTATATAAATATTAACATTAACATCAATATACAAAATTCTAGTTTTATTATTGATATCTAATTCTTTATCACATTTTATTTTCCAGAAACAGAGAGACCATCTTATGAAGATACAAATTACATCAATCTAGTACTTTAAACACTTTATTTTCACAACATGGTATTCTTGCAAGATTTCTATAAGTCATATCCTGGCAGGAAATTTTTGCAATATCTCATTGTGAATTGGAATAAACTGTGAGTAAAAAATTTTGATCAATTTTATTTTCATCCACATAACTTTTGCAATTTTGCACTAACACGCAAATTGCACAAAAAATAAAATGCATGTGAAATTTTCATTTTTTACAGTATCTCAAAGAACATTCATTTCAAAATAATTCTACCACAACCTCTGCTGACATTCTGTATTGCCCCAATCACACATTCACAGATCACCTTGGCGGTTCCACTTCGGATTAAATTTCATGGATGACCCCTCAAAATTCACTGTCAACCTCGGATTCGCCTCGTTTGACAATGAAGTTTCTCAGGGTGACAATATGGACTGTCACCCTATCAGAAATTTTATATTTATATAATATGCCTATACAAATGTTCATAGTTTTTCATGTAAATAACAATTTCAGTACAGTATAACATGGATTCATCACCATCATTTGTTCAGTCAACAAGAGGCCCCATAGGGCCTGTACCGCTCACCTGGGCCATAAGCAGCACAAAAAACACAATAAATACTACATTTAAGGGGTGATAACTGTGTGGATATTTAGATATTTATGAAACTTGCTACTCCCATCTGTGACCTCGACTTTTGAACCAATGACCATAATCTATATATTAAAATGATTACTGCATCAATACCAACAATATTCTAATATACATGCCTATAAATTTTTTTTATAGTTTTTGAGATAATAACCTTTTTGGTATTGTTTTGAAACTGTGACCTTGACCTTTGGACCCATGACCTTTTTCTATACATCAAAATGATTGTTGTATCAATACCTACAACAATCTAATATACATGCTTATTCAAAAAGTTAATAGTTTTCAAGATAATGAACCATTTCAGTATTCTTTCGCATCTGTGACCTTGATCTTTGAACCAATGACCTTAATCTATATATCAAAATGATTGTTACATCAATACCATTAATATTCCAATATACATGCTTATACAAAAAGTTTATAGTTTTCAAGATAATAAACAATTTTGGTATTGTTTTGCAACTGTGACCTTGACCTTTGGACCCATGACCTTTTTCTATACATCAAAATGACTGTTACATCAATACCAGCAATATTCTAATATACATACCTATATAAAAAGTTTATAGTTTTTGAGATAATGAACCATTTCAGTTTTCTTTCACATCTGTGACCTTGACCTTTAAACCAATGACCTCAATCTATATATCAAAATGATCACTGCATCAAAACCAACAACATTCCAATATACATGTCTATACAAAACATTTATAGTCTTCGAGATAATTAATGATTTTGGTATTGTTTTGCTACTGTGACCTTGACCTTTGGACCCATGACCTTTTTCTATACATCAAAATGATGGTTGTATCAATACCTACAATATTCTATTATACATGCCCAACAAAAAGTTAATAGTTTTCAAGATAATGAACCATTTCAGTATTCTTTAACATCTGTGACCTTGACCTTTGAACCAATTACCTTAATCTATACATTATGTATATCAAAATAATCGTTACATCAATACCAACAATATTCTAATATACATGCTTATATAAAGAGTTTATAGTTTCCGAGATAATAAATAATTTAAGGAAGGTAAAAAATTAGGTCATGACCTTCATCATTAACCTTGACACCATTTTGAAGGTAATTACAAGAATATGTCAAAACTGAAAATCCCATGTCATTATCTGGTCATATAGTCAAGTTATAACAATTTAAACATTTTTAACAATTTTTGCAAAATTAAACGCAAAAACGCGTAACCCATTTTTAAACCAAATTTCATGAAATGAACAAACTTAAAGGTTAAGACTATGTAGAATCCAAATATCATATCAGTTTTTGCCTCCGATGAGTGGTTCAAGAGAAGAAGATTTTTTTAGGTTTTGTCTATTTTTAGTAACAGCGGCCATCTTGGATATTCGATTGCCATGATTTGAACAAACTATAGTTAGACTCTGTCAAGGACCTTCCCTGGCAAATAAAAACAAAATGGATTTTGGACAGTAAGCTAGGTGGCAAAGTTATTTAGGGGCATTATAACGAGGTTTTACTGTATTTCAGTATGCACTCAACCTTCATCTTCATATTCAAATGATCATGGTGTAAAAACAACAACATTTTCATGTACATCCTTATATGCAAAAAGTTGATAGTTTTTTTTAATATATTCACAAACAATCTAATTTCAGGAACTTTTCCTTAAGTATCTTGCCATTTCACCATTAAGGGCCCGTTTTTCCTTAAGTATCTTGCCATTCACCATTTAGGGCCCATTTTTCCTTAAGTATCTTGCCATTTCACCATTTAGGGCCCATGTTTTCTTAAGTATCTTGCCATTTCACCATTTAGGGCCCATGTTTTCTTAAGTATCTTGCCATTTCACCATTTAGGGCCCATTTTTGTGCAAATTTGAAACTATATGTGTTAAACATATTATGCAATATCTAAGTTATATTTCTTGTAAGTTCAGAGGAGATTATTTTTTATAACATTTTCACTATTTCAACATTTTTGGGTCCCAAGGTGACATAACACCTTCAGTTGTGCAAATTTAAAAGCCCTTCACCTAGACATCATTACTGCCAAATATCATTTAATTTGGGCCAGTAGTTTTGGAAGTGAAGATTGTAAAGTTTAGGTACAACAAACAATGTACGATGGATGTGGTATAATCGCAATAGCTCAACTGATCTTTTGACTCATGTGAGTTAAAAATAATATGAACATAGTAATGTTTTTCTCCTTCTTGCTGTTGGCCTTTACTACTTCATCCGGTGTCAGTGGGGGAGTGGTACACTTGTCTGCAGCGTACTGACTCAGTGAGCTAGCACCTTAATGTCGCCCCGAGTGTGTGCTAGTACAAGGCAGACCATACAACACACTTGCACTTCACATGCATACACAAAATTGTTCATAGATTAATCCATAGAGATTAATAAAAAATTCTTGAAGCTAATAGCTGAAAAATTCCTGATGCAACATTAAGCCACATTCAACCAACCAACCATAAAACAAAAATAAATTGAAATGTAATTGAACATTATATCAGGAAATAGAATAACAAGAGGCCCATGGGCCTTATACGCTCACCTGATAACTAATGGCTAGCTGATAGATTTAAAGTAAACGTAAATACTAAACCCCAATGACTTTTTTCTTTACATCAAAATAATCATTGTATCAATACCTACAACATTCTAATATACATGCCTATACAAAACGTTTATAGATTTCAAGATAATTAACCATTTCAGTATTGTTTTACATCTGTGACCTTGACCTTTAAACCCATGACCTTTTTCTATACATCGAAATAATTGTTGTATCGATACCTACAACATTCTAATATACATGCTTATACAAAAAGTTAATAGTTTTCGAGATAATTAACCATTTCGGTATTGTTTTCGCTTCTGTGACCTTGACCTTTGAACCCATGACCTTTTTCTATACATCAAAATGATCATTGTATCAATATCTACAACATTCTAATATAAATGCCTATACAAAAAGTTTATAGTTTTCGAGATAATTAACCATTTCGGTATTGTTTCACATCTGTGACCTTGACCTTTGAACCCATGACCTTTTTCTATACATCAAAATGATCGTTGTATCAATATCTACAACATTCTAATATAAATGCCTATACAAAAAGGTTATAGTTTTCAAGATAATTAACCATTTCTGTATTGTTTTGCATCTGTGACCTTGACCTTTGAACCCATGACCTTTTTCTATACATCAAAATGATCGTCGTATCAATACCTACAATATTCTAATATACATGCTTATGCAAAACGTTTATAGTTTTCAAGATAATTAACCATTTCAGTATTGTTTATGCGTCTGTGACCTTGACCTTTGAACCCATGACCTTTTTCTATACATCAAAATGATTGTTGTATCAATACCTACAACATTCTAATATATATGCCTATACAAAAAGTTTACAGTTTTCGAGATAATTAACCATTTCAGTATTGATTCGCATCTGTGACCTTGACCTTTAAACCCATGACCTTTTTCTATACATCAAAATGATCGTTGTAACAATACCTACAACATTCTAATATACATGCCTATACAAAAAGGTTATAGTTTTCGAGATAATTAACCATTTTGGTGTTGTTTCGCATCTCTGTCCTTGACCCTTGAACCCATGACCTTTTTCTATACATAAAAAATGATCGTTGTATCAATATTTACAACATTCTAATATAAATGCCTATACAAAAAGTTTATAGTTTTCAAGATAATTAACCATTTCTGTATTGTTTCGCATCTGTGACCTTGACCTTTGAACCCATGACCTTTTTCTATACATCAAAATGATCGCTGTATCAATACCTACAACATTCTAATATAAATGCCTATACAAAAAGTTTATAGTTTTCTAGATAATTAACCATTTCTGTATTGTTTTGCATCTGTGACCTTGACTTTTGAACCCATGACCTTTTTCTATACATCAAAATGATCGTTGTATCAATATCTACAACATTCTAATATACATGCCTATACAAAAAGTTTATAGTTTTCGAGATAATTAACCATTTCTGTATTGTTTGGCATCTGTGACCTTGACCTTTGAACCCATGACCTTTTTCTATACATCAAAATGACCGTTGTATTAATACCTACAACATTCTAATATACATGACTATACAAAAAGTTTATAGTTTTTGAGATAATAATTATAATCAGAGGTAAAAAAAATTAGGTCACGACCTTCACAATTGACCTTGACCTCATTTTGAAGATACTAACAAGAGGATGTCAAAACTGAAAACCCCATGTCATTATCTGGTCAAGTAGTCAAGTTATAACAATTTGAAGCTAATTTACGATTTTTTCAAAATTAAACGCAAAAACGCGTAACCCATTTTTCGACCGAATTTCACGAAATGAACAAACTACAGGCTTAAGACGATAGAGAAGCCAAATATCACATCAGATTTTTTCTCCAAACAATTCTTTTGGAGAAGAAGATTTTTCAAGATTTTTGCACCCCTAGGTCACCTTGACCTAGTTATGGTAGCCATGGCAACGCCCCGAACAAATCTGAATTGCACCGAACCAGACATGCTTCTGACCCAGTCTCGTTGAAATCTGCCACGTACTTTCAGAGGAGAAGTCGAAAATGTGTGTTAACGACGCACGCACGCACGTATGCACATACACACGCTGCACCATACCATACGCTCACATGACCTTTGGTCAGGTGAGCTAAAAATGTCATATTTGTATGTTATATTAGTTTTTATTGATACAGTTTAATTGTTATAGAAGAAAAATTAAACATTGTTTCTTCCAAAACTTAAGCGATGTTCATATTCTGGGAACCTGTCTATAAAGGCACCCAAGGGATCAAGTAAAAGTGGTGGTCTTTATGGGCAGGTGGCCTTTATATACAGGCTCAAATAAAATGAACAAAGAACAATTAGGATACAATTTTACAGGCCTCCATAAGCATGTGGCCCATATAGAGGTGGCCTTTAAGGCAGGTTGGACTGTAACTGGAGATCTAGCTCTTGATTGCTAATGTAGGAAAAGTCATGTAAAAGTTTGGTAGAGGGTTCAATATCTGACCATCTAGCTTCGTAGGAGAAAGTCAGGTACTGTAAACATTTTAATTTCGTGTGTATTTATTTCGCGTTATTAGAAATTAAGACATATCCGTGTAGTTAATTTTTCGTGTTTTTTGAATTATGCTCAATAACAAAATAAGCACAATTTAATTTTCGCTCGGTATTGATTTTCGCTCAAAATAAACGACCGCGAAATGAGCAAAAATAAGTACACTGCGAAAATAAATACGTTTACAGTATATCTTTTGTCACCTTATCAAATTGACATAGGAGAAAGTCGTGTATAAGTTTATCTTTTGTCACCTTATTAAACTACCAAAGAACCTTGAACTTATCTGTACCACCAAGTACTTAAGTAATGTTCTGTAATTTCTGATCCACAAATCTGCAGACTACAGATATTACAGGTAATGTACAGGCAAGGGGTTTCACAAGCTTTCCTTAAAATAAGATATTTCTTAACTTAAATTTGGTCAAATTTGAAATCTTTATCATTTTGTTAATCTTTAAGATATTCTGCAATTTAAGGTGTCACTTGTATTTTGTTCTGTCAAAAAATGTTAATTTGCAGTTCAGAAAAAGATCGCCAAAATTTGCTAAATTTATATTAAGGAAATTCTTAGTTAATAAATGATTTTGAAACTGGGGCTAGGAGTTTGTGTTTTTTCCCCGACAGCACAGCAATTTCAGATAGAGTAGAGTTTATGGTTTTTGCGGTTAAAAACCTGCAATCAATCATAACATTGACTGATCTTGTTGGCTGCCATATTATTCACTTTACAGATATTACATTGATTGATGTTTTACATCCAAGTCAAGAATAATTCACTTATATCGAGATGCCACCACCTATAGGTGAAGTGGCAGAAATTCTTAACTTTGAAGTGTGTTCAGGGCAATGTGCAGAAGAGGTTCTTTTACATGCAACACCTGCCATGACACCGGGCATCAGTATTTAAGGTCTCTTCGAAAGGACCCCTTGACTTTGATTTCTAAATTCTGAGTGCTTAACAACAGAACAGTCACTACATATGTTCAAGTTGGGTCAGACCCAGCCAGTGTTCACACACATGACCTCCCACATATGGAGCTAGCACTCTACCAACTTATTATACCATAGTAGCATAGTGGTTAGCCTTCTTTACAGATTTTATATTAAATAGACCATCATCAGTACTATTTTTGTACAATTTCTTACCAAATAAAGGTAGTTTCCCTTGACTAAATTTACCCAATTTGATCATTAAATTCCCAAACTAGCCATTTAAATCTAGTGGTCCTTACTAACAAAATGACAATTTAACATCTTTTCAAAGAGGATCCCAAGTTATTGCAAGCATCTCATTATGCAGTTTGCTGTATATCAAAACTTCAATATTTCCCAATTTGAAAGGCAAAATGTAGTTTTTAAAAAATGTACCAAAATCACTGATTGTTTTTCAGAATGCTAACTTTGCTGGTTGTGTCACTGTTACTTTCGGTAGTTTTGTTTTATGGTCACCAAGCTGATGGTAAGTTGCTTTACAGTTAGGTCTAGCTGGTCAGATAATGTCAGGGGTTCAAAACTCCCTGGGCCTGAGATCGAGGTAAGGGCCTTTTGACTTTACACTGGGACCCTTGATATTTAAACTGTTAAAGTTCAATGTACTTGTTAATTTAGTTCCCAGGATAATTCTACATTTTCTATGCTAACATATTGGCACATAGACCTTTTAGTGATGATACTGGACTATCAAAGTTTATGTGGGATCTGCCAAAATCTTGGACCTTCCATTACAACACAAAATTTTGAACCACTGCATGTTTTATTATAGGAATGAAGTTAATTTTTCTTTTTGTTATGGAAGTATGAAAGAATTGGACATTTTGTACACTGAATAATTCGCATAGCAAATTATATTATGTGTGCAATGTCCAATTCTTTCATACTTCCATAAAAAAATAAAAAATTAACTTCATTTCTTATAATTTAATTTATAGAAATTTTTTTCAACAACAAATCAACAATTTAAACAACAGTATTGTCGTAGCAAGTAAAAAATAGCAGCGCTATGGCGTAGTAATTCAAATTCCTCTATGCGGCATCCATATGAAGATGACGTCACTGAGACCAAATCCATTCATGCAAACGTAACAGAAAAATATGGCCAATCAAAATGCTTAAAACCAAGGAGAATTGAATTATCATATAATGTGAACAACATGTGGTAAATGAAAATCCATAATCAGTTTGACCTAAATTACCTCACAAATTAACTAATCACAAATTGACTAAAATTACCAAAGCTAAAGACAAACTTGTTATCTTAATTTCAATTTTCTTATCCTCCATATCTATACTGGGCTAAGTATATGACCTTCATTGTGTAGATTACCATAGGCTATCCTTGTATTGCTGTGGAGACATAAAAGTCTCAACTTATAGGGTTTTTTCTCTACAAAGCAGGCTAGGGTTGATTCTTTTTCTCCAATATTCAATATTTATTATATCCATTCATGTTTTGTAAAGTCTTCATCATAAAATCTCAAAAACATCACAAAAACACACAATTTGTTGTGTACGACCACACAATATCTGGAGTGTGCCAGATTGATTTTTAACAACTGAACACGAGTTTGTCCTTTTACAAACTGACTTTTTATTGAAACAAATTACATTGATATTATTGCGTGACAATTAATACATCCGCCTCTTTTTTATCACGTATGCCAGTAAGTGGTCACGAACGCCCAAATAAAATATAGTCCAGCGTAATAACAAAAAAAAAAAAAAAAAATGCAACACAATTTGTTTGCATTTTTCAACCAATGTTTTAAAAAATAGTTGGTGTAACAACGGAGGTATATTGTGATGTCATAGCATGTGTCAATTGTCTTTACCATTAGGGCAAGACAGAAAAATCTGGGTACCGTAAGTTTGGTGAAGGTTGGACAAAAAGTATGCCTACTAGCATTAACAAGAGTTTCCAATTATTTGACCTGGTGACCTACATACTGCCCCAACATGATCCATCTAAGAATAACTTGACCTAGCTTTCTTCAAGAGGATCATTCTTACCTAGTTTGTAGAAGAGATTCAATTACAACTGTACTTTTTTTAATCTAAACATTAGTTGTTGCCTTAAATTAACCAAATGACACACACAATGACCAATAGTGAGTCTCATGACCCATACATAAACTTGACTTAGGTTTTATCAAGAGGTATGATCTCGGCAAGTTTGATGAAGATTTATAGGGAAAAGTTGTCTTTAACCCATATAAATTTTGTATTCACAATTACAAAATAAAATAATTTGAACTCATATACAAATGTCTAGGCTAACAACAATGACCTGCCTGGTTGACCTTAAAATAAATGTTTATTATGGATCAATACATTTATATATAGGGGACAAAGGTGTTTACATTGTCTATATCATGGACAACAATTGTGTTATTTATGTATTAAATGTGAATCCTAAAACTACCCCTTTATCAAATGGATCCTTTTATATAAATATTCCTAATGAAAGGTCAAACAATCAGGTCAGTGTTGTTTACCGTACTTGCGATAGTGATATATCCTTATTGTCTATTCTGTATTTCCTTTATAAACTGACAGCTGCCGCTAGATATGACTATGGAGAAGCACTGAAACTCTCAATTCTGTTTTACGACGCTCAAAGATCGGGAAAACTACCGACGGACAACCCGATACCATGGAGACACGATTCCGCCTTACAGGATAGTGACGGGTCTGTAGATCTCACAGGAGGATGGTATGATGGTAAGAGGCTTTAGTTCTTAAATAAATTAAAACTACTTTTGTACCCTTATTTATTAAAATCTTGCAATTATTACTAATCCTGTTTTAATTTAGCAGCACTAGCTATAGACAGGCATTTCAGAATTCAATTCCTGATCAGTGGTTTTGTGAGATATTTATGAAGCAGATCATTGTTTTAACAATGTTTAACTAGCTAAACAAAAGATGCTTAATCTTCCGGAGCACTGGCCTTCCTCTCCCAGTGGAAGTTCAAATAATTTGCCAGTTTCCCATTTTCACTCTCTCTCTATCTCTCTTATATTTATGTATAAATATACAAAATATATAAATTATTTTAGCTGGAGACCATGTAAAATTCAATTTCCCTATGGCAGCAGCAGCAACAAACTTGTTATGGGGACTAGTCAGATGGAAGGATGGATACCAGTCTAGTGACCAGTTACATATGATGTATGATATGATAAAATGGCCTCTTCAATACTTCCTCAAATGCTGGCTCCCTGATAGTAATACATATTATGTTCAGGTATGTACAGTTAGACCTTGTTATAATATCCATGGATATACAGTCAAACCTGCTTTGAAGACCACCTCTATATAAGGAACATCTGCTTATAAAGGCAAGTAGAATTGTATCCCAATTGTTCTTTAATCATATTATTTGAACCTGTAAATAAAGGTCACCTGTCCATAAAAGCCACCTTTACTGGTTCCATTGGGTGGACTTTATAGACATATTTGACTGTATCTATGCCTTCAGTATTTTAAAGGCCAAAAATTTATTTTTCTATGTTTTTCTCTATATGTTTCTCTCAATTTAATGCCACACACCTTTGAAATACAAAAATTTGACTGTATAGTGGTGATGAATAAAGGTTTTACTGTATTGTCCTACTAAAGGACAAGTGTCTTGGTCAGCTAATTATTTTATCATACAAAGGCAATAACATATAAATATTATATTCATGTTCACTTTAAGTGCATGATCAAGCAGTGGTTTCAATAAACCAGTAGTGATGATAGCTGTCTGCTACTACTTTGGATTTTATTAAGTTTGTAATACTTATTACACCATGTGTGACAGGTGTACCTAGCTAGACAGAAGGTGCTTAATCTTCCATAGCACCTGGCCTCACTTCTCTGGAGAAAGTTCACAGTTAACTTAATTTACCAGTTTTCAAAGTTTTTACTTTGCTTTGGGATTGTGCTTTGGACATGGATTGGTATGTTTCTTCTTGATTATTATTATTCTTAAGTTTTTTTAGAAAGCCTATACTAATATCAGTACTTGGGAAGTTTTGTTTAGTACATTATATATGTACATTTAAATTCCATCTAAGTACAATTTTCAAGAATGTAACATCACAACATTATCTACAACTTATGTACCATATCACTCATGTCACTTGCAACTGGATTTATTTGACTGTAGGTGGGAGATGGAAACATAGATTTCAGATATTGGGGTCGTGCAGAAGACATGACGATGGCTAGGCCTGCATTTAAGGTGACACAGAACAGTCCTGGCAGTGACATAGCGGGTAACACAGCCGCTGCTTTTGCTGCAGGTTCTATAGCCTTCAACACTACAGGTAGATTCATTACATCAATATATTTGTAAATTTTCATTTATGTTAAGTGTATGGACATTGTTGGACTAATAAAAGGGTGAAAATGTGTTGATTAATGGTGTTTCAGGCTTTAGTCAAGATTTTTTATTAGTATCAAGTTCAGGAATGGAGAACACTGGAATATAAAGAGAAAACTAAAATCTTTCTAACACTATAAAGATTTCTTCTGCATGGGATTCAAACCTACACAGTAAGAGACGCTGTTATTTATAAGCCTGAATTTTCTACCAAGTTGGCCACCAAGGCCTCTTTTATCGGCAATAGAAATGCACATACTTTGAAGACTTTGTTAGTTAATGATCATCTAGTAGAAGGAAATTGTGTTTCAGTTTTACAGTTTTTTATCCTCATTTCCATCATTTAGAAAAATAGGATAACATTTGTAGGTACCAGTCGATAGCCAAAAAAGTTACCTGTTTTTACATGCAAAATAAAGCATTGTAAGATGTAGTTCATCAATGGGGATCATTGAATTAAATGTAGAATAAATAGTTTGATACTTGATTTTAAATAAGAATGTATATGTGCCAATGTTTCATTTTTTAGATCTGGTTTATTACCGGTCATACTATTCTGCTGTATTTACAGTCAGTCAGGCTAATGAGTATATAAAATACCTTGTAATTCTTATTTCACAGATTCAGAATTTTCAGCTAAATTATTGACGGCAGCTAAAAGTTTATATAAATTTGGTAAAGATTACAAAGGTATTTACTCTAAGAGTGTACCTGAAGCCAACCTTTATTACAGGTAAGTACACTTATATAAAATATCAAAATTATCATTAGTTTTTGTCATTTTTATCTCCAAACAGGGATTCAAAATTCTCTAGGTCCCAGGTCCCAGACCTATTGATTTTACATTGGGACCCGTGATATTTAAACTTTTAAAGTTCAATTGACCTGCCATTCTTTCAAGGATAACACTACTTTTTCCATATGATAATGTAATTGCACATAAATGTTTCAATTATGTTGTTGGACTTTCACAACTTTATGTGGAACCTGTCAATAACTTTAGGCAAAATGTTGTGGACCTTCCACTACAAAACATATAACTTTGAACCCTCTCCAAATTGCAATAAACATAGCTAAAAATTAATGCGACTATGTTCTAATGAGCTCTAGATCTAATGAATTTAAATTAAAAAAACAAAATCCACATACAATCAAACCTATCTATAAAGGCCACCCAAGGGAACCAGTAAAAGTGGTCTTTATTGGTAGGTTCAAATAATATAAATAAAGAACAATTGGGATACAATTCTACTGGCCTTTATAAGCAGGTGGCTCTTACATAGAGTTAAGGTGGCCTTTAAGGCAGTTTGGATTGTACCATAATAATAACAATAAATCTCTTTTTTCATGAAAGCTTTATCAATGCAGCTTTTTTTGCAATATGTATACATATAGATGGCAAAAATAAAATAGAAAAGATGGGACATTTTTAACATAAATTAAAGTATAAATTGTGTGTACAGTAAAACCTCATAATACACCCTTGGTAATTTTGTCTTTTGCATTATTGTGACAACTATTTTACAGTCCCAATGTCTAATTCCTTTTAAATTTTTCTTATTAGACATCCCTAATTTATCACAAAACCCATTTGTAATGCCAAAATTCGACGCAAAAAAATGAATCAATGTTTTATTGTTGGTTGGTTGAATGTTGCTTAATGTTGCATCAGCAATTTTTTAGCTATTCATGACGAGAACTCTTTTTTTTAATCTCTAAGGATTAATCTATGAACAAGTTTATGAATGCATGTGAAGTGCAAGTGTGTTGTATGGTCTGCTTTGTACTAGCGCACACTCAGGGCAACTTTAATGTGCTAGCTCACAGAGTCAGTATGCCGCAGACAAGTGTACCACTCCCCCAGTCACATTATCCTGATACCAGGTGAACCAGTAAAGGCCAACAGCAAGGAAAATTCACTTTCCCACATGTGGTCTGAGCGGGGCTAGAACTCACAGCGGTGAGAGACCCTGGATTTGTAGACTGACATCTTATCCATTAGGTCACCATGGCCTCAATGTTTTATTGTAATGTTAAGTATATATATATGCTTCTTTTTGTCGTACTATAGTTCTACTGGATACAGAGATGAACTTTGTTTGGGAGCAGCTTGGCTATACAAAGCAACAAAAGATCCCCAGTATCTGACTGATGCAAAATCATTTTATGATCCAGCAACTGGGTGGGGAGAGTCGTGGGATGACAAGAAAGTGTCATGTCAGGTAAAATAACTTTGTACAATGACATGGTGTCATGTCGGGTGTCGTAACTTTGTTCAATGACCAGATGTCATGTTGGGTGCCATGACTTTGTTCAATGACCAGGTGTCATGTTGGGTGCCATGACTTTGTTCAATGACCAGGTGTCATGTTGGGTGCCATGACTTTGTTCAATGTCGCATGTCATGTTGGGTGCCATGACTTTGTTCAATGTCAGGTGTCATATTGGGTGCAGTGACTTTGTTCAATGACCAGGTGTCATGTTGGGTGCAGTGACTTTGTTCAATGACCAGGTGTCATGTTGGGTGCCATGACTTTGTTCAATGACCAGGTGTCATGTTGGGTGCAGGGACTTTTATCAATGACCAGGTGTCATGTTGGGTGCCATGACTTTGTTCAATGTCAGGTGTCATGTTGGGTGCAGTGACTTTGTTCAATGACCAGGTGTTGGTGCAGTAACTTTGTTTAATGATAAGAAGGTGTCAGGTGCATTTATGTTGTGGATTTGGTAAAATACATTTTGGTCCTTCTATTTTTATGTTTTTCTTAAAAATATTTTTCTTTCAACAATTTTGGTTTGAGCAATACTGATCAGGATTTTTTGCAAATACAGCCTTCTAGTGCTGCAAAATTTAAATCGGTTTAGTAATTAGTAAATAAACTTATCATGTTTATGAACACTTAAATTAAACATATATGATTGTGATGGACCGAGCTCAATAGGTGGCCAGGTTGTTCAGTTGGTATTGTATCCCACCAGTATTATAAAGGTCTCAAGGTTTAGTCCCAGTTTAGTACATGCATTTTTTCTGTAACTGTTACATTAGTAATACACGACCATTACAATGAGATAAAAGTTGACTGGTTACATTAATCTAAAGACAAGAAGAACACTAATATTTTATTCCACTGCCATATCTTCACCCCTTTACAACTTTACACTAGCTATAGATGAAGAGGCAAAAGTTTTGACTTTTGCAGTTGGCTCAGGGCAAATTGCAGGGATGGTTTTTTAGCACGTTACAGGGGTCTCTTCGAAACAGTCACTACCTTTTTTACAAGTCTTGATAAGATTCAGCCAGAGTTTAAACCCATGACCTCCCACATATGGAGCGAGCTTTCTACTAACTAAGCTACCAGAAGTGGTATTTACGTCCGAGGAGAGAAGCAACAGTCAGAAAATTGATGCATCACCAGTCCAGGGATGAAGCTTAACTATTTTGAGTAAGGGGCCCAGCTCACTTCAGAAAAGAAGTTGTAATAGTAATAAATAGCTATAATGTGTAAGCATTAAGGGGCCCAGACTGAATTTTAGTAGCCAAGGGCTACTGGGCCCCTGCTAATCTTCATCCCTGACAGTCACACCCACAATGTTCCAACAAAGGCCCAGCATGCTTGAATTACGCACAAAAAGAATGAAAACTTGGCCTGAAATGTGCCATTTAATGACCTCACTTACACTAGTGGATCATTAGTTGCCATGACATTGCTTTGTTACCGTGATGGTGGCCAGTGTCGGAATATGAAAGGCATGACCAGTGATATGTCAATTATTTCTAACACCATGATTAATGTATTTTGTAGTTACTTCTGTTTGAATTAACTAATGAAGATAAATATAAAAACAATGTTGAAGCCTACATGACGAGTTGGATGCCCAGTGGTAGTGTGCAATACACACCCTGTGGCCTGGCATTCAGGACTAAATGGGGATCACTCAGATATGCTGGTAAGTATTATGGAAAGATTATACAAGAATCAGTGCTCCCTCCAAAACAAATGTATTTCTGGGGCATCAGTTTTTGAATCACAATCAAAAGACATCTAGGTTAAAGTTTCTTCAGTCCAGTATAATTCGGAATTCAAAAATTTCCCAAGTTGGTTTGAACAAGGTGCTAGGTTTCATACAAATTCAACTGATTTTATTTATTGAACAAGGTTCTGGGTGTGATATAAATAAATGTCACTAATGTTATTTTTAAGCTATGTTCTCATAAAGTTCCCCCTTATGTCATTTTTCAACAAGGTTCTCAGTTTCATTCAAATCCCCATTTGTGTTAATTTTCATTTTAGCTAACACAGCGTTCCTAGCCTTAATGGCCGCTGATGATGGTATTAATGCTGATAGTTACAAACAATGGGCCTTATCACAGATGAACTACATACTAGGAGATAATAATCTACACATGAGTTATGAGATTGGATTTGGATCAAAGTATCCACAGAAACCACATCACAGAGGAAGGTATGTCAGCATCAATATCACAGACAGGGATTCTTTTACCCCCCCCCCCCTTCCCTCCCAACTTAATATCTGATATAATATGAAACATGTATAAGTTGACCAATATGCCAACACCAATGATTCCAATACTAAATTGAAGTTTCAAGTTTTACACTAAGAAATAACAGGTTGCTTAATTTATCACCTAAGGTTGACGTTGACTTTTAGGTCGCAATTTTCAAAATTTAGGCTGAATTAAGCACAAATGCACTATTAATTTCGAACCTTGAAGTTGTGTCATTTACGATATTATATTATCTTTGTTTTAGTTCATGCCCAGATGCTCCTAATGCCTGTACCTCACAACATCAACATTCCTCCAGTCCTAATCCAAATATTCTGAAGGGAGCTCTTGTTGGTGGACCGGGCCCCAATGATGACTATGTAGATAACAGAAATGACTATGTTAAAAATGAGGTAGCTGTGGATTATAATGCAGGGTTCCAGTCAGCTTTAGCAGGTATGTTAATACATAAGCTCTTTTAGTAAATCCATGCCATGGCAAGCCTGGAAGGCCATTGGTTCGAACACCTATTCTTACCAAGACTCCAAAATAGGTAGTTACTGTTCTTTCAACAAGCACTCAGTATTTAGAGATCCTTCTGAAGAGACCTTGAAAAGCCATGTCCATGTCACAGCAGGTACATGTGTGGCACATTAAAGAACCTTCCCTGCACACTGCCCTGTTCCCACAGGTCAATTATTTACATGATAAAAATAATTCTAAATTAATGTAAACATTTTGTAAACCAATATTTCTTTATGCTGTTTCTTGGATATATTCATTCCTTGCCGATTCGAATTTTAGTATTGACCTCAATCACGTGACTGGCCTGTAATTTAGGGCAAAACAGAAACGTCAACATTGATCTGCTGGAGGGTGCTAACAATGGCAGCCCTTTCAACAGAGTTTAAAGTAGCCGGCAAGTTTTCTGGAGTAGACAGCAAATTCAGTTGTAACTCTATATAAATGTAATACTGATGAATGAAAGTAGGCACCAGACAAAGTGTAGAAATACCAAAGTAGACGACAGGTTTTGCTGGTTGCTGGCTTCTATTGAAACCGCTGCAATGGGCTTTACTTATTACACATATTTTCGAACTTATACCTGCATCAAATACTAGTAATGAAAATACTTTAAAGGAACAGATTTAATGGCATTTTAACATCTAAATATAGTTCATAAAGATTTATCAGACATTTTTCTCTGAAGTAGTAGGAAGGCCCTTTCCAGGCAAGGAGAAGTTAGATGGGGGTACACTGATATACTTAACTTTAGACAGCTACAGTTTCCACCTGATTTATATTGATTTATTATTAGACAAAATAAACAAAAAAATATCTGAAAGTGGTGCAAAAATATGAATTTCAGTCACTTGAAATCTCGTATGCAACGATCACCTGATCACAACATGCAATGCCGTGTCCAACAAAATTCAGTGAATAAAATGAGTTTATTATCTTTTTAAATTGCCTATATCATTTTTTACAACACTTTAACGATTTATAAATGATATTTTTAGACGAGAAATTG
This sequence comes from Anadara kagoshimensis, assembly GCA_021292105.1. Taxonomy (NCBI): domain Eukaryota; kingdom Metazoa; phylum Mollusca; class Bivalvia; order Arcoida; family Arcidae; genus Anadara; species Anadara kagoshimensis. Next base: position 47,481,891 of record CM037859.1, on the reverse strand, counting down.
TCATTTTTAATTTATCACTGAAAATGATGCCATGTAGCAATTAACCTCATTGTTTACAATTTTACAATCAAAGCGGCAAAAAGTGACCTAAATTAAGTCACGTGGTGATGAAAGTCATGCGACACTTCGTCTGGAACTTTGTACCTCGGAAACAGCATATTGGACCCCAACCACAGTAAAATCTGTTTAACAGTCTGAGTTGAGATCTTCCATGTCATCTAAGTTATGATTACGTCATGTACCCGTCAATAACTGTACACACTCTTTTGCTTACAAAACAAATTGACATGATTCATTTTTGTAAACAGAAACATTGATTTTAATGTCACAAATTGAGGTCTACCTGGGGATGCTCAACTTGTAAATCTAAGTTTTACAGTCAAAACTCTTCAAATGCAAAACAGTTACTTGGCATAGATCTCCTAAATACAGTCAAACCTGTCTATAAAGGCCACCCAAGGGAGCCAGTAAAAGTAGTTTAATGGGCAGGTGGTCTTTTTTATATACAGGTTCAAATAATATGAATAAAGAACAATTGTGATACAATTCTACTGGCCTTTATAACCTGGTGGCTCTTATATAGAGATGGCCTTTAAGGCAGGTTGGGCTGTATAGACAATCAACATTAATACTAATGTGTATTTTTGATCCACTTTAGGTCTGGCACACTTTGAGACTAATGGTGAATTACCAGAACCAGCAGCACCAACATGTTGACCTTTGACCTCATTTAGTTATTAATTGAATTAATAAATACAATGTATGTTATATAAATTGATTTTCTTGAATTTTCAGCTTGTTTGTTGTTTTTTGGGCATGTAATAATGTAAAGAACACACACACACACACAGCACGACACAGAACACACACACAGCACATAACACACACACACAGCACGACACAGAACACATGCACTGAACACATGCACAGCACGACACAGAACACATACAGCACATAACACACACAGAACACATTCACACTGAACACACACAGCACATGACACAGAACACCCACACATTCACACACACAGCAAGAACACATACACACTGAACACACACAGCATACAACACAGAACAACCACACAGCATGACACACACAAACATGACACAGAACACACATAACACATGTGGTACAAACACACAGACACTTTCATATTCTCAAAATAATAAAATATTTATAAAGTACCAACCTCATAATCTAACATGATAATCCAGTTTTATGTCTTGTAAGCAACATGTTATTGCCCACATGGAATTCCACCAATAACTGACCCTGGTCTTACAAAAAAGATCAATGAAGTGACATACAGCTAACAATTACACATGTAACTAGATACATGTAGTGGATTTGTTCTCTCACAAAAGTTCCAAATGGTTGTTTTCACTTGGGTATCCGAATAATTTCATACACTTTCACCACAAATGTTTCGTAGGGCTGTTTTCACATGTGAATCCTGTAACATTCGTAACTAAGCAGTGAATTTGTTCTTTCACCAAAACTGTTCCAAAGGGTTGTTTTCACTTGGGAATCATGATACATGCGATAGACATAAAACTAAACACTGAATTTGCTCTTTCATCAATATGTATTATGTATCACATAAAAATAATTCAAAGTTGTGTTTTTACTTGTCTATCGTGATACATGTAACTTAAAACAGTGATTTTGTTCTTTCACCAAAAATGCTACAAAGCCAAGTTGTTTTCATTTGTGAATTACAGGCAGCTCTAAACAAAATAAATTTTATCCACTAACTATTTCAAGTCTGTATATACAATTGGTTCATGATGTTACAATGAATATCCAGAAATTTCTCATGATCCAGAATCTTTCCATGGCAATAGAAATACCAAAGTCATCAGGTACAGAGGTCTGTATATAAGACAGTAGAAGATCTACTTCTTTATCAAGGTGTGTGATGTATTGATCTCACCATACTATGTCGACCTCTGTTAATAAATAATAAATAAATACAATGAATAATTAAATAATTAACTCAGATATAGGTAAACAATATTGACCTGTTCACTTGACCTTTCATTAGGAATATTAATATATGATGATCCAACCAATACAAACGTAGTAATAGGATTCCCAGTTAATATATAAACAAAGCATGTTTCCCATAATACAGATGAAACAAACACCTGTGCACCCTATACATAAATGAACTGGTCCATCATAAATATTCAAATTAAAAGGTCAAGCAGACAGGTCAATGCTGTTTGCCTACACATATTAATTAAGTATTTATCCATAGAGAATCAAAAAGTACATACCTCCAAGAAACTATCCCAGGAGGAAAAGGTTGATTAATTATTATAAATAATTTAATTAACATCAATATTGCTTAAGACATATGTAGAATGACTCAATATCCTTGCTTGTGTGTATTGGGTCGAGTAAATTATTAATAATAAATTCTTATTTACATTGAGAATTTCCTTATTTAAACGATTTCATTTAAATTTTGAAGAAAAGTAAAATTAAAGAAAGAAATTATAATTAAATTTGAAAAAAAGGAAAATATAAGAAATAAATTTATTATTAAAATTTGAAAAAAGGAAAATTAAAGAAATGAATTTATTGTGAAATTTGCAAAAAACAAGATATTAAATACATTTATTATTAAAATTTGAAAAAAAAGAAAAATTAAAGAAATTAATTTATTGGTAAATTTGAAAAAAAAGAAAATTAAAGGAAAAATTATTGTTAAATTTGAAAAAAAGGAAATTAAAGTAATATGTTAATCTGAATTGTCATAGTAATTATGACATGCATTGTACTTTGTTTTTAACAAAAACTCAATTTCTGTTACATAACGTGTGCCACAAATTACCTCACCACTAACTTATATCAGATATGGATTTGAATACTAATTATATAATTTACAGTCAAACCTTGGTTTACTGTCACTGTTAAGTGCCAGGGTTTCCTTTCTTATGATTTAGAATCAATTTTGGACTTTTTTCAATCTCAGAAGTTGTCAATGTTTTGTTTCGGACAAAGTTCTAAGGTTTGAAACAGGTCTACATGTTCTGATTAAAATAATACCCACCATTATAAATAAATATGCATAATTGACCATCCACATGCAAAAGAGGATTTTAACTTTTTGTTATAATTTTGAAGCATACTAGGAGAGGTGGTGGTGAAAAGTTCCAACGCCGTAAGGTGGATGGAGTGGTGTTGAAAATATCTTTAGATGGATCCGCACGGATGCAGGTGTATGTGGTATTAAATACAAGTAATAATTAGGACGAACACCAACATCTTCAGATATTTTGATACCTTTTTATTGTAGTATGGTGCTGGTCAAGCTTTCGGCCTGGGGTGGCCTTCATCAGGACCAAGAGTGAATACAAATCAACATTAAGTACAAATAGCGGTGTAGCGATCACGACGAAATTAGCAAACATGTAATTGAAATTAAAGTGAAAATAAATAAATTAAAAACATTATCTTGCGTAAAGCTTATATTTATACTTATCAGTGTAAGTAGTGTTCATAAAGTTGTATTAAACTGATAACTAGCATTCATCAATGATAATCCAATCTTGGGGATCGATCCATCCATTGGGTTCTGAGGTGGTGCTGGAAATGGTGGTTCCACTGTCGGATTCTGAAAGTTGTAGATCTTCTATGAGTAAATTGAAAGTGTTAGTTGGTGGTTCATGTACGGTGCTGATGGTTGAGGTTGATGATGATGATAAGCTTTTACTTGGCTGAGTGGTTGGTACATACGGGATGTTATTACCCGGAACAATCCTGAATTTACTCATAGAAGATCTACAACTTTCAGAATCCGACAGTGGAACCACCATTTCCAGCACCACCTCAGAACCCAATGGATGGATCGATCCCCAAGATTGGATTATCATTGATGAATGCTAGTTATCAGTTTAATACAACTTTATGAACACTGCTTACACTGATAAGTATAAATATAAGCTTTACGCAAGATAATGTTTTTAATTTATTTATTTTCACTTTAATTTCAATTTTGAAGCACCAACATTAATAGTAATAGTGAAATTACCCAAATAGTAGTGGAGAAATTATAAAAACACACAAACTTGTGTTTTCAATACAGCATATAATAATTGCATTCAAAATTTGTTTTCTGCATCACATTGGACTATACTAAGGACACTTTTCACTTATGGGACGACTGCATAAACATTTTTATTTCCCTCAAAACAATTAGATTAAACCTGACATTTGTCATCATTAACATACTTATATTAAATGACAGTTTGTTATATTAATATAATTCACTATAAGCATTATATATTAATCATCAAAAAAAAATTCTACATACTTCCTATTTCTTTAAATACATGTAGATATTTATTGATGCATTGTATTCATTCACTATACAGTCAAACCTGTCTATAAAGGCCAACCAATTGAACCAATAAAAGTGGTCTCTATGGGCAGGTGGACTTTATATACAGGTTCAAATTATATGAATAAAGAACAATATAGATACAATTCTACTGGCCTTTATAAGCAGGTGGCCCTTATATAGAGGTGGCCTTTAAGGCAGGTTGGACTGTATTGTATAACTAGAAATATTGGCAATGTATTAATATTCACGATTTTCATGGTAAATCTTAACTGCAAAAATAGGTACACTGCTAAGTTTTCTAAATGTTAAAAAATACAAGTGTGCTTACCTACCAGTTTGATAACCGTGAAAGTAAGCACATGTGAACACATTTCTGAATGATAAACAGCAAAAGTTTCTACCCCTGAATATTTCTTATTATACAGTACTCGTATTTAAACATATATAGCAGGGATTATGCTTGTACCGGCCCATCTTAAAATTTTGCACTTTGATGAAGCTTAGTGTCAGCCAAATTACACTAAATTTAGACTACCCTGATGTTACTGACAGTGTGTATAATGTGTAGGTCTGCCTTGTACTAAGGGTGACTTTTAGGTGCTAACTCACTGCTAAGTTTTCTACATGTTAAAATATAACAAACGGGCTAACCTACAATCTCATCAACTGCAAAAGTATGTCCATCATCACTACATGCAAACACATTTCTGAATGTTAAGCTGTAAAAGTTTCTACCCATGAATATTCCTTGTTATACAGTATTAAACACATTTAGTAAGCATTAGACCTGTATTGACACACACATCTAAATATTTCACACTGTGGTGCAGTTAGTGTCACCAAAATTACAATAGGGTATCCTGATGTAACCATGACTGGCAGTGTGTTTAATGTCTGCATTGTACCAGCATGCACTAAGACGACTTTGAGGTGCTAGTTCACTAAGTAAGCAGTTGCAAAGGTTGCAGTCCAACTGGTACATTATCCTGACACTAGGAAAATTCATCAGCAAAGTGATAAAGTAACTTTTTAAAGGTCAAAACATGCCAGTGTTGGGATTTGAACTCACAAGCTTTTAATTATAGTCTTGACGCTCTACCAGCTGAGCTATACATGCTTCCAAATGCTTGATAGGATCAAAAGGGAAAAGGAGAGGCCAAACGCCAAGAAAAGTTGCCAAGGCTGCAAAAAGAGCCACCCATTGAGTTGCTGTAATAGTGAGGAGCATGGTAGTATATGAAGTACATGTATAGCATGTACAGGTAGCTTAAGCTAAGTAGATGTCAATGTAAAGAATTTTGAAGTTGTTGGGGTTATTTGATGCCTGTGACAAATAAGGTAAATTTTTATAAGTTGTTGAAAGGGCGATGAAGAAGCGGGAGGGGCCTTTAGCTGGGTTAAATGCCTGCTCTGTTGTCTATAAACATAAGGGATCATAAGCAAGTAACTGGAGGAGTATAAAACTTGAAAAATTCTATTTTCTCATCAAGTGCCCTCCAAGATGAAAAATAAAAGATCTAGCACAAACCTCAAAGATCAGGTCCACAAAGTTTGATAGTAAATCACTCTATTATGTTTACTATATACAGCACCACAACTAGCTTAGCCCAAGTTTCACAATCATTCCTTGGTAGTTCAGACCTACTACAGAAGTTAATTTCTGTCTATATAATATTTATAGACAGTAGGACAATACAAATTATGCACATACTGTTATATTTAACTCATGATTAATTACTTAAACAAGATGTTAGTATAGGCAAACAACATTGACCTGTCCGCTTGACCTTTCATTAAGAATAGTCAAATAGAATGATCCACCCAATAAATGGATTGTGTCAAGATTCAAGTGCCCATGCCTACTCCATAAAGTTAGTATCACTCATAAAGTAGCAGACAAAATAAACACCTGAATTCCCTACAAATAAATTAACTGATCCATCATAAATTATATAAAATCAAAGGTCAAGCAGACAGGTCATTGTTGTTTGCCTATACAGTATATATATATATATATATATATATATATATATATATATATACCTGTATATGTATGTAAACCTATCATCATAATGAAGACACAATCACATATAATTTACAGGTACTTTTATCAGTATTAATAAAATCACATTATTAACTGTACTCATATAAAACAACTACACACTAAAAATAAAAATAAAAAAACATACCAATCCATGTCCACCAGAGAAATAAGGCCAGGCCCCAGTTTCACAATCATTCCTTAGCTAAGATTTTCCTTAACTTAAATTTAGCAAATTTTCGGAATCCTTTTTTTGAAACTACTGATGAATATTTTTGTCAAAACTAACGCAAATGTTTTAATTTAGAAGTGATCCTAAAAATGACACCTTAAATTCCTCAATATCTTGAAAATTAACAAAATTATAAAGATTTGAAAATTTGCAAGATTTAAGTTATTGAAAATCTTAGCTAAGGAATGATTGTGAAACCGGGGCCTGGTGCTAAAGATGGCAAAGCACATACCAATCCGTGTCCACCAGAGAAATAAGGCCAGGTTCTACGGATGGCAAAGCACATACCAATCCATGTTCACTAGAGAAGTAATGCCAGGTGCTACGGATGGCAAAGCACATACCAACCGTGTCCACCAGAGAAGCAAGACCAGATGCTACGAATGAGAAAGTACTTCATGTTTAGCTTGTGTGAAGTCAAAATTGAGAATGAAAGGAACATGCCATAATGAGATGTTAAATATGTCCAGGGTAATTTTGGATACAGAGACACCATATTGTGATGACAGCCATAAAACATTTTGAGGACCTTGATAAGTCTGGACTTGCAAATAATACTAATAATAAATAACATACAGTCAAACCTGTGTATAAAGAGCATCTAAGGAAACCAGTAAACATGTCCATATTATGGACAGGTGTTCAGGCCCCGGTTTCACAATCATTCCTTAACTAAGATTTTCCTTAATTTAAATTTAGCAAATTTCGGCAAGCTCTTTTTGGAACTATGAAAAAATATTTTTGTCAAAACTGAATGCAGATGTCATAAGCTTGATATAATCTTTAAAATGACACCTTCAATTCCCTTATATCTTAACAATTAACAAAATTATAAAAGTTTTTAATTTGCCAGATTTAAGTTAAGGAAAATCTTAAGTTAAGAAATGATTGGGAAACTGGGGCCAGTATACAAATGGTACAAGTAACATGAATAAAGAGCAATTGGATTAAATTTGACTGGCTTTGAAAAGCGGGTGGTCCTTATATACTGGTGACCTTTAAGACAGGCTTGAATGCAAATACAACAGAGCTGATTAGTGCAACGTAAATGCTAAATACAATAAAAAATTTCCCTTCCCTCAACAAAGGGAATCAAACCTGGGTCGCCCATATGTAAAGCAAGCACTGTACTGTACGCCTAAAAGGTACTCCATAGGCGAGACAGTAGTAACGTCTCTTAACCTGTACATAGTACATAATATACCATGTAGCTATATCGCTGCATTTGTCCTTTTCAAAGTAATTTTTCACAAATTTGCTAAAATAGATTTCTTTTTGAAAAAATTTCTCAGGAATTAGTAGCCAATGAATTTGGCTACCAAGAATGGCTTTAAAAATCTGTGATGATAATATAAGAAGCAAAGGGATATTATAGAGTAAAGTTTTGTTGTATGGTGTTCTCATCGTCAATAACTAAATCATGAAGATTCAATTGATTCTGACTAAAGTACCTGCAAAAGTGAAATTTAATCCAAGGAGAGTGAGTGAGTAATGGTGTTCAACATCCCATTCAAGAATATTTCACTTATATCAAGACATCACTAGCTATAGGCAAAGGTGCAGAAATTTTGCCTGTGCATTGTGCTGATGGCATACAGCAGGGTTCTTTATGATGAAATGGGATCTCGTTTATTTTAAGTTCCCATCTGAAGAACCCTGACTTTTCTTTTGTATTGCTGAGTGCTTGGCGAAAAAACTGTCACTACCCACTTTCAAGTCTTGGGTCATACCCAGTCAGGGTTGGAACCCATGACCTCCCACTTACAGAATGAGCACTCTACCAGCTGAGCTACCACAGTGGTCTTTGAACCTTGGAAGTGAGAAAGACAGCAAGATATGTGTCAACCCTTAAGCACTTGGCAATCCAGCCCTCACCATGATGAAGGAGGGTGGGGGTCAGAATGGAATTGTATTTTACATCCCAGTCAAGATTACAACTAAATTCATTATTACTGAAGTAGGCATAATTTTCTGAAATCTGAACACAAGATTGTTACAAGGTCAGTGACAAAGGTCAGTGACACAAGTCACAATTAAGAGAGTGACCACTGTGTAAATGATTGAACTCAGACAATAGGAAACACTCAGCTTATAAACCTAACACACTTGAATTACTAACTATGGGCCTTCAAACTCACCTGGGTCAATGCAGGGTTGTCAATATGTTGAATTTGGGACCAACATAGGCCTCTATTCCTAAGTTTTAAAACCTTTATTTTTCTTAAATATTTTGGTGAAATTTTCAAATTTGAATAAATTAACTACAAAATTTTAATTTCTGCATTTCCAATACAAGGTATGTATTTCCCATTAGATACTCCCAAAATTGCTTGATTGAAAGCTTATTTTCCCACTTCCAAGGGCCTCTGACCCAAAGAGGGATGTGGCAACCTTGAAATACTGCTAAACTTTGAGGACATTTTCAAAATGAATCATAAAAAATTCAATGAAGCTGATTCCAGGTCTCTACATGAAACCTGTATATAAACTGGTCTGATTGATTGAATGGGATTTTATGTCCTGTCCCACTCAAGAATTAAATTTGATTATATAAATGCATGTTGGTGAAGTGGCAAAAATTTTTACCTTGCAGTGTGCTCAGGGCAACAAACAGGGTGGGTTCTTTAACATGCTGCACCCGCTGGCCCTGACACGGGGCATGAGTTTTTTTTAGATATTCCGAAGGACCCTAAGACTTTCATTACTAAATGCTGAGTGCTTGGTGACTACCCTTTTTCAACTCTTGGTTAGACCTTGCCAGAGTTCGAAATCTCGACCTCGTACACACTTAACCAAAGTAATATTGACTTTATTAAGTGGGAGAACCCAGAGACACATATAACAAAGTTGAAGATGTAGATATAGAACAATGTGTCTATTATTTATTGTAATAGTCTGGGTAGCTCAGTGGTAGAGCACTCGCCTATAGTGCGGGAGGTTCTGGGTTTGATCCCCAGTCCGACCCTGCATTTTATCTCTTTACTGTTACATTTGGGGGCTCATCTGACCCCGGAAAGTGGCCGACCAACAGGTTGGTCCCATGGTGGAACCTGGTGGTTTTGATTCAAGGGAGTTTAATCAAAAAAAAAGGAAGGAAGGAATGTAGGGGTCTGGGTAGCTCAGTGGTAGCTAGAGCACTCACCTATAGTGCGGAAGGTCCAGCATGGGTTTGATCCCTGGTCCGACCCTGCATTTTTTATCTTTTCTGTTACATTATATTAACAATTAATTTTTGATAATGTGTGTTGTATCAAAGTTATTGTTTGTCGTTAACAATTACAATATGCCAAAAAAGTAAAAATATGCAAATTATAAATATTTACCCATAATCAAGATATCCAACATCAAAAAGTTGTTATTTTTTATGAAAAGAACCACAAATCTCGGGGGGAAAACATTTAGTGGGGATGGTTTTTTTTCGGGAATTGTGACAGTAATTTAATATTACAATGCCTGTTGAAAGAACTGAAAATTTAATTATGAAGTTTATTCTTCAAATGGAAAAAATCCATATAATGAGCCAAATGACATTTACCTAGGATTTCCCCAAACTGTCACACTCGGACCTTTGGCAATTAAAGTCAACAGTACCATTTCAGATATATTTCTTCAACGTGTGCGACTGAACGTGCTCTAAAATGTAACAGGCTTACCGTGCACGTACATTGATCAACCAACGTGACTTGTCAAAACACTTCTAATTTGTGACAACAAAGGATAATTTAGTTATACCATTGTCACTTACTTTTTTCACACTATCTGTATCTATCATGTCGAATACATTCTTTATCTTATCATGCCGGCTAAATCAGTGAATGTCACATTCATTGCATGTAACTGTCTACATTTGTTTACATCACATGGTCGTGTTTGGTTCCGCCCACATCCGGTTGAAATTTTTTGCAAACAAGTGTTAGCTTTTGAAAGAAAAATTAAGTCATCTGTTTACTGCACATATATATGTGTCAAATACCTACTGAAATTTCTGTAAATAATGACATTTTTTAAACCATATACGTTCACACAATTGTGATTACACATGTGGCGAATGTAGCTAGCTAAATAGGAGGTGCTTACCCTTCCGGAACACCCGGTCTCACTTCCCTGGTGGAAGTTCACGTGTCTAACCTAATTTGTCAGTTCCAAAGTTTTTACTTTGCTTCTGGATTGTGATTCGGACATGGATTAGCATGTTTGTTTTTGATACATAAATGGTTATTACTAAACCTGATTAAATTTTGCAGCACCACTTACTTGGTTAACTTGGTCTTGGATTTTCCTCCATTTCCTAAAGAAACGCATTTGCGTATCTTCACCACACCCTTTCACTCATTTTTCCATGCCTAAGGAATTTTAAAAATCCTGGTTATCTACCAGTCTACAAAGTCAATACTATTTATAGTGCAAATCCAAATATTTTGAAACGAGAAACACTATGAATAGAAGAACACAAATTTATTGTTTTCGCCTATAGTGCGGGAGGTCCCGAGTTCGATCCCCGGTCCGACCCTGCATTTTTTCTCTTTCCTCTTACATTTGGGGGCTCGTACGACCCTGGGAAATGACCGACCAACAGGTTGGTCCCAGGGTGGTTTCGATCTAAGGGAGTTGAATCGAAAAAAAGGAAGGGAGGAATGTAGCGGTCTGGGTAGCTCAGTGGTAGAGCACTCGCCTATAGTGCGGGAGGTCCCGAGATCGATCCCTGGTCCGACCCTGCATTTTTTCTCTTTCCTGTTACACAATATCTAATTAATTCAAAGCCACGTATCATTCCAAGTTACAAATAATTTATAGTGATGATAGTTTATCTGTTAATGTAGGCTTTTTATTTGACATTTTAAATATCTGATAATCACTGTGGTACAGCGTACACGGGATATTACAGCATAAAATGAGCCAAACAGCCCATGTAAACAACACCAGCGTTAGTCGAAAGCCGATTTTTGACTTAACTGTTCATTTTAACATCTGATGGTGTATTGGGTCATCAATCGGACACATAAATGATTCTACTGAAATAGTTAACTGCATGTGATACACTGTTTAAACACTGAAACAAATTGATGAAGCGCAAGTGCTCACCTGTGATTTTGACGTCGTTGGGAGTTTCTTTCCAATATTTCAATTTTCACTTGATAATTACAAATTCTGAAGCGTACAATTCCTCAAGGATGTTCAGAACTACATGTCCACCAATTTTAAACTCAATGTTTTGCGAAATAAAGGCACGGGAGACGTTTAAAGATCGACGCGGTGTACTGGGAATTGAGTCTCGCCATCGTTTTAGTGTACCGGGAATTGCGAGGTTACGGTTACCGAGAATCGTGTATAACATTATTTTCAATTATTTTTTAAAGAAATTTGGGATTGCGAATGTATGATACAGTTTGTATGCATTGTGCAGACAATAATAAATAAGTTTCACGGTGCAGGTTAATATTAGGTGTTCATAGAAAAGGCTCTAACCTTGATTTCAAAATTTAATTAGGTAGATCGCCAATATTAAGAGGCATATAGTGATCCAATATTTTCATAAGAAATGTTTAACACTTAAGGATATCCAAACTTATATGGTATCCGAACTAGGAACATATGACCTTCCAACTCTAAAGTAAAAGTGTAGGTGGTGGGATTTAAACTCAACAGAAAGACCTTGTTCTAGAAGACCTGCCATTGATGCAACCCCACTTGGTAAAGTCAATAAAGTCAATGATATCGTTACGACTAACAGGCAAGTTACAGAATGGTATGTAGCCAGATGTCATTTCACAGGAAATATATGTATTACATTTAATTCTGACAAAAGATCTTCCAATGAGAAATGCTTTCAGTTGGGTACTAACTTACCCAGGCAAATGACATTCTGATGGTCAGAAGCACACACAGCGCACTTTTTCATGTGCTTTTTCAGAGATTGTTTACTATGGCTGAAACATGGGTTTATCATTTCACCCCAGTAACCAAAGTTTATACTTGATCACCGTGCCAAAGAAGACGAGCTTGAGAGGGTATGACCTCGGACGGCTTCCAGGTATGCTGGTAGAATATCTCCAAAAGGACAAAACATCAATAGCACCTACTATTCATCACTTATGAGGCAGTTACGGAAAATTATTAAACTTAAAGAATGATTGTAAAACTGCAGCCAGTTGGTATATGTAAAAAACAAACATACTAATCCATATCCGAATCACAATCCAGAAGCAAAGTAAAAACTTTGGAACTGACAAGTTAGGTTATACGCGTGAACTTCCACCAGGGAAGTGAGACCGGGTGCTCCGGAAGGGTAAGCACCTCCTGTTTAGCTAGCTACACCCGTCACGCGTGTAATCAAAATTGTGTGAAAGGAACATGGAACTATGAGACGTCAAATATATCCAGGGCAATCCTGGACACAGAGACATCAAACTTGTCAACAATACTGTGATGACAGCCATAAAACTATTTAGGACCTTGAAAAGCCTAGGCTTGCAATATTCTTGAGTCAACAATTTATTTGCAAGCAGCCTACTTCGTTGTACAAAGTCCCCGTAGTGGGAACAAGCTCTACCATAGCGTATTAATTGGGAAACAAATACACCATAAGCAGGAGAAGCAGGTATATTGCTGCATAAAAATGGAAAGTTGACAATAGAAAAATTGAAGTCATCATGTTTGTCATAAAGTTTCAAATGTAGCCTTTTGTGTGCGTCATAATCCAGGTATAAGTTTAAATATGAAGCAGAACTTGAGGAATCAGTCGTGTCTTTTATTTCAAGCTCACTAGGAGAGATGCCATTCACATAGTCTCCAAATTTAGGATTGTTAAGAGACAGAACGTCATCTATATATCTGTATGTTGAGTTGAATGATTTGGCGACAGTCTTCTCTCCAGATTTAACAAGGTTCTGCATAAATTCTGCTTCATAAGAATAAAGAAACAAATCAGCAAGCAATGGTGCACAGTTTGTACCCATTGGTATACCGATTGTTTGCTGAAAAACTATATTACCAAACACAACAAATATGTTATCTATCAAAAACTCCAACATTTTGTTGATGGTATCTTCAGTATATTTTTGTTTGGAATCCGTATGATGCTTGACAAAATAACCAGAATCCCAATTCAGTACCAGATATTTGTATCTTGGCTTACCGTTTTTTGTAAAAGAAAGACAAGTGAATAATTTCTGTAAGACGTTCTTTCAATTTAGAATGAGGGATAGTGGTGTAAAGTGTTATAATACTTTATCATTATGATTAGAACTTGTTCTTGTCTATGGAATGATTATAATTGCCGATTCAAGGTAAAGCAAAACACGTTTCAAACAGCATCACGGATGAGTGGCCTATATATATATATATATATATATATATATATATATATATATATATATATATATATATATATATATATTAATGGTAATGTCTAAAAACTGGAAATTTTAAATACACAAAATTTGACTTTGCAAACCTTCATCGTGGATTTGCAGAAAAACGAATCAGTTGACATTAGATTTTTTCTATATTATTTGATAAAATATATTTGCTTTTTGAACACACGAATTAAAAACAAATCTATAGAGTGGATTTTTTGTGACAAAAATAAGGAAACTAACTTCAAAATAGGCACCAGTTGGGCCCCAAAATCTCTTAGCAATGTGCAAATGGCAACCAAAGCATCAACATACAGCGCCCTATTAAAGCGTTTTATGTCAAAATGCGTCTAAAAATGTATATGAGATTAGATTCATTAATATGAGCCAGACAATAAAGCACAGAGTTGTCAGTGGATAGGGCCTGGGTCCCCTAGGAAAGAAGGCTAAAAAGCATTAATCTGCTGGCAAGGTCATGACAACAGTATTTGGGGCGCAAAAGGTGTTATTGTGTGTGGTTTTTAACCAAAGGGACCTATAACTGGATTGCACTACGCAAATTTGCTAGGCCAGCTGAGAACTGATATCCGTGAAACTGCCGCAACAGGACAACGCAAGAGTCTATAGTTGCAAGCTTACACTGATGGCTGTTGGGCGAGACGGGTATGAACTAATATCACATCCTGCCTACCTCGTAGCGACTTATTCCTGTTCCCAAAATTGAAAAAATGATACCCGAGGACGTCATTTCAGGTTTGACCAAGAAGTCGTGACGACAGTTGAGGATTGGGTCAATGGAAATCGCCCTGTCTTTTTCAGTTCTTGGGTGATGAACACCGTTGGTATAAGTGTATCACACTAGAGGGCACTGAATTACATTAAAAAATAAGAGGTGGATCTAATCTGTAAGTAAGTTAAGCTGGTTTCTTATTGATTCGCCCTCGTAAATAGAAACTCAAACATAGCACATGACAATGAACTATGGATAACATTTTAAAACAGAAAAATGTGTTATATTGTTAAAACTATTTATTTCTAAATCCGTTTCAGGACTTGATTTTTATCTCGCCACATTTGTGGAACTGTTTTACACCAGACACTCCCTTCCGACGACTGTCTCATTTTGACCTGTGATGTAAATAAGCCATCTTGCATTAATTGTAGCTGGTCAATTCGATCTATTGACATTAAGTTAAATATTTTAAAAGTTTCAAATTGCAATCTTCGTTTTTCTGCTCAGTTCCAATCTACAAAGTTTCTTTGCTTTCACTTCACTAGTTGCATTTGCTATGTTACTGTCAAACTTAAACTATTTAAGAACAAATTATATTTTGACATTACACACAGTCCTTTGTAATGGATTAGTTAACAGTTAACACTTATACATCTCCCTCAGTCTACATATACCAGGAAAAATTTGTTTATGATATGGTCTATGTGTTTCATCTTCATATCGTCTGTAATGCATGATCAATAATTACAGATGTTGAAGTTTTTCACTAGATAATTAATTGTTTTGCTTCTCAATGAAAAAGCCGTATAAATTTCTATATAAATTCATTAAAACATGAAAATCGCACAGCTGGCAAGATATTTGACTCTCAATTCCCAGTACACCTATTTGCTCCTGTAATGCCAATTCCCAGTACACCTTTTTGCAATTCCCAGTACACCGCGTGTTATCCTCCAACGTCTCCTGCTCCTTTATTTCGCAATACATTGAGCTTATATTTAGTGGACATGTGGTTCTGAACATCCTTGAGGAATTGTACGCTTCAGAATTTTTAATTATCAAGTGAAAATTGAAATATTGGAAAGAAACTCCCAACGACGTCAAAATCACAGGTGAGCACTTGCGCTTCATCAATTTGTTTCAGTGTTTAAACAGTGTATCACATGCAGTTAACTATTTCAGTAGAATCATTTATGTGTCCGATTGATGACCCAATACACCATCAGATGTTAAAATGAACAGTTAAGTCAAAAATCGGCTTTCGACTAACGCTGGTGTTGTTTACATGGGCTGTTTGGCTCATTTTATGCTGTAATATCCCGTGTACGCTGTACCACAGTGATAATGATTTACCAGTCTAGGACTCGAAATGCTGTTAAAACATCCTAGAATTATTAAACAAAATGATATTCACAACCATCCCATGGAGGTGAAAAATAAAGTTTGCCTGAGGGTGGGATCTAAAAGTTAGTACCTAGACCTACTGTCTGCATCCTACTATTGGAATGATCCCCCTGGGTTTTTCTTTAGTATCTAGTCGAGTAGGCATTTTACGAACCTAGAAATGTTCATTCCTATGAAGTTTTTTTGCTGTTTTGTTTTCCTCATGGGTCCTTGAACAAAACTAACTTAGTTGCCCTTTGGGCAAATTTGGGCAACTTGCACAATATACATAAATCCAAAATGGCCGCCAAACGTCAAATAGAAATACATACTGCGATATTAAATATCTTCCAATAGGTTGTAATAAATGTATATCCTTTTAGATGTTTTCAGGTATGAGAAATCCATTTCTGGTGTTAATTTTTACATATGGAGCACTTAACTTGCACAACAAGCTATAAATCCAAGATGACCAGCGAACGCCATCTTGAAATATTGATTTTATACAAAAACAAATTTATAATAGGTTGTAATATATCTTTGCAGGGGTATTTAGGCATGGGCAACTCAATTCTGGCATTAGTTGTACATTAAATACCATCATGTCTATAATGACAGACCATATGTGTCAAATAACTATTCACCCTAGTATAGCCATGGGTAATCTCATTTTGTGTAAAAATTTAAACGCCCCTTTTCTCCAGAACAGTTACAAAATTGTTTACAGGATTTTTTAAGGCAAGCATGTCCTTGTGTGTTGCACTTATGTTTTGTGCCTTATATTGACATAACATGACATAAAGAAGTTCTTGTAGCACCGGGTTCCCTTTCGCTGTAACATGTAATGAGAATCTTTGAATTTCAATCCGAAATCGGTTATCATCTCATACTCTCCAGGAGGATTTTGACTGTCGGTACCCTTTCACAACATTAACTAAAGGTGAGACAACTGAAAATGGTGTTTGAAACAAAGTCATAACTATTAGGCTTTGATATTCTTTATGAAGAGTCTGGAGAAGCGTCAGTTTTTCCTGCTGGCTGGCCATACAGAACAACAAAGAATGGTTCAGATCTTATAAAGTTATTTGTGATCTTTGTTTACCAAGAACATCAGCTAAATGAGAAGAAGAGTATGTAATTAGGATGTTGTATCACAACCTCTAAGAGCATGCATACTTAGCAGTTCAAGATATCTCGAACGAAGATCATGTCTCTAAGAGCATGCACACCTTTTAGTTCAAGACATCTCGAACCAAGACCATGACACTTATAGTGTGCATGCCTGTCAGTTCAAGACATCTTGAACCAAGACCATGACACTGAGAGCATGCATGTCTGGTAGTTCAAGACATCTCAAATCATGACCATGACACTGAGAGAATACATGCCTGGCAGTTAAAGAATCCCAAATCATGACCATTGTTTATTGCATAGATGTTCAAAACTTCTATC
Organism: Anadara kagoshimensis; assembly: GCA_021292105.1. Taxonomy (NCBI): domain Eukaryota; kingdom Metazoa; phylum Mollusca; class Bivalvia; order Arcoida; family Arcidae; genus Anadara; species Anadara kagoshimensis. Next base: position 47,464,344 of record CM037859.1, on the reverse strand, counting down.
CTATCACTCCATCTGTATATCACATTGTTCTCATGCTGATACACCCAATACACTAGGAAAACAAAAACATCTGTGTCGTCAATCACCACACAAATGCTAACATGACCTGTTTATGCAGCCTGGAGAACATACAATACCATAGTTATGTCGGATTCATCATGGCCGAATCCACCATCGTATACATATTGCTGTGTTGTTTCCTCTGTCCTGGTCCTTAGAAGATACGAGATGGTATTTGTCAAACACAAGATTTTTTTTCAAGTGTCTGGGTACCAATATGATCTTTTTTGGGTTGATGCAATGAAATCTGATGGGTTATCGCCATGTTACCAAGGGATGCGATAGAAAAACTGTGAATCATTGTGATTGTTTGTGAGTTTTGGGTGAACGAACTCCACAAAGCGATTTGACTAGAGCTGACTTCATCTCTTTAGAATGAAAACCATTTTCAACCACTGTCAAAAAGGAACAGAGCCGATATCAAATACTAGCAGAAGCTAAACTGCCCTGCTGTCCAAACAACGATAACTAAAGAAACATGTTTCCAAGACAACTGGCTTTGTTTTTGCATCTTGACAGCGTTGCTTTGAAATATATTGGCTTTATCATCTTTATAGAGCTAATAATGGCATTATAAAACTCGTCAGGTAGACTTGATTGTACTCGTATTTCTTCTACTCATCCATTACAACTGAATCCAACACAATGATACATAAGAAGCAATTTTACGAGCAATTTCCTTATGACCTGTTTTCCTTTAGAGGGAGTTTGAATAAGCAATAAATTTTGGTCATATATAGCCAAGGAACACAAAGGATTGAACTCTCTGAGGTATGGTCCGTATTAGTCCGACTAATCAGCCCACTAAACCCCCATTTTAATGTTTTGACTTTTTGGAGGTTTGTGGTCTGACAGCTTCCATTATTGAATTCTTGAAATTTCTGGCGAAAACGGCAGAAACGAAAACACGCGTTGATAACTTCAAGTATTTCCTTACCTTGCTCTTGCTGACAACACGGAACACTTCCTAAAACATTATTCTAGCGATCCATGCTTAACTTTAAATTAAAATCCATCGATATCGGTAGAAATACCCAGTTTTCTGATGTCTCTTCAGCTCTCTGTCACTTTCGTATCGTGAAGACATTACTAATCTGCATTGACCAATCAGATCGCGCTTTGCATTTTGATGGTGAAACTAGAAGTTCTATCTTTAGAAAGCACATGGTGATGTTTATTTACATTACCAATTCGCGTTATTAATGGCGTTTTCACGCGTATAACATATTATTTTAGTTATTTCATTTTTATCAATATCAATGTGAAAACGTGTACTAAATGCAGTGAAGATTTTCCATCTTTTTTCTCGTTTGTATCCAAGTGAATTTTTTCTCAAATTAGTAACATACCACCATATCTGGGACTTGCATGCTCTCTACTGAAATGCTGTTAAATATTGTCCCATATTTTGCAGATCGTAGAAATTATAACTTATTAAACCAGTTGTAATATATCAAGTTTAACACAAGAGTACTTGTCCTCAAATTTAAAGGCCATTAAAAATTAGTTCTCTTGTATTCATCCCGACCACACTGTAAATTTGTCATAGGGTTTGATTATTTAGCTGTTTTTTTTGTTTTTTTTGCATGAATGTACATATATACAGGGAGGTGCTATTTTTTCCGAAATTACTGGAATAATATTTCCAGGATACTAATTCAAAAAAAAAGATGAGAGGGGTCAAGAATATCAAAATATATACAGAAAAGATCTACTCCATTTAATAGTCTACATATATAATAAATCTGACAATTATATCTCTAAATATTTTTATACAAGCATTTATTTTAATGTTACTTTTTGTAAGTGTTAAAACACCACGTAAAATACAGTGTAAAACACCATTAATAACGCGAATTTGTAATGTAAATAAACATCACCATGTGCTTTCTAAAGATAGAACTTCTAGTTTCACCATCCAAATGCAACGTGCGATCTGATTGGTCAATGCAGATTAGTAATGTCTTCACGATGCAAAAGTGACAGAGAGCTAAAGAGACATCAGAAAACCTTGCATTTCTACCGATATCGATGGATTTTAATTAAAAATTAAGCATGGATCGCTAGAATAATGCTTTAGGAAGTGTTCCGTGTTGTCAGTAAGAGCAAGGTAAGGAAATACTTGAAGTTATCAACGCGTGTTTTCGTTTCTGCCGTTTTCGCCAGAAATTTCAAGAATTCAATAATGGAAGCTGTCAGACCACAAACCTCCAAAAAGTCAAAAAATTAAAATGGGGGTTTAGTGGGCTGATTAGTCGGACTAGGTCCGTATCACACTCAGAATATATTCATTCCAATCGATCAGAGAAGCAACAATCTACCCACTAAAAAAATAAAATGATCAGGCTAAAGAGTCATGCCTTTGAAGGCTCATTTTTTCAAATTTGATAGCAGTTTGTTCTCCAAACTGGTTAACCAAAACAGCACCCAAAAATCACCATAGTGCCGATATGCAAGATCTTCGACAGGACATGCATGTGTTCAGTGCTTCAGATTGTTTTTACAGATAGTGGGCCACAAGGGCCCACCAGGTCCAATAACAAGGGGTCATTTCTTGTTAAAGTGGGTCGTTTTGCCACATAATTAAATGTTATGCCACGACACGTGACTGAAAGTGAAAGTCGGCACTTGACATCTTCATATAATGCACCAAAAGCGATCTTGTCATCTGCTAATTTATACTTTGTTAACCTTTACGATATATTTTAAACTCTTTCAACTCCATGATTCATTTTATGTGTATATACTTCTCTGCGCTTTGTGTTGTTTTAAAAAATGTGAATAGAGTCGTCTGCATCTCATAGCCATGGTTGCCGCTAGCATATTAAATGAACGACAACGTCCGAGGTCATAAAAAGTTTTATTACGAGTTCTCCCCCTTTGAATATTAATGTTAATAACCGACGCATAGAGCGAAGAGAAGGGGCTTGTCGGGAGTCCTGTCTACATGCTGATTATGAGATAAACAAAGATGCTAGAGATTAACCGATAGAAAACGAAAACAGAAAGTCAAATCGGAAAACCGCATGGAATCTAATATGTAGTTTTGGGAAGAAATTATTAACGATCAATTTGGCTAAGAAAACCATGCGCCACGTGGACCCATTAGAAGAAAATGTTATGCGCCATTTTTTAAAATAATGCGGGATTGGCGCGGGCGCACCGACAATCTGAAGCACTGATGTGTTTATAGCAGACACTGAGAAAATTTACCAGCATGTCCAGCATCCAATAAAATTATCTGTTGGGTTTGTTAATCAGGATACAAATAGGTGGTGTTAGTGTAGGGGTATTATTTTCTGTGGTCCAGTATATTTTGTAAGTGAAACAGCATTGTAAAGATCTAGATGTTGAGATGTTGCTTAATTGTGACTTAAAAGTAAACCAAACTACCTTTTCATTTATACTACATGGATGAACATGGAAGTCTGTAGTCATAGCGTGTGTATCATTGCAGTCATTTGGAGTGGAAATAGTGGATCAAAATATCAAAACTAAACGGAAGCCGTGAGGGGACCTTCTGACTTCTCACTTCTGACTTCTTATTTCTTAAATCATATTATGATAAAACCAAACCATATAAAGATAAAACAAAATCATGTAATGATAAATTCAAATAATCTAATGATAAAACCAAACCATTTAATGGCAAAACCAAACCATGTAATATTAAAACCAAATATTATAAAGGTAAATCCAAATAAAACAACATTTCCTGTTAAAGCTCTTAAGTGGATTTGGTCAAAGAACATTTCTCATTTCAACATTTCCGGAGCACCCGGCCTCACTTCCCCGGTGGAAGTTCACGTGTCTAACCTGTCTTGTCAGTTTCAGTGCTTACTTTGCTTCTGGATTGTGATTCGGACATGGATTAGTATGTTCCGATCATGTTTTCAGTGAGCATAAAAGCAATTGCTCCTTTCCATTCACGGTTATTTTTATCTATTACAAAAAATATATATTTAATAATAAAGGAAGAAGTAAAGAAACGTTTTGTCATAAAAAATCAAAGATTTAACATGCGAATATAAGACATATATTGATGTTATGGTGAATACGTTTTGGCGGTACAGTACGTTTCGTCCAAAAATGGGAACGTTCTGGTAGGGTACGTTTTGGCATGGGTACGTCTTGTCTATAATCCGTTTGTACAAATCTTTGGTCTAGTATTTGGTCCATTTGGGAGGTTCAGACCTACATTATTCATACAATACCATGGGTGTAACAAAGGAAACTTTAAAGCCAGGGAACGGTAATGTATTTATATGCTATATGTATATGATGGAAAGAAAAAAAACACTGCTGATGCTGTCCGACAGTTAAAGCTTTTCGCGTGCACATGGCCTTTGCCGGGGGGGGGGGGGGTTGTTGCTTGCGCCCCGTTCTTCTTGAGGTCAAAACGACACATAAACGAATATTTTATGATTCATTGTATTATAAAAAGTTTAAATTTGATATGCATACTGGTTTAAAACTAATTCAAAGCAAACAGAGAACAGACTGTTCACCTGGAAGACTCGGGGCACCATTCACGCCTTTAGTCACTACAGCTACTAACCTGGCGATCCGACACTAGTTTCCAATGACAGGGTGAGAATGGAATGCCTTGCCTCCAGACATCACAAATATAGATACACTAGAGGACTTCGCGTCTCTAGTGTCCAAACTTCATCAAATCACTTATTTTAAAATTTTAACCTTGTACATTTTCCTGCATTTGTGTCACTCCTTCAAATAACATTATCTTCAACTATCCAGGATAATTTTGGATACAAAAACATTATATTTATTAACAATATTTTGATGACTGCCATAATTATTTTTAGTCTGTGTAAATTAATGAGTTATTATCCTTTTTTGACTTACCGGTAGTCATATTTTGCATGCATGTATCAGGCCTCGGATACAATTTTTATTACCACTCGGCACAGTGCCTGGTTGGAGAATAAAACACTCGGCTCTTAGCAATTTAACTTGCACCATCACCACAACTATCAAAGACAATATTGTGATATTGTATTAGAGATGTCATTGTGGGACAAAAATAGTATCGCGATATCGCCAAAAATCTATGATATCATTGCGATAATATCACAACATTGACAGATAAATATGCTCAAAAGATGGGCTGAGTTTTCACTGGACTGCAATAAAGTCAAACATATTAAAAGAATAATAAGATATAAAATTGCAAATTTTATCAAAGTTACCGTATTGAAGATTCATGGCAAAACCACGTCTTTTAACTTGCTTAATCACGATCAATATTATACACAAGTGATGCAATGATTTCAAAGAATTTTGTTGCAAAAAATAGGGTTCTATGATATCGCGATATAGTTTTCTTCCACGATATCACCATCGGCAAATTCTTCGCGACGATAATCGCGATGGAGACATATAACATCTCTATATTATATATATATGTATGTAATATACATAGACATAATTAGGAGTGAAATGATTAATCACGATTATGGTAAACTGCAATTCAGACCCCTCAATTAGATACTCAATTCATTGTTACTGGATTTCGTTTCAATTCGTTATTGTTTATTTTTTCAAATATCCTGGTATTCTAGGTTTCCACAAATTTGAAATAATTAGTAGCCAAATTTCCAAAATTTGTGAAAATATAGTCCTTTTTGAAGTATTTTTCTACAAATTTGCTCAAAAAGGTTATTTTTGGAAAGAATTCCTCAGAAATTAGTAGCCAATGGCGATTTTGGCTACCAGGAATGGAAACATAGGTATAACCGAACTGCTTAAAACAGACTCACCGATTAGTCAATTCTTACAGCATTACATAGTCTTTATGTATCAATATAAGTATAACCAATCGGAATGCATTTCATTCCACATCAAGATATTAGACAAGTTGTTTAAAAATGGCAAACGGCATGGATGTTACCTGGGACAATGTTAATGTTGAGATCGTTCATCCTCCTGTGACCTATAAGTTTCCGGTTTGGCAGCATTTTTGGTTTCATTCTAGCTACGAAACAGCGACTCTCTCACTCACATTTTTGGTATCGCCACTAATGTTAGAAAAATGGCGCTAAACTAATTTAC